>OY744504.1:5263848-5529808 GCA_963556185.1 Pseudopediastrum boryanum | reverse complement strand
CCCCAGGCTCAAGGTGGCGATCAGCGTTACCGGAAGCCTGGTTCAACAATAAGTTTCTGGGGTGGCCCAACCCTCTGTCTCGTTAGCTTAGCATTGCATTCTGTGTTTAGTATGCTGTAGAGTTCGGCGACTGCTTTTGAGTGGGGATTATGCGGTGTCGGAGGCTTGGCCAGCTGGCAACTTCAGGAGGCAGCATTCAGGTACGACGATTCGGTCTCGCTATCACCTTTCGGATTGTGGTTTAGCTCTTGCATTTACCTGTCCTTTTCAACCCTTAAGCCCTACCCCTTAAGCTTGTTTTACTCATACCAGGGCCCAGGAGCTAATCAAAGAGGCAATAGCCTTGCCTTTACCAATTGCAAATCCTCTAGTGCAACCCCTAAACCCGAACAATGCTCAGAACAACTGCTTTCTATGTAATGTAGGTGTTAAGAAGCTGACCACTGAGACGGGTGCTGGTCAGTGGGGCAGTGCTCTGGCCTTTGCCACCTGCCTGTTGGGTATGGAGTGTGAGGTGTGGCAGGTGCGCGCTTCATATGATGCTAAACCATACCGCAAGACAATGATGGAGACATGGTGAGGGGAGGGGGGGGAGGGGGGGAGGGGGGGGTGACAGCAGAAGGGGTGGGGGGGACAGAGAGAGGGATGCAAAGGGGGGAGGGAGGGGTGTGTGGGAAGGGGCTCTATTGCAAGAGTATGATGGAGACATGGTGAGGCCGGTGTGGAGGGAGGGATGGAGCAAGGGCGGGAAGGAGGGGTGGGTGGGGGTGCGGGTGGGGGCTAGACAGCAAGGGAGGGAGGGAGGGGGAGGGAGGGGTTTGGGGGCCCTACTGCAAGCCTCCCCCGCTGCTGCAATACCTTCACTGGATCATTGGTTTGTGCAGTAATACACAGTAGGCCTTATAGGAGTGTTGGGAAACCCAAGGGTTTAGGGCTTGAGGCTAATCGGGTACGGCGGGTGCTGCACAGTCCACTGCTTTGATTACCTGTACCCAACTTCCAGTCCAAGGGTCGTGCATTGATTCATCTCATTGTTTACCCCCCCCCCCCTCCCCCGACGCATAGCTTTTGTGTGCTTTCTGCGAAGGAGCGAGCAAATGTAAAGTTAAAGTGATTTATTTCTTATTTGAAAATAAAATATATTTCTTAATGAAATAGTTCATTAAAATATTGCTTTTACGCCTCTTGCTTTTCTTTCCTCCTCCTCCCCAGGGGTGCCACCCTCCACCCCAGCCCCTCAGAGCTCACTGAGTCGGGCCGAGCCATACTCGCTCAAGACCCAAAGAGCCCCGGGAGTTTGGGCATTGCCATCAGTGAGGCGGTGGAGGTGGCGGCCCAGGACCCTGGTACACGCTACGCCCTAGGCAGTGTGTTGAACCACGTGCTGCTGCACCAGACCATCATTGGGGAGGAGACGCTCAAGCAGATGGACAAGATTGGGGAGAAGCCAGATATCATTGTGAGGGGGGGGGGGTTATAGGGGCCTGGGGGCAACGCACAGGTTTGGGGTTTTGGCAGTGAGTCAGGGTGTAGGGGCCTGGGGAGTGCGGCAGGGTTTAGGGACCTGGGGGGTGAGGGAGGGGTTAAGGGTTGAGGCAATGAGGCAGTATTTAGGGGTCTAGGAAACTCTATTAGATGACCATCAGTGAAGAGTCTTCTGAGGAATTTTTATTCCCTGGAGCTCTACGCAGACCCCACTAGGGGTATTTGCTGTACTTCAACACCGGTGATGTAGTAGAAGCCCTAGATAGGCTTCCCCTTGCAGCGACGGATGTTGCAAGTATGTTTGGCCCTGCAGTTATTCGGGGTGCGAAATTTGGAGCAGTACACCATGGCATCAGCAACGGTGATCAATGCCAGGTTTCGAGCTTTTATCCTGTCCTCTACAGAATAACCCACCCTTATGCCCACACACCCTGCTCCCCTCCCTTGCAATATGTGTCCCAGGTTGCCTGCACTGGTGGTGGCTCAAACTTTGGAGGTCTGTGTTTCCCTTTCATCCGTGAGAAGCTGGCGGGGAGGATGTCACCCGTGATCAGGGCGGTGGAACCCAAGGGCTGCCCCTCACTCACTCAGGTACAGCGATAAGGAGGAGGGGATTAGGGATACAATGGCAAATGGGAACCAATGGTCCGAGGGAAAGGAAGGACGAACTAGCCTTAAATGTCATTGTGCCTGCACCAAATTAAGTGTGCCGTGGCATCTCGTAACATGTGCTGGACAGGCTACTGTGAGGGAGATATTCTGCTCGCCAGAGTCCCATCGCACGATTGTTAACCTGTGCAATTTGTTAGCAAGGTAGGCTGGGAGCTTATTGACAAAATGTTTACGGTGTTACCGGAATGCTGCCTGGCTGTAATGTTTCTGTGACGCTGCTGCACAAGGGTTGCGCCCACTGACTTTAGGTATTGCTCAAAAGAGGGGCAGGGGTGGTGGAAAAGGGGAAGGAGAGCAACAGACCCGGGTGAGGTGGAGGATGGGTGTGCTTCCCACCTTTTCTGGGCTATTTCTGGGTATAACTTTCTTTTTGGTCGGGGTTTGGGTGTTTGCTTGTTTTTGTTTTTGTTTTCTTTTTTTCTTCTTTCTTTCTTCTTGTCTTTTATCTTCTTTCCTTTTATTTCCTCTTCTTTTTCCTTTTGTTTCCGAAGTGCAGGGCCATAATGGTACTGCACCGTGTGGTGGTACATGGGCTCCATACTAGCGCCAAGCGCATTTTACAACTTACACGGGAGGCACGTGAGATGCAGTGTGGCCACGAGTCTCACGGCTCACGCACTGCGTTGTTACGTCTTAATCACGGACCCATTGCTGTAATGTACGCTTAGCTGGATATGAAGCCCCCTTGCACCCTCCTGAGGTGTGTTTGCGCAGAACTCTCTGATTGCAGTTCACCTAAACATATGATTAATCTGTGATCGCAGGGTACTTACACCTATGACTACGGTGACACTGCTGGTCTGACCCCCCTGGTGAAGATGCACACCCTGGGCCACGGCTTCGTCCCCGACCCCATCCACGCTGGTGGGCTGCGCTATCACGGCATGGCGCCACTGGTGTCCCACGTGTATGAGCTGGGGCTCATTGAGGCGGAGGCCATACCCCAGACGGAGTGCTTTGAAGCGGCGCTGCTGTTTGCACGGAACGAGGGGATTGTCGCAGCGCCGGAGCCGACCCACGCGATAGCAGCGGCCATCAGGGAAGCAAAGAAGTAAGTGTTGCTGCTGATTGGACGCTGATCAACATCTTGGGCTATGAAGGAATAAAATATCCTTGATTTCATGGTGTTTTTTTGTTATTCTGGGTAAAGTATCTGGTCTGGAAAGGGGGCTCTTGATATTGCGGAAGTTGGGTGCAGGCGCAATCAAAGCAGGGACAGCCTAGACAAGAAAGGCAGGGGGCCTATTGTCCATGCAAGACTGGTTGAAAGCGTATATTTCATTTGGGTCTGTTGTGCAGTAATCACTGGGTCCACCGCCTCAGGCATGAAACCAGCAGATTGCGAGATCAGTAGACATGACCAGTTATCATGAAGATTAAATGCTCAAGTTTTGCCAATCAGAAAGGCCCCACCTGGTGCATCCAGCTATTGGATTGTAATGATTGTTGCTTTTCCTTGCTGCTGGTGCCTAAACTGCAAGCATAGCCAAAAGCATAGAAGTATCTTAAGGGCCGTGTCACAGGACATTGCCACTGCAACCACGATAACCATTGTCTGCCACTTGCTGAGCAGCACACATTACCTTTTGAAACATTACTCATTGTCATGTTGGGTTTGGCCTTAATCTAGTGTGATAAGGCTCATGGGGTTCAGCTGCTACTGCTGTTGTTGTTGCAAAGTGAGCAAGTTGTCTGGTGCTCGGCTCCTCCTTTTCTCACAAGTCATGCACTGTCGACTGGAGGCCAGGCAGGGCGAGGTCGTACACTTCAAGGAAAAGCTGAGCGAGAATCAACGTTGAACATTATATATCCATGTAAGAGCATGAATTCTCGTAGCTTCCTTATACTTACTAGAGCTGTTGCTGCTGCTGCTACTGTTCCCTAGGTGCAAGGAGACTGGTGAGTCCAAGGTCATCCTGACAGCCCTGTGTGGTCACGGTCACTTTGACATGGCAGCATATGAGAAGTACCTGTCAGGGACAATGGCAGACCTGGAGCTGTCTACGGATAAGGTGCAGGAGGCACTCAAAGACCTGCCAAAGGTCTGAACTTGATGGCGGTTCACTCTGTGGGCTTCCATTGGTGGTCTGCTTATGGGGTCTAGCTGGACAAGTAGTGGCCCCTTGGAGAAGGTGCTGCAGGAGGCACTAAGAGGCCTGCCTAAAGGTCTGAGGGGCTGTGGTGGCGGTTTACCCTGTTGGGTTCCTTGGTGTGCTGCTCATCGGGTCTAGCAGGACAGTGGTGGCCCCTTGCAGAAGCTGATACAAGAGGCACTAAGAGGCCTGCCTAAAGGTCTGAGGGTGGCATGGGGCGTTACCCCGTTGGGGAGTTGCCCCTACAAGTAGTTGCCCCTTGGCGAAGGCAATGAAGGACCCACCCTCAAGGACCTGTTCAACCGTCCAGGGTTGTTGGTGGGTTTTTGGTTGGTGCGCACTGTTATATGCGGTTTTGGGTGGTGATACTGTCGGAATTCAAGTCTGGAATGGTCAGGAATCGATGGACAAAGGGTGCAGGCGGTGCTAAAGGACCTGCATAAGATCTCAGGGTCTTGGCCTGCCCCTGCCTGGTAACAAGAGGGGTTTTGGAGGTGCTCTTGGGGGTGAGGATAGGACCCACGCTATGGGGCGGGCATTCAGATAGGAGGGAGTTTGCAAGGGGGGGTCAATTTGAAGATGTGTGGCGGGAGGCCGGGGGGTGGTTGATGACAGCCCTTGAATTGATGCATGTACCAGACATACCAGCCAGTATCATACATTGAGGTATGGCATGAATGTGAGAAGGCAACAATCTGATGTTTGCTTCTGGGGTGTTCTTTCATTGTGGAGGATGGGGTGTTGGCAAGGGAGTGGTACTGGTGTGAGGATGCTAAGGGCTATGAGCAGGGTTTAGTACTAGCTGAGCAGCAGCAGAGGAAGAAGAGGAAGAGGATGCAGCTTTGCTTACACGCCCATAATCATGAGGCAGAGCAGCAGCAGCAGCAGCAGCAGAAGGCGCATTGCTTACCAACCTTGAATCAGCAGCTGCTGCTGCTGCAGCACAAGGAGATGCTTTGCTTGCAGTCTCATGATTCTAAAGGGCGAGCAGCAGCAGTTGGAGCTGAGGGAGCAGTTGAAAGGAGCAAAGGGTCTGCCCCCACTGCAAGGTACCAGGTTGAATTACGCAGTAGCATCCGTCCTTGCAATCCGGCTGGGTGGAGGTGGAACTAGGAGAAGTGTGAGGCAATTATGTAGAGTAACAGCTTCATACTTCTCCTTCCTCCTCCACCCAGCAATTGCAAGGACCAGATGCTACTGGATAATCTTATCTGGTGCACAGACAACAGCTGCTATAGCTGCTGCTATGTTGAAATGGATACAAGATGAGCAGCAGGAAGGGATGTTGATGAGGGAAGGGGGGTTATATCAAGCATGAGGGAAGAGGGTTTATGGTTGGTGATGTATGAGGGAAGGGTGTTGGGGAGGGGGCGGGAACAGGAGGAGGTGGATGTGTGGGAGGTGTGGGTAGTTCGCTGGATGAGTGTGTACTACTGGATGGGAATGTATGTTCGTGATAATTGACGTGCTGCTGCTGCGTATGCGTATAAAAGGGAATATGGGGAGCTGCGGTGGATGGCGAGGGAGCTGCTCGAAGGGTTTTGCTCAAGGCGGAGCGAAGTGAGTGTGCTTGTGTGGATCTAACACTGACAAACCCATCGGCACTTGTGCGGTGCACCACAGGGGTGGCAAAGCCACTAACACTGGCCCAGATAGGACCACCCTTGGGGTGGTTGGAGAATTATAATTACCGTCATCTATTCTTCCGAGAGACGCATTCGATTAAGCGTAGATCATTGTAGTGTATGTAACAGTGTAGATATTCTTTCTCCCTGGGGATATAAGCAAGTGTCGAAGTGAGGATGCCGAGCCCAAGGGCTGCCATACGCGTGGACCTTCTTGATGTACGGTATGGTCGGACTCTGTCCCTAATATCAGTCTTGTAATGTGTGATACATGCGCACTGTTCTCTGCATGCGGCGATAGAAGCAGGAGCGGTCAAGGAAAGGATGGCACTTTCTGTGTAACCATGAATCAAAATTGAAAAAAGCACTACATTACAGCTGCAAGCCGATGTTGCACTCTTTCTTCATTCTTCTGCACAGACCAGCAAATAAATACCTTTCCTTGCTGAGCAGACATGGTTAATGGAGTTACGCACCTTGACTGGCACTTAGAGATGATCCCGAGCCGTTCTTTCCGAAGCTGACCTCTACAGAAAAAGGCCTTTATGAGCTGTCGCTCGCATGTCCAGTGAGACTTCCACCCACGCAAGTATCCTAGGGACTAGGAAGGCCGCGTGCTGGTACCGCCTCAGGGCACATCTAGTCACAGCACGTTTGGACAGTCCCTCCGGTGCCTCGTAGTGAAGTGAAGTGATTACCAGATAGTCAGCATGCTGTTCAGTCCGACCCGGAAACCAGGTGGACTCCCACGCTGCCAGGTAACGAGACCATACACTAGGCAGCCTACCACATAGGCCATGCCTGTCCCCTTCCTGCCATCCATACCAGCAACCCGCCCATGAAAACAAACCTGTTTCATAGTTGTTGCTGGCCCAACCCACCAAAACAAACAAACAAACAAAAATACCCATACCCTCCAAAAAACGCCCGGAAACCCCCCTACATAAAAAAAACCTTTCCACGACCCTTAAAACCCCTACCTATCCCAATTGCCGCTTATCCAACAAAAACACAAAACTCCTTTCATACATGTCCTCCACCCCATCCACGCAAACACACCCCCAGATAAACCACTCCCCCTCCCCCCCCCCTGCCCCCACCCACACATACTAATGAAAAACTAGTCATAGACCTCAAAAAATCCCTCAGGAAGCTTGAAATGAACATTTCTTAAATTATAGTATTGCGATCTATTACCTTCATTTACAGCACGTACCCCTATCTGTCCCTCCTGATGTCCCTGCACTACTTCCTTGACCTCCAGCACTGCTTCCCTGTGAGTAAACATCTCCTGCACACAGCAAGCTAAATCTAGCTGATGCTCATGATTTAAAACCATCCGTAGCACCTCACTATCGTCCTTGCCTGCTAAATGTGCTGATGAGAAGATGTTTGTATGTTTTGCCCTTAAGGGGGCATAATGCTCACAATCCAGCATAAAGTGCTTCAGATCCTCTACCATGCCCTTTTGCCCACACACTTGACATGTCCTTGCCTCTCTGGGAACACCATGAAACCTCATCCTGTGCACATTTAGAGGATGACTTCCACACTTCAACCCCACAAGCTGCCTCCTGAGATGTATTGGTATAAAATGAGACAGGTGCTTTGCTCCTCCCTCATGCACCCCCACCCAGTTCTTATATGTGGATAAAAAGACTTGCTTAGAAGGTGCTGTTGCAGGATTCAGTGCCCCGCACTGTGCCCATGGCCTGTCAAAAAATAACCATGCCTTGTTCTCCACCATCTCTTCATCAAAATGCATACGCGACACCTTCTCAACTGTGTCGTGCACATTCTTTTCTGTCTTCCTCCCTTGCACTTGAAATGCTGCTTCATTCTCGATTGCCCCAATAGCCAACATGGCTTTCAAAAAATGCCATGTCCAACACTTCTTTCCCCTCAACATCAACTTCACATTGTCCTTGTACGCCATATTAATAAGTGCAGATTCCCTCCTCTCAGCCATCTTGTTCCAAAACCTGGCCGCCAAAACCAGCCATTGTAACATCAACGGGTATCTGCCATACTCCTTGTACAAAGAAGCCTTATGCACTGACTTACCCATACCAGATATCCGTCTTAGGAATGCTGTATGTACCTTCTCTGGCTTGTTTTCACAATTGAGCGGGTCCTTTTTTGCCCATCTGTTAAACATATACGGCCCCCATATATGTGCCCCATAAGACAAGACAGGACGCACTTTCTTATCGAAAAGGTCACATAGAATATCTGGCCTCTGCAATCCCTTCTGAGCAACAGTGACCATCATACTATGATATGCCTTTGCCCCTAATGCTCCCCTTTGCTGCCCTGCCGTAATCATGCTTTTGCACTCGTGCATAACAAGCCCCAGATACTTCTCTTGCTCACTCACTGACAAAAGTTGCCCATTGTATGTAAGTACCACTTCCTTTAGGTGCTCTGGCATGAGCTGGCCACTCCTGATAATCATCAGCTTTGTCTTTTTCATGTTGACCTTCATCCCAAATAAGTCACAGAACAGCTGCAGCACATTTAGTAGCTCCTGCATCTGTTTTGCATCATCCACCACCAGCAGGTTAACATCATCAGCATACATGATATCAGGAACATTTACCTTTCCAAACTTTGGCCCAGCCCCTGGTACCTTTTCTTTTAGCAGCTCGTGCAGTTGCTCAATAAACATCCCAAACAGTTGTGGGCTAAGCTCACTTCCTTGCTTCGTGCCCTGGTATGTGTCAAAAGGCTTCCCTTGCTCTCCATCCAGACACACCACCATCTGAATCTTGTCATATAGGGCCACCAATGCATCATAAAAAGGTCCACTGACCCCAAACTCACTCAGCCTTTTCAGCATCAACCCCCGATGTGCCTTGTCAAATGCCTTTTCAAAATCGACAAGGCATGCAATCAAAGCATGTTCCTTTCCTTTTGCTTTTGCGAGGTCTGCTGCATGCAGAAAGGCAAATGCAGCATCCAGAGTGCCATGCTCGGGTCGAAAACCACATTGTGTGAAACACCTGATACCTTTCTCTTCACTAATGCGCGTCAACCTTTCACACCTGAACTTGTCGCCCAGTTTGCCAAACAAGTTTGCCACAGATATGCCCCTGTATAACTGCACATTCTGCCCACTGTGTGCTTCCTTTGGAATAGGTGTCAGTTTGTTTTGGGTCATTTGCTTGGGTACCTCCTTATGACATCCATCAATCACTGCTGCCACGCAGTCTAGCATAGAACTTGCCCTGGATGCCACAACTAGCTTCATAGCTTCTGCTGTCATACCCTCTAAATCTGCTGCCTTCCTATTCTTGCAAGCTTTAATGTGATAACAGAGCTCTTCCCTCGTGAGGGGTGCATTTAGGATCTCTCTGTCTGCATCATCAAGCATCTGTGTGGCTTGCACTTCAGGAGACCATGATCCCAATACTGTATCCCCCTGTCCTTTGTCCACATGCTCATTTTCCCCCAGTAAACCTTGGAAGTATGCAGTACATGCATCCAAATCGTCCAACTCGCACTTTGATTTCAAACCCTGTTTAAACACATCCCAAAAGTTCTTTGGACTTGATGAATAATAATCCTTAATCAGTTGCTTCTGCAGGTCATGCTTCTGCTGCTTTTGCTTCCTACGAGCCATTCTCTGATAATCTGCTCGCAATGTCGTCACTAGATCCTGCATTGCTTCCAAATCCACTTCCTGAAGTGGAGGAATTGCCCTCTTTGCATCTCTTAAATTCCACCTAGCTGCCCGTGCCCTCTCATTTACCACCTCACATTCTTCATCATACCATGCCGCCCCCACATTTCCCTCCTTCTTTCCGCTGATCTTCCCCTTTCTCACAGCTTCCTCATTTGCTAATCTCACACATTGCCTAATGCCTCCCATAACCTCCTGCAACACCTCCGTTGCCGACACTTTCCCCTCCAAGAGTTCACCATGAAGTTTTTGAAAATGCTCTTCCCTCCTCTGAAAGTGCTTTGTTGCGTATGCAGCCACCTTTCCCACATCTGGTCTGCACACCTTGACCCCTCCCCTCTTCTTTCCCTTCTTCTCCCTAGATCGGCGCGCATATTCCTTTACTCTGATATCTACTCTAATGACCGCATGCTTACCCTTCTTTTCCACATCCTCTACTTCAAAGCGCTTTATATCATTGAAGTGATTTGCTGAAATGCAAACCAGATCTATTGTGCTGCCCCAGTTTTCTCCTAGCTCCTTTGTCTCTGTACCCGGTACAAACGTCAAAACGCCCTTGTCTCTATCATTCCCACACCTTCCATTCAGCACCACCATCCCTGTATCCAAACACAGTGACACAAACTCTGTCCCTCTTCTGTTTGTTTTCACGTCTTTGCACTTCCTCTCTCGAGGGATTCCTTCATAGGAGTACACCCCCTTCAATAAGTCTGCCATGGGCTCAGCCTGGTGCTGTTCCATGGTCATAGGATGTGGAATGTCCACCATATTCCCTATGCGTGCATTGAGATCACCAATTATCACTACTGTGTACCCAATCTCCTGTGCTTTGCTAATTCCTTCCTTCAAAGCCTCCAAAGGGTCCAAATTTCCCAATCGTGCCCAAACACTAGAGTCATCAGGTGCCATGTACACTGCTGCTATTTTCAGCTTGAGTGTTGGAAAATCCACCCATACAATACTGCGGCAACAACTATCTTTGTAGATACAAGGGTATGGTAATGTGTCTTTGACAAACACCGAGACTCCACCATATGGAACTCCCTTTGCGCCATACTCCCTAACATGAAAGCAGTGGTGTTCATGAAAACCTCGTAGTTTAAATAGGTGGCAGGTGGCTGCATGCAACCAAGTCTCGCCCACCATGATAATGTCTACTTCTTCCAGCAGTCGTTTATCACGTTGAAAACCATTATGGCCCCCAGAGTTATGATATAGTAACCTTAACACACTTTTTTTACAATCCGCCATGACTGAAACTCCCTTATGAAACCAGCAGAAAAAGAGAAAAACAAAGAGCCGCCCCCTCCCCCTCCTACTTTTCCTCCTTTTCCCTTTACTTTCCTTCCTTTCTCACTACTGGTACCCACACCTTCCCACTAGGTGGCACCCTCACATCCCTGCCCTCTGGCTTTGTGTGCATCCCTACCTCCCTCCATCTTCCATTGCTCCTCCAATCTCCCTTCACATACTCCATCATCCTAGCCCTATGCCAGGTCACCTGCTTGCCCGTGCGCTTTATTGCTTTGAATTCTTCCATCCTTCCCTGCTTCACCTTAGTCTCCTTTGTTGTTAGCAAAGGCTCTGCATAGATGCCGTCTGGCAGCTTCCGTTTGTAATGCATGAGGAAGTCTGCTGCTTCTGGGCTTGTAAAGGTCAGAAGGATCTTCTCCCTCTCCTGGTATGGTTTGGCGGTGCTGCTGCTGCTACTGTTGCTGGTACTGCTGCTGTTCCTGCCATTGGCTGCCCAGCTCCCTGTCCCTCTGAACCCGAAAGGCTGGATGTTGTAACTGAGGTCTTTGGGGATAGGCTGCTGCCTGTTCTCTGCCTCCTGCATCCCCTTTGAGATTGCATCGTTAATTCCATCCACAGCTGCTTTTTTCTCCCCTTTAGGCAGGGCAACCACCACTGAAGGCGCTACCCTGAGCCTTTCCTGCTTCTCTGCTGCTGCTTCTGCTTTGCTCTGAGTATCTGCTACTTGTCTCTCCATCTTCGTCACCCTGCTGTCCACCTCCTTTACTGTAACCACTGTGTCGTCGTAGTTGGTGTGTTGGGTGCTGATTTTGTCCAACGTCGCCCCCTGCTGCTTCACAGTCTCTTGCAACTGTGCTAGCTCCCTTGTGAGGTCATGTTGAGTTGTTGCTGCTGGTGCTGCTTCTTCTCCTTCCTCCTGCTGCTGCAGCTGCTCCTCTAGCTTCTCCACTTTTGCTTCCAGATTCTTTATGCGATCTGCTTTAGCCTTTATCTCCCTTTCCAGCGCTGCCTGAACTGCTTTCTGCTCCTTCTCTGCTGTCTCTTTGGCGACTTCTATGGCTGTATGGCCGTAGTGCTGCCATCGCGCTGAGCAATGGTCAAGGCGTCAGGAAGAATGCTAATACGGCAAATCGAGGTTTCAGTCGATCTATTGCCTTTTTAGGTCTGTCCAAGACCAAGAAGACTAGGTGAGCAGTTATTGTCTGATGTTTCGCTTACAGCAATCATTCCTGGGACAGCTGCGCTTGCGATTGTGGTTCAAGCGAAACATGTCAATCGACTTGACTACTACTCAATGTTCTACAGGGATGAAGAAGGGAAGGTGGCCTTTGCCAAGGGCAAATTCCTTCACCAGGAGTTCAACTGCAATCAGTTGTCTCCTCACCGCAGTTTCCTTCAGGCATCTGAACAGGCGGGCATCCACGACAAAAAGCCACCCACCAGCGGATCTCAGGCCTTGCCTCCCCCATGCAACCTGCAGCAGCAGCAACAGGACCTCGCATCCTTCCAGATCTGGCAGCAATCCATCCAGCAGCAACAGATGCCGCTGCAGGCTACCGCAAAGCTGCCATTCTGGCATAGCCAGTACTCTGGCACACAAGAACAACAGCAGCTAGCACCTAAGCAGAAGCCAGAGGCCCATGTTGTCCTAAGGGGCAAGGAAAACAGCTATCCAACCACAGCAGTGAGTGGTACAGCAGCAGCAGCAGAGGGAACAGAGAGAAATTTCTCTGTGGCATCCTCTGGCAAGACTCTCACAGCATATGGTAGCCAATCAACGCCTGCAGATGCTCTTTCCTCCCTACCCCCTACCAGCAACACACCCCCCTTCCTTGCTATGGGACCAGACAGTGAAGAGCTAGAGGAGGGAGAGCTTGTGGGAGAGCTGGAGGAGGGGGAGATCACAGGAGAGGAACTCAGTTCAGCACATGCAGCGAGCAGCAGCAGGGAAGGAACAGCTCCCCCAGCCTTGCTAACCCCACCTCCGCCACGACGCCTGCTCAACAAGACCCCAAGGTTGCTCAAGCCACCGCGGCCACCACCCCTCTTCAAGGAGACCCCTCGCCTGCAAACGCCAACACCACCAAAGGCCAAGGGGCTTGAGGATGTGCCAACGACAGCAGGAGGAACTTTTGGGAAGGCAGTAGCATGTGCCAAGCTTGCCGCACAACGAGCATCTCTGGGCTCTACACCACCTCAGCAGCATGTAATGCCTCCTGTATCACCCCCACCACCACTCCCAGCAGCCAGTGACCAGCCATGTCAAAACTCAAGGTACAGCAACCAGCAGCAGCAGCAGCAGCAAAGCAGCTTGGGGTACCAGCAGCATGTGCAGGGACCTGTTGGACATGCCATGTCTGCAGCTGCTCAGTCGGAGAGGTTCACAGCACGGGTTCTGGTTGCCTTTGACACCAATGTGCTGCTGGAGCAGGAGGGGAGGAGGCTGGTGACGGATTGGGTGCAGCTGGTGGAGCAACAGGGGGCCGGGATGGTGCAGCTGCTCATGCCACAGGTACGGGGAGGGAGGGCCTTAGAGTTGGAGGTGAGGGAAGAGGGTTATCATGGTGGTGAAGGGAAAGACCTGCACCTACTCTCCCTTTCTGCTGATGAGCAGCCTAAGCTCTGGCCAATGCATGGACGTACTTCAGAACGACAGATTGATAGCATGTTGCTTGCCTTCAGTTCCATATGCATAAGGGGGATGAGCGCACGGATGCACAATTGGGATGGGAGGGGTACTTATGTGGTGAATAGCATTGAGGAGGGAACAGAGAGGGACAGGAACAGAAACCCAAGGCAAGACATGAACTCTTGCGTGTCTGGATTTATTCCTGGTGCGTTCTCTGTGGCTGCACTACAGTATGTACATTGGGCTGCATACCACTGCTGATCCTGCTGCATTCAGTCTGCCATGCCACTATCAAACATATGGTAATGCAGAAGCACATCCCCTCCAACTCATCACCACTGCCGAAACTATTCTGACAAACTGCAGGGTCCTGAGCAGGCTTTGACAATGCTGCTGTTCTCTCACTGTTCAGGCTGTGCTGCATGAGCTGGATGCTCAGAAGGGCAACTTGCTGCTGGGCCACTCAGCCCGAGAGGCTACTAAGCTGCTGGAGCAGCTGCAGAAGGTGGTGTGCTCTGCACAAGTTCTTGCCCAACCTCCTACAACCTCCAGCACCATCAGCGCAGGCAGCACCATCAGCCGTAGGAGCATTGCCACCTCCAGCAGCAGCAGTAGCATGAGTGTTCCAGTGTATCACGGCCAGACGCAGCAGGAGGTGAATCATGACAATCAGGAGAAACTGGCAAGGGCTGTTGCAATGATCTTGGCCGATGACCGGCCCCCAATCCATGATTACCCTCCAGGGTATGATTATGTTGGTGGTCAAGGTGGCGGGTACAACAGTTTCGGCTCTGCCACTGCTTCTGTTGGCTGCATGGGGAGGATGGGCAACTGGTTCGGGGGTCAACAGGCTAGCAGGGGCAGCAGCTCCCATGCAGGTGGAGACAGGAGGGGTGGTTGGGGAGGGAATAGGGGCTATGGGATCTTTGGGGGCTTGAAGTGGCAGGACCAGCGGCAGCTGGTTAGAGAGGTGCAGAGGATGATTGGCGGAGCCTTGCGTGGGGATGATGGGATTGTGGATTGCATGCTGTACTTCCAGTCCAAGGGTCACCAAGTGACACTGGTGACGAATGACCGGGTGCTGCGGCTGCGGGCAATGACAGAGGGTGTGAGCATAGCTGATATAAGGGAGTGGCGGTGTGTGGTGGCAGGGGCAGCAGCAGGTGGGAGTTTGTGGGGTTGATAAAGCTCAGAGTGGGTCGAGGTGCAAGAGTATCTGTTTGTTTGGTGATAGCAGGGTTGCGCCAAGTTTTGTAAGATATGTTTGTGTCTTTGTTGTGTCTGGACTCTCATCAGTATCCCCGTATGAAGCAATAAGACTACAAGTGTGGACAATGGGTGATTAGTACCATAGGTAAAAAGCAGTATGCTAAATCCTTGGTCGGCAAGGGTGCTATCATTATGAGGGCAGGAAGATACCTCGTGCTGAGCGGCTTGTGCATGCCTTGTACCCGGGCTAAAGGGGGAGCCTGCGAGAGAGGAGTAGTGGGTCATTTAAAGATGTGTTGCATGAGCGTAGGCAGGGTCAATGACAGCCTTGAAGTTATACATGTGGAGGTATCAGAACAAAACTGACGGAGAAAATTAGGAAATGTTGGGTATTTTCAAGCCAGCCAATAGGGTTATGTTGAGGTTTGGCAGGAATTGAGCAGGCAACAACTAAATAGAGATGTGTCTTGGGATGTGTGTTCAATGTGGAGGATTAATGGGGTTTGGCAGCGGCGAGCTGTACTGGTGTGGGTCCAGTACTATGGGCAGGATTTCGGTACTAGCTGAGGTTTAAAGTGTCTGGCGGGGATCCTGTAGGGGGCCCATGCCTTCAGAACAAATTGGAGCGGCGATGGTGGCTCGGCTGCTGGCAAACAAATGTGCTAGTGGGATGCGCAATGAGCGGCTAGCAAGGTGGTGAGGGTCTGTGAGCGAGGCTATACTACATAGCATCCATCTAGTTCCAACTAGCTGCATCATATCAGGCAAAACATGTAAGGTGTGGCGTCTCCTCTCCGTTTGTTAACTGGTTCACCTGGAGATGCAGCCGCAAGCAGCCTTTGTCAAGTAAAAGGAACTTCTAGACCCTGCAGACATTGAAGTGGCCCGTGTGGAGTCGGTCTGCATGTTGATGCAGAGTGTGGACTCTAGCCTCTTCATATGAAAGAGGTCCATGAACACTCGGCAGTGAGGGTGGATTGATAAAATTGATGAATTCTCGGCTCTCTACTGGGAAACTCGGGCTGAACATTGCATGTGCCGTCAAAGGTGTGTCGGTGACGGTCACGCTGGCACCGTTGTTACGAGCCCGGCACCTTCCCTGCTGAGCTAAATCCGGGTAGTGCGCATCCGTCCCTTTATATGACTACAAGGTGTGTATGCACACATACGCGGTGGTACTTTCGCAGGGCTCATTTGCTGAGCCGTGCGCTCATCCTGGGTGTGGGCATCGATGAGTCCGGACCATATTACGCCGGAGTGGTGCCGCCCCTCGACTCATGTGATGGGGCCGATGGTGCCCGCCTCAATTGACATGTCGAGAGCTCCACAAGTGGCACGCTCCACAGGCACTTGCACCACCGTACCGCGCTCGGGACTGCAGGGTCGTGGGCCACCGTTGACCTGCCCATCCATCGGCAACCAACAACATTCAAGGTGGGGCAACGGATCATCAGTATGGTAATAGGTCAAGCAGAGGGCTCGTTGAAGGCTAGCAATCCCAAGACCATACACATCATCCTTGAACTTTACATTGAAAAGTGCCAAGCTTGTACCGGGTCACATGTGAGAGAGACAATGACAATGTCAACCGCAAAGAACGGGCAGAGAAGGAGGATAGCGGCCTTGATTGGGTCTTCATGTGAGTGTCCATCCGCTCACATGAACGTCAAATCAAGGCCGTTTTCCCCCCACCCCCCATCAGCTGCTACTGCTGCGGTTATATTCCTGCCCCTCCCCCAGCTTCTGCTGCTTCATATGTGCAAGGACCCCAGCCAGCTGCTTCCCATCCGGTGGACGACCTGCAGGCCCTGCTGCTGCTGCTGCTCATACCTATTTGCTGCTGGCATCTGACCTATTCCATAAACCCCATCAGACTGGCTCCTCCTCCACCCTCTTGCGCACCATACATCCTGTCCAGCACCTTCACCATCCTTGTGAACACTGGCCCATGCAGCACTGGCATCAAGCCCGGAGCAGCAGAACATTCACCATGCTATCAGGTTCGCCTATATCCAGTTACCGCTCAATGCAGAGAGGTATCAAGAGGTAATTTGCACATGGTCGAACCTGATACGATATGGTGGATGTTTGGCTGCTTACCGGCTCGAAGCCAGTGCTGCATGGGCCAACATTCTCCCTACATCATTCCTCTCCCCGCTGTTTCCAAGGTCGTCTGTCCTGCACGCCTTTGCTTCTGCTGCTGGCCCCGGTATTCCTGCTACTGCGGCTGCCAGTGCGGCTGCTCCCACTCCTCCCTCCGCCAACTTCTTCTGCTTCGGCTTCCGCTATACCCCTTGCTAATTGCTTCCAGTCCTGTGCCAGAGCATCTTTGCTGAGAGGTCCTTTACTACTGCTCCTCATACGACCTAACAATTGGTTGGCACTCACGCCACCGCCGCTGTCCCCACTGCTGCTGCGCTTCCCTGTAGGCGCAACAGAAACATGCAAAGCAGTAAGTGTCACAGCTATGGCCTGCTGGTGATGCTAGACAATAAACGTAAATACATACCGCTACTCAGGTTGGTGAAACCAGACCTGACATCTATCTTGTAGAAATGCGGCAACACCCCCAAAACCGGACACTGATTCAGCACATGCGCCAAGCATGCAGACAGAATGAAAGAAACTGCAAAGTATCACATCACCTGCTCCAACATTCTCTGGCAAGGTGCACTCACTCAACCTATAAAATGGTACTAAACGCTGTGGGATTGTACCCCTCTACTGCAGCTGCTTCTGCATGCTCAGGTCAAAGACCTGCAGTATGTGCTCAGCAGCATATATGCAGCAATAGGGTCTGGGGTTTACTGTGTGCACATCCATGCCATGCCCAGGTCAGGTGACACCCTGTGGCATGGAGGTTGTAGTGCAGTTGCTAAACACTGCATTGAGAAAGAGGTACTAACAAGATGCTGTGAATAAGGTCCCAGCATACCTGGGGAGCTAGGACATTGCCATAGCATATGGCGAGGGCAGAAGCCCTACTACCCTGCCAAAGCACAGGCTGACCACCATCTACCCGGCTAAAAGTGAGGAGGAGTGACTATGGACTGCTTCTTGGATGTCTAGGCGTGGCCGAAGCAATCTGTGTATAGCTTCCTGATATTGGACTGAACTGTAGCAACTTGCATTGTGCTCATACACACGCTAATATGCACCTAGTGGTACCCAGGCTCGAATGTGACGCAATTGGAACCCATGCAGTGCAGCATGACCGGTGGTTCACTTGAGCCATATGTCTCAGGTACACGCAATCCATGCACCCACCTTTGCTTTTCTTGACACTCTTTAGCAGCGCAGCCGCCTCTCGCACTTCCGCCCTCTTGGCACGCTCCTCTGCATTTCTTGCTTTCCATGCAGCTGTTTTTGATGAGTTGTCACGAGCAACCTAAACCAGGAACACATCAGCGTATCCAGGTGACTTCAAGGGACAGACTAGCATAGTTTGTCACCAAACAAAACAAGAACAGATCGCAGTTACACTCATGAAACAGGCTGCAATTTGAGCCACAATGTGGAAGCTGAAAGAGATGTCCCGCTGGTGGATGTACCCCTCTACTGCAGCCGCTTCTGCATGCTCAGGTCAGAGACCTGCAGTATGTGCTCAGCAGCATATCATGCAGCAATAGGGTCTGGGGTTTACTGTGTGCACATCCATGCCATGCCCAGGTCAGGTGACGCCCTGTGGCATGGAGGTTGTAGTGCAGCTAATAATTGATCGAAACCCACCACCAATTCAAAGATATTATGGTATGATACTGGACAGTATCACCTTGACTACACTGCAGCCAATCTGGTGCATTTCAAGTCTGCAAAGCACCCAACGGCAGGCAACAGGTCACCTGCCGGGCTGGTGCTGCCACAGCCAGCTACAAAGATCATGAGCAAAGGTGCCCTTGCATGGGCCAGCAGCCAGCAGGGATTGATAGGAATCCTTTTGCAGCGACTCCACATGCTGCATTGCTCACCCTTCTGGTGCTTCATGATGAGTAATGCTGCTACTAGCCAAACTCCCTGTAAAATGCTGTCAATCCTTCCAACTACTCATATGCCCTTTACCCCTCCCTTAGTCCAGCAGCTGTGCTCACCTCTAGCAGTTGCTCATCATTGGTGCTACCGCCATCAACTGCAAAAAGCATGCTACTGCCTTTGAGCTGTAGCAGCTGCCCACCAGAGCCTGCTGCAAGCTGTTCTGCTGCTGCCACCAAGTCTTGTGACTGTACCATCCCATTTACTTTGACCTTGACCAGCTTGTGGGCAGTCAATAAGGCTCTGAGAGACCTGTGCAACAAATACACGTCACAACTCAGGAGGTTTCCCAGATTGGAAGTGCAGGGCGCTGAGTGGTGAGAGCAGATTGTGCAGCACTGGCGCTTACAGGAACAGGAACTAAGACAACCTGGGTCTGCAAGCACAATGGGGCAACGATGACACCTTTGAGGAGGTTTCCCATAGCCTTGCATCCAGCGTAAAAGCTCTCCGCAGCCATGAACATACAGTACTGCAGCGGCTCTGGCAATGAGAACACAGAGCGGGAACAGGCACCATACGTGGCAAATGTTCCGCCATGAGGCACATCCCACGCTGCAACGTACTCTTCCAGCCCTCCCATTGAATTGAGCCATCAAATTAAAAAGACTGCTGCAAGGTAGAGCTTCTGCCCGGCCACCCCAGCAACCGGAGCGCAGCACAGACATCGATCGCTGCTTACCTGGTGTGACTATCTGCCACTCCAGACTTCCCTACTCTCAGCAAGGCTCTTGAAACACTGTTCCAGAGCAGGTCTTCCTGGTCGGGCGTCCATCTGGAGACTGAAGGTTCGGGTGGAGGGACTCCGCCAGCACCTTCAGCCGCCTGCGTGTTCATTGCCAAATATAAGCCCCTACTTAATCTCAGAGGGATCTTGCTATCGGCATGCTGATCCGCACCCTAACGCAATGGAGCCTCTGCCGTTTAGGCTCGCGCAAAGCCAGGTCCCTTGCTACTGTTCTAGCCACAAGCTGCACAGCGGGGCATCTTACACAACATGGCTTGCAAGTTGTGCAAGCGCGCAAACTGCCGAGTTGCATCATGGTAGCAAAATCAAAGTGAGGGGTTCTGCTGAGTTATTGCATGAGCATGAGCACTACTGACCGCCTTGCGGACCACGTAGCATCATTTACAATGTCCCCCACTCCCTGCCGAGGTATTTTCAAAGGATATCCTGTAAGGATGGGAAGGCAATAGCTGATCTGCGCAGCAGCCACGAGCGGCCCCGAAAACTGGCACCCCGCCGCCCACCGGCACTCACTTGCCCCTGGCAAAGCACTGCTGAACGGAACACAACCCCGTCGGTGTCTTGTAAGTTCGTGTTTCTGTGCCGAAGTTCGGTCACAGGCATAACTAAGGCTGCCTTGCCCGGAACAGACGGAGCCCTTACTTACACACGCACAGTCGGTCAACGTGAGTGCAGACAGCTCTCTAGGTAAGCACAAAAGGGAAGTCAGTGACCTCCGGCCCTATGATTGGTTGGATCAGCCATATCTATGTCTATCCCCATCATTTTCATGCATCTCCTCCTATTGCCTTCATCACTGGCCCTAGTCAAACAAGGCCAGCCAAGCAACTCATCACAGCTAGCAGTAGCTCGTCTTGTCTCGTCTGGGATCCATGAGCAGGAGTACACTGCGAAGAACCACGGTGGGCTCTCTGCCGCTCTGCCACTGCATCTCCTTTATGCTCAGGCAATGTCAAGCTTGCCATAGAGGTCTTGCACCCAAAGCAAGCTGCTGCTGCCACCTCCTCTCTACATACCCATGCTTTTGCCCAGACCACACATCACGTCAGGCTCCATACCCGCAGCTCATCGCTGTCACAAGCCACTGCAGCCACTTGATCACTGCCAGCACCACAGAATGCTACGCCTGTCAGCATGCTGTTGGTGCAGCAGACAGATAGGAGGTTGATCACCTGCAATAAGCAACAGCACAGCATGAGTGCATGCTTGTTGTTTGGGATCATAGGGCCTAGCCCCCCAATATGTACTGCTTGTGTTAAATTGTTAGTTGCCAGAGAGACTGCTGAGCAGGATGCTGAGGTGTATGGCAATGGGAACATCCAGTACCAGCACCTGGCTGTGAGCACGCTGGTGAGGCAGTGGAGGCACTGACAGAGACACTCATAACCTTACAGAATAAGTCATTTCCCGACGTGCGATTGAGGCGCGTGATTACTGCCGCAATTGGCAAAGCATGAGTACATATGCTAGCTGACTTAGGAGTACTGAGGTTGTGCACAGCACAGCAGAGAGCACTCCAGACACTGCTACCTGCTTGCAACCTTCACACACAATCTGGACTTTACACAAACTTGAAGCAGCCCATGAGCTACACACCAAGGCCGTTTCAGCATGCTGTGATGTATGCTGCCTCACCCAGCACCTGCTACCATCAGTAGACCGCTCTGTTCAACACCCATACTTGCATCCCCATCCCCTTTGCTTGAGCCAAGTATCCCCAGAACAGCACACTCTCATGGAAAGCTGCTCCCCAGCATACCTTCTGCCCTACTACGGGCAGCTGCCATACATTCAGTGTGCAATCCTCTGCTGCTGTAGCCAGGATGTCCTTGGTTGGATGAATGTCCATGGCGGACAGCCAGCGGCTATGGGCTGCAATGTCACATAGCAGCTTTCCTGTGGCCTGCAGCATGTAAGGGAACCAGAGTCAGGGAGGCCTTACTGCTTGTCACAGTAAAGTAGAGCCCCACTGAGCCCACAATTTTCCCGCAAGTCCAAACATCAATCCTTCTGGCTATCAGGCCGCATGATGAAACATAATAAAAGGCATGCATCAGGCATAGCTGTGGGCAACTACAGGCTACTATTTGCGCGGACCTGAGGACGCCTACTTGGCGAAGCAAACCTGCTAGCATGTATTGAACTGTGCCATGGGTTCTAGTCACGCGGGGCTTCTGGACTAAGCTTTCAGTTTGAGGCTTCTGGAGTCAACAGGGTGAAAAAAATGCACACTAAGGTTTGCGGCTGACAGAATCACTTACAAGTGCAGCCAGGTGAAGATACACTGGGGATACTGCTTTACACAGCTACCGCCCGCAGCACCTACCAGGTCATAGATCTTGACTACCCCATCAATCTGCCCGCAGATGACCAGGTTCTTCCGCACTCCTAAAGCAGCACATGGCACTTTGCCTGGTAGCTCCCGCAACACCACGTAGTGCCCTGCAGCATCTTCCTCCCATACACAGACCTTGCCAGACTCATCTGCAGTCACAAGGTGGCCAGGCATGTTGTCGTCTGACCAGCTACCTCTGCAGGATTGGTAGGCAGAGCCTAGAGCTGTGATGGGTTGCTTGTGATGCTGCAGGGTGGAGATAGGCTTTATGATGGGTCCAGGGCACACACTGAACACCTGCACAAGCGTGCAAAGTTCTTGTTGAAGTCTACGGCGCCAAGCTACATTGGCGCCAATTAATGAACAGCTGCAGCCCAACAATGTGGGAAGACAATGCACACTATCTGGTCTCCATCATGACAGGGCATTAAGGAAGCAGATGATAAGGTACGCACATGGCAGTGGAACTTCCACCAGACCTACCTGCACGTCTCCTGAACTGCACCCTGCACAAAGCTGCAATTCACCGCTTGCCGGTACATTGAATGCGACACCTCTGACAAAGTCAAGATGTGTTGTCTCTGGCTTGTCTACTGTCGGTTGCTTCCACACATACAGTAGGTCAGTCAGTGATGAATCCCAGACCTGTGCAGGCAGAGTTATGAAGCAGTGACTTGTCCTGTAGGAAGGGGCGGGAGAGGCTGCAGGCTGATAATGTTTCATATCATAACATGCCATAGGAAAAGTGCGATAGGCCCCGCACCTGAAGCCCTCATCAAATTCAGCGAGGAGTCCAAGCAGGCATACAAGCTCACAGTAGACACTCAATATAGATAAGCATGGGCCCAGGCCAATGCTCTTAGCGAAGTGACCACAGAAGAACATGTAGTGCTATAGTGCTGGATTGGTAACGTTGGCCCAACCCGGGGTCCATGCCTGCTGTATAATTACCATGTTGCAGCATGTCCTTCCTAAGCCATACACAATCTTGACTGCATGATGACCTCCATGTGCTTTGCCATGCACCAGAAACAGAACATAATAATCAGAACATATAGATGGGCCTTGGGATCGTAAAGCCTCCCTATGACCTAAGAACCATTTTGGAAATCTGCCTACATAACAAAGTGCTAGATGTTCACCTCAACATCGTGTAGCCTGTTGATCTCCCTCCGCTTGCTTTCATAGTACGAAGATGCATATGCATACCCTTCAAGGCATTGGGGACAGACCGTGCTTAAGTTTACGCCACTGGGGCGGTACTGTGCAATAAAGTGGTTTCTACTAGGTACCTGGAGCCCTCCTGCATAAGCGAGCACCACCAGCTGACTACCTCCGACTGAGCAGGAGGCGATAGACTGGATGGCGTGCGGCTGCTGAGTATCTGCCTGCAGGAGAAACAGTCAGAACTAGCCCTAGCATGTGCATTTATTCTTTGGCTGTTATGAGCCCACCTTCTTGGTTTCTGAGGTGGCCCCTTCTGCTTTTGGCAAGCTGCTGATTATCGCAGCCTGCATCGTAAGCATGCTTAGCTTGCACTAACCGGTACACCACACCTCTATAATGTCCTTACCGAGCGTGTATGCACGTAGGCCAGGCCAGAGGTGGTGGGACAAAGATTGCCATAGATCAATGAAGGGGAAGGCTTCACCACAACCTGGCAGCCAAAACCGTTGTTGGTGTGACTAGCATTGGAATAGATTACGTCATGTAAACTGCACTACCTTCAGCTCCGTGCTTGCTTTATACCCTGGCATTCCTTGTCTTTGACCTTTATCATATGCTGTGCAACCAGTGGGCTTGGAAACATGCACAGGGGGGGAGGACCAGTACAACCGACTTGGAGCCTTGTTTACGCCGATAAGAACATGATCTCTGTCTGTCTGGTGCTGCTCTCTTAGAGAACGAGGCGATTGAGGCTGATCAAACCCAGTCACTCGGTAGCGGAGCAGGTGAGTGACCAGCACAGATTTGAAGTGTTGACCTCAGCGCAGACTTTGAGCTAAGCGGCGAGGGGCTTACCGTACACAGGGGACGGGAATACCATGCAACATATCGTGTCAAACGTTTACGAGTCTCTGGGCCATGAACAAAGACAAGCTTGCATCTGGCCCGCTCATACAAGGAACCGGGTAATCTGGCTAAGGCGTCCCATGATCGCGCACTCGAGGCTTTTCTGCCGTACTTAAAGGATGGCGCTTGATCAGCGCCATCGGTTTATCGTGTCAAAGGCAAGCGAGGCTGCAACGATGCACCCAGCTCCCTAATCCTACGGAACAGAACTCATGCCATGTTTTTGCTGCTTAGCTCGTTGAAGGACTGGGTCTTGAAGAAAATCTCGTCGAGAAGAAGATATTGTGAGTTCTTACATTGATCGCTGGAGCACTACGTCCTACCGAGCAGTTGTTGCCCTTGCATGTGGTGCTATCAGAAATCGAAATCTAAAGCAATTATGCAGACTGTGACCGCTTAAGCGCGTTGGAAAGTAGCAGTATCATGTAACGTCTCTTGTGCAGGAGTGAGAAGCAGCATGTCAACGCCTTCTTTGATCCCGCTGGCCCTGGCTCCCTGCGCTGGTATTACCAGGTACAAGTGCTCCTTTGCCAACAAAGGGCCCGTTTTTTACCTAGGGCTGACATAGATTGCAATGCAGATACCGGAGGAAAAGTCCAAGGATGGTACCTATGTGCAAAAGGGTAGCAAGTTGGCTCTGTTCCTGAGCAATCAGCAGGTGAGATCCATCAATGGTGCGATCCCCTGTAATGTAATGTCTGAAAGACGCAGAAGCACCAATGCTGTCATATAGCAGTGCCTAAAAGCTGGTAAAAACCGACCTTGCATGTGGCTAATGCAACACTTTGTATGCAGCATGACCGGCTCACGGGGAAGTGCATTTACTTTGTCCGGACTAACCCCAAGGGCATCACAGAGAAGACCTATGACAGCGACATGGCAGTGGGTGAGATCACAGGCAGTGCCTTGGACACTTTCCGAGCACTTGTGTCGGACCTGTACCTGCCCATCTTCCAAGAGCAGCAGTCATGGGGCAAGATGCCACAGGACCACACCAAGGACTTTTTATCAGGTGCCAGCAAGTTCAGCACAGTGCTGAATGAAGCTGCTAACTGCCTGGAGGGAGGTATTGAGCTGAAGAAACCAGATGACAGATTCTGCCATCAGTATGACCTCCGCCCAGGATCCTTCAATGCTGCTGGAGCTGACCCAGATGCTTCCAAGAACTTTGAGGACTGCCTTAATGAATGGTGCCGCCAGGTGAGGCAGAATGCCATTCTGTATAGTCTATCAGCACTGATGAGGACAGTATCTGTCTTGACAGGTCGCAAAAAAAGCACCACTTTGGGCGTTATTGGGCAAGAAATCTGCATGGAAATTTCTGATGTGACAGCCAACCAGCTCTCTTGAAGGCAACTGCAAATGCTAACTGGTGCAGGTGGAGGCACTGCTGGCAGAGGCTAATGTTCTTCCTCCTGGCGCTGAACCTGGCCCTGACACGGAGTTGGAGTACTGGCGTACACGCATGGCCAAGCTCAATAGCCTGACAGAGCAGCTCAAGTTGAGGGAGTGCAAGCTGGTGCTAGGTGTCTGCAACATGTCCAAGTCACCAGTAAGTGCTTACCCTTGCACTTAGGCAGTGTGTTTTGCGGGCCCAGACAGCCACTTATGTGTTTAAAGCTTGGAAGCAACGGTGATCTACTTTTAGAAGCCACTTGTGGCCTGCTAAAACAAAGCTGTCAACAGTGCATTAGTAACTCCACTGTGCAGTCAGCATGTCGACCAGTTTCACCAGCTTCAGCATGGCATGCTCTTTTGTTGCACAACCCTTGATGCCAGTCAGACGGGAAGCAACCTGTGACATTGTGCTGGTATTTTTTGTCATAGGGTAGCAAGAGGTGGAAAGCTCTGGAGTTACGCATCACTGATGCTTCCAATGAGGCAAAGGACAACGTGCGCTACTTAGCAACCCTGGAGAAGTCCTTGGCAGTGATGTACGGTGGCACACCTCAGGACATCTTGGACAGCTTGCGGGGTCTGATCGCAAACATCATGACCTTGTATAAGATTGCCAGGTACTACGGCACACCAGAGAGAATGACCATTCTGTTTGTGAAGATTACCAACCAGATGATTGCTGCTTGCAAGCAGCACATCCTTGAGCCTGGGAAGATCTGGGACCAAGACAAGCTGCAGCTGATCGCCAACATGAAGGTACGGGCGAGATAACCAGCTGTGCGAGTCTTTCAATTTGCCAAGCAGACACCTAGCCGTGCCTATCCACAACTGCTGCTGACACCGGCTGTTGAACCAGCTAAGAGAAGAAACTTTTTTTGCCGATGTGCAGGTCATTGTGCGTCTTAGTGAAGCCTACAAGCAGCAGTACCATGCAGAGCTCAAGCAGCTGAAGGCTGATGGCTCTGAAAAGGTGAGGCACACATACAACAATTACGGCACATCAGCCAGGCGTTCCGCTCGTTTTGGTGGCTGTAGCTGGGTTCATGGTCCAGAAGCAGTTATATCAAGCCATACCCATGCAGGTGCAAGATGTGGATGAGAGAGCTGTGTTCCTCAAGTTTGAGCTGTTTGCCAAACGGTTGAACAAGCTAATTGACATGTTCACCACTATCCACCAGTTTTCGTCACTGGAGCAGCACACACATATATCAGGTAAGCAGAAGTGTAGGTATTTGCGATGTTGCTGTTGTGAGAACGAGCAAACAGAGCTAACAAAACATAAACTTACAAATACCTCCCGAGGAGAGAGCCGATGTATTACATCCATGAGCACTTGGGCCATATGTAGCCATGAGTAGCATTAGGAAAGCTGTGACTGCATACTAGGATTCCTTGCATATGTACTACCAAAGCACTGGCTCTGCAAAATCTCCCCTTTACTTGCAGGGCTGGAAAGTGTGATCAAGTCCTTCTACAAGATTGTGGATGATGTGAAGCGCAAGCCCTATGACCTGCTGGACTACACACGGAACCAGTTTGACCGGGATTACCTGGAGTTCAATGTAAACATCCATGATCTGGAGATTCAGCTCCAGGTGAGGGACATTTTTCATAAGCTCATCTGGGATTTCGGTGCCTACTTGAGCTCAATGAACCTGCTCCACTGCTTCTGCCTTGGTCCGGCTAGACAGTGCTGCTGTGCTGCTGTGCAGGCATTCGTCAATGTCTCCTTTGAGAACATCACATCTACGGACCATGCGCTCAGCTTGCTGGCGCAGTTCAACTCCATTCTTCAGCGGGATGCTCTCAAGCAAGAGCTGGAATCCAAGTACCAGGTGAGAGCCTCAACCTGCTTTGCAAGACCCAGCTTGTGGTTTGTGTCCTGGCCCGTTGTTAGGCAAGCTGAATACATGTGGGGATTCCAGCTGGCTGCTTGACCCTTATGTGATGGCCACCTGCTCAGCAATGCTGACATGATTTCTTGGCGCCTTAGTAAAGCCTGATGTCAGATACATTGGCATACAGCTAATACAGATGGATATCTGAGCAGCTTCTATGTCTCGCATAGGTGATCTTCCAGCACTATGCAAGGGATCTGGAGGCTGTGCAGGCTCAGTACGAGGCGCACAAGCACAAGCCACCTATTCCCCGCAATGCCCCACCCATCAGTGGCAACATCATGTGGGCAAGGCAGTTACTGCGGCGTATAGAAGAGCCCATGGCGCGGTTTGCACAGAACAAGGCACTCATGGCGCAGAAGGAAAGCAAGAAGGTCATAAAGAACTACAATAGGGTAAGTAAAAACCCAGACACACTAAATAATCTGAGAGCTTAATGGATTGATTGTGGAACTTCTCCCTCGTCCTCTTGCAGTTCGGAGTGTTGCACAACCTGGTGGGGCTTGAGAACTTCCATCCAGAACTTCTGTCCCGTTCTGGGTTCACCAAGGTGTTGAGTTTTGCTCTTACTCGGATACTTCATTGGCCAGATCCCAGCATACCTTGCAGTCCTGTCATCTGATTCAGCACACTCCTTTACCTTTAGGTGGCCAAGGCGCTGGTGGAGTTTGAGACACTGTACCACCAGGCATGGTTGAAGGGCATTGAGCAGCAGAAGGCAGGGCTACAGGCGCCCTTGCTGGTGCGGCATCCTGAAACAGGCCAACTCTTGGTCAACTTGGAGAAGGATGTGATGCAGCTGATCAGGTCAGTGCTGAGCATCCTCAGTTCCAGGGACATTATGCAACGGGGTCAAAGACCATGGCAACTTGTGGTCAATTTGATGCCTCTGTACCACCGTCTTAACACTGTTCCCGCATTGCTGCTACTACCAGAGCTATGGCATGGGAGCTTAACTATTGACTCAACACTTAGTGTGAACATGATAGCAAGTAGCCAGGCCCTATCGTGCCAGGTTCTATCATCAACAGTCTAGAGACACCAGAGCGCACTCTGTTGGCTTCTCATGGCTTCAGCGTCCCAGCCATACAAGGGGCAAGGGGGTATGCTACCTAGTCCGCAAGAACGTGAAAATCTCTTACTTGAGGAACATGGGTCCAACCTGGTTGGCCAATTCTGCGTGCTATGAGTGATATGCGTGACTGCGGAAAGCTTTAAATTTTCTGCTTAAAGCATTCTGCTGGTTGGCACTGGATGCAGAAGATTAGTTCACTCACCATTCTGTGTCGTGTAGGGAAGCCAAATACTTGCAGCTGGTGGGGGTCCATGTCCCTGAAAGCGCCCGCACGCTCCTGCTGCAAGAAGAGAAGTTCAAGTACTACTTCCACCAGCTCTCACACACGGTATGCCATGTCGTGTCTTCTTGCCATGCATATCTTTACGAAGGATTTGCTGTACATGGAGCGCAGATATCAACCATGTTTGTGATCCATCATACAATGAGATGCCTGTGGCACAGCTCTTCAAGAGTCTGCCGCTTAACCTACGTTTTGCGTTCGTCAATGGCAGCAATGGCTGAGGTCATTGTGCATCTGTGTCCAACCAGTGTGCCTCAACAGACACTTACTCTTCATCTTCTGGCAGGTTAAGGAATATGAGCAGGTCTTGTCGCAAGTCCAGCCTGTCTTCAAGCCGCTGCTCAAGCCACACCTGGCAGACATGGAGAAGAAGGTAGCTCCTGGCATGTTCATCCTCACATGGACGTCAATGAACATTGATGGCTACTTGCACAGGTTCAAACAGGTGCGTGTATATGTGTGAGGGTTGGCTCCATTGTCAAACTCACTGTGCTTTCATACACTAAAGATGGAGCCTTCTTACTCATAGTGGAGCAGGGATGCCACCTCAGCCACTGCCGACGGTACCTGCTAGTTCTACGCGACAGGAAATGTTGGTAGGACAATTTGCTGCTCCATATGGCCTGTGATCTTGTTCTGCTCCGTTTCGCTATGCCAAGTTACCATGTAATTCTTGATGCAGGGCCTAGGTCGGCTGGAGGAGCTGGTGCGCAAGCTGGTGGACTTGGTGGAGAACAGGGTAGAGGCCAACCTCCAGGCCATCCGGGATACCATGCTTGTGGAGCTACCAGCTGATAGGTACAAATCCTGTGCTATTGCTGCAATTAAAATAAGAATACGGCTGCTACTCAAGTTCTCATCACCTGTCCAGAGCCCATGTCACATGCATATGGCATAACATGGCCTGCAAAATACCTGCTGCACACTGCCAGGTCCATCTTGTTGGCCTTCATGACGCACCTTGCCATAGCGAACAAGAAAGGGATGGTGAACCATTGACTCTCATTGAATTAAATGAATCGCAAACCGTGAACTGCAACCATTCTTGATTCTGCGCAAGCGCATAACCAGTCACACTGGACTATTTGGAATGTGGTTTATGTTAGGTCGTTTACATATGAAGAATTCATCACTGTCCAATCCAAGTTCCAGAAGCGGCAGGCAGAGCTTATGTCAGTCCGAAATGAAGAGGTCGCCCGCAGCATTGATGAGCTGATACAACTGGTGGCCAATTACCCTCGGGAGAACCCAGAGGTGCAGATTGATTCCAAGGGGATTGAGCTCTTCAAGAGCTTCTACAGCCAGACCATGTATAAGGTGCGCGATATCAGGTTGAAGTGTCTTTACCACGGTCATACTACCAGCATCACAGCATCTGTGTTAGGCCTGCCACCTGCGCTGTGAGTAAAGTGCAGTTGTTGTTTCCTCTGGCCCCAGCCTCAGACCAGGTTAGAAGTGCTATGTGCCATGTGAAACCCATTCATCACCTGAAGCATTTAAGTCAATCTGTCTTGCACTCTGCCAAGACCTTCATGCAGCATGTCCTGGGTACCCTCAACAGAGTCTTTGTGCGATTTTTATATAAGCCCACTATTGGTAGATAGCCGTCCATTGCAAAACAACCCTCTAAACCTTGACTCTTTATGCAGGCCGTCCTAACAGCCACCCAGCGCAGCTTCACTGCCATGAAGTACCGCCTTGGAAGCAAGACAGCCACAGGGATCTTTTATATGGAAAGGCCCTTCTTTGATGTGGATGTGGAGCTCAAGGTGAGTGGTGTTTGAGCTCCATCTGCTGTGGTGACTAGCTTCATATAGCCTCCATATTGCATGTGCGGCTGCATCTCCATAATGCATGCACCTCGTGCAGCCTCCTAATCCAGGTATTTCTCCCCTGCAATGCCCTCATGTTGTTCGCCCCTGCGACATCCTTTTACCTGACAACTGACGGTAAAAGAAGGTTGATGTAAACGCTATTTGATTGCAGGTCCCAAATGTTAGCCTTACACCTACTCTGGACCAGATCCAGGAGGCTATAAATGCAACAGCCAAGAAGATTCTGTCCACAAGCAAGAAACTGAGATGCTGGGGCATGTCCAATGGCCCTCCTACCTACTATGATCTCATTGCGCGGGACAAGGAGGTGGTCAAGGTGGTGCTGTTGCTCACTGGCAGCATCGAAGGCACCAAACAGCAGGTGGCGGAGTACGTCAGAGGGTTTGAAAAGTACAAGTTCCTTTGGACACAGGACCTGCAGGTATGAATTTAGTTGCCACCCGGAGCGTGGCCAGCATTCTAAGCACTCCATCCCCAAGCCGTATTGATAACATAATGTCGGTCTATGGCCATTGCTGTGGTTTGGTCATATCTGCTGGTGGGACAGATAATCACCTTTTGAAGTCCGACTTGGCTTTTCCTGAAATGTTCAAAGGCTGACCCTCAACTTTACTTTGTGCAGTCCACCTACGATGCGTTCATGCGCACAAATCCCACCTTGGAAGCCTTTGAGGTGGAGCTCAAGAAGTACATGGCCTTGGAGACAGAGATCGCAGCCATTACTGCTGTGCATAACATAGGTAAGCAAGCAGACAGTGTGTGCCTGTCCTTCTTGGTGCTGCATGGCAGATATGCTCATGGTTTGTGATATCCAATGCCTTCGCTGATAGGTTTGTTCCTGTGGAGGAGTTGATGGCATTGCTGGCTGGACAAAAGGGTGTGGCATATCCGAACCCAGAGTACCAAGGAAGCCTACTTGTTTAAGTGCTGGTTTTTCCTTTTTGCAGGAGCCTTATCCCTCACCACGCAGCCGTTGAAATCTTCGTTGAAGTCGGAAGCTGCCAACTGGAAGGCACAGTTCGCACAGAACCTTCACCGGCAGTGTGCGGATGATCTGAAGACTTTTGATGCATACATCAGGTGAGCAGGGCAGCAGTTACAGCACATTAGTGACGTGGAAGTAAATCATATGTATAGTCAAGCCGTGCTGCTGTTCTGATCTGCAATTGTATGCCGTGCTGGTAGGCTGGCCCTCACTTTTTCACCTGAAGCACAGTGTATTTTCTCTTTGTGGATTTTGTCTTTGTCTGACATCACAACATTGTCTGTTACAGGGACACAACCCTGAAGCTGAATCGCAAGGTGGAGGACCTGGAGGATGTGCGCTATGTGATGAACACACTGAAGGAGGTCAGGGAGAAGGAGGCAAATATTGACAGCCTCATCACACCAATAGAGGACATGTATGCCCTCCTGCTGCGGTATGAGGTTCGTGTGCCCAAGGAGGAGACCTCTATGGTCAGTGACCTGCGCTATGGCTGGAAGAAGCTGCGGAAGCTAGCAACTGACATGAGTGACAACCTAACAAGGCTACAGGTGAGGATGCACGGTGTCCGCCGGGTCCCAGGCAAGGTTCTATGTGTATGGCGAGCTGCTGCTTGGATAGACAACTGGGCCCAGCCAGGCATTGTTTGAGTAAGCACAGGAGGCTGAGTGGCATGGCAGTAACAGATGCTGAATGTATACCTTTGCCATTTGATGGACTTTATCCTTCTAAGTTTGTCTAACGGTATTGATTTGCCCAGCTTAAGGACTTCAGCCTTCCAAGTTTCTGTTGACAATTCCTTTGCAAATGCAGGTGGGATTCAAACGTGAGCTCATCAAGGAGGTGCGCACGTTTGTCGTGGATGCTCAGCAGTTCCGCAAGGACTGGGAAGCTGGCGGCCCAATGGTGCCTGGCCTGGATCCAATGGAGGCTGTTGACCGGCTGAAGAAGTTCCAGCAGATGTTTGAGGTGAGGCCAGATAGGGCCTGTAGCGCATGATTTTGCCTCCCAACAAGAAGGGAGTCACGGTTCTATGATTACAAGCAGAAGAGGAGATGACCCATGAAGATCACCACAGATGTATCCACTTGCATTGGTGTAATAAGTTGTCCACTTGCATTGGTGTAATAAGTTGCCTCGGCTTACCAAATTCATCTGCAAGATTACGCTCCAATCTTGTATATGCCTATGTGTGTAGGTCCGCAAGCGCAAGTGGGAGAACTACAGCTCTGGAGAAGAGCTATTCGGCCTGCCTGTGACCCGGTATCCTGAGCTGGAGCAGACAGAAAAGGAGGTGTCAATGCTTGACCGGCTGTACAGCTTGTATGTGACTGTCATCACCACAATCAAGGGGTATGGGGAGTACTTTTGGGCAGACGTGGTGGAGAAGATTGATGAGATGGGGGAGCAGGTAAGGACAGGGCCCCAGCTTAGGTAAATCTCCCTCTGCAGAATCATACGTTTTGGAGTCCAGTTTACACATCCCCAAGATCATGACATGTCAGGTAGCAATGAGCCTAAGTATATGGTGCTTGATATCGAGTTTGGCGCCCCCTGGTGGTCAAAGCTGACTGGTGCCAAGATAGCATGGATGGTTAGTCTGCTCCTGAGGGTTCAAGCTAGCACAAAACCTACCGCTGGCCCGGGGCCGTGTGCTTGCTGCAGGTGCTGCAATACCAGAACCAGTGTAAAAAGCTTCCCAAGGCCCTTCGGGACTGGCAGGCATATGTGGATTGCCGGGACACCATCGACAACTTCCTAGATATGCTTCCGCTCTTCCAGGCTTTAGCTCACAAGGCTATGCGGGAGCGTCATTGGCGAGCAGTGATGAATGCAACAGGTAGGCCATGAACTCACTTGCTCCTCAGGTTGGGTTTCTACTCTGTCTGTCTTGGACCAGGACAGGAGCAGGACAGCTTGCTTCAAGATACCAGATACACCCATGCATCTTATTGGGATATCACTGCTCACTTCACATTACTTCCGCTTGCAGGCAAGGTGCTGAACCTGGCTGAAGATGTGTTCAAGCTGCAGCACTTGCTTGATTGCAATATCCTACACAACCGGGAAGAGATTGAAGAAATCACATCAGCAGCCGTCAAAGAGGAGCAGATTGAGGTCAAACTGGTCGGCATTGAGTCGGATTGGGCTGCCATGAACTTGGTAAGCCATGATTACTTCTGCTGGGATGCAATGGGTGCAGGCAGCAGTTTCTAATTGGAAGTCATGTATGGGTGCTATGTTTACTGCTCCTCCATAGACATGTACTGATACATAAGCCATGGACAATTATTGTCCTCAAGGATCCCACAGAGAGCCTTCCGACTTTGGTCTAATCGAGCAGCACGTCCATGTATCACGCTCCAATTGTGCAACTGAGTCATAATTTCAGTTTTGTTGAATCAACCTGATGTGCAATTACGCAGGTGTTCTCAGACTACAAGACACGTGGACCTGTGATCCTCAAGTCCTCTGATACAGCTGAGCTCATTGAGAAGTTGGAAGACAGCCAGATGAGCTTAGGCAGCATGTCAACCAACAGGCAAGTCCCATTCAATGAAGCTGCTGCCACAAGCGTATGATCAATGTGGTTTCTAAAGTGGCACTAGTATTCATACATGAAAACCTAACTACAGACCGCATCATGAGGCTTGTACTATTGGGAGGCTTATTTCCCAATCTAGTCCAGCCACATCACACAAACAAAAGTACAGATAACTCAAGAACACCGTATTATCTTCACAGGTACAGCGCCCCCTTCAGGGAGGCCGTTCAAGGGTGGATCATTAAGCTCAGCACGGTGTCTGAGATCATTGAGCAGTGGCTCATGGTGCAGAACATGTGGATGTACATGGAGGCTGTCTTCTCAGGTGCGCTAGCTCCTGAATCTTGCTGCAAATGCCAGTTATACAGGGTGAATGCTTGAAGCAACCAGGATGTGGTCAGGGAGGAGGCACAGGTTAGCCAGCACATGTTTCACAAGCTTTGTGCAGCTGCTGTTGGCTGAGACTGACAGTTCTCAAGGAATTTCTGAGATTAACATCCTCCACATGTCAGTAATGTAGCATGCAACATACTGCATGCGAAGGGTGCACTGTCTGGTAGATTGCATGCTTGTGTGATGCCGCTTCTATGTATGCTTCAACAGGTGGCGACATTGTCAAGCAGCTACCACAGGAAGCCAAGCGCTTCCAGAACATAGACAAGAACTACATGAAGATTGTGACCAGTGCTATTGAAACGCAAAATGTGGTAGTGACATGTGCTGGTGGAGAGCTGCTTAAGAGTATGCTGCCGCACTTGCTTGAGCAATTGGAGCTGTGCCAGAAAAGCCTGAGTGCCTACCTAGAGACGAAACGTGCTGAGTTTCCTAGGTGAGGCTTCTTGCTCTAGCTTGCAGAGTTTGGGCGCTTAAAGGGTCCCTGCCTTGAAAGGAACCAAGATGCTACAGAAGCCGGGCCACGTCTCATTACAAACTTCCCAAGCATAGATTTGGGACCTAGCCCTTGATGCTCAGCATATATTTCCACTTGGGGTCCCTGTAACTCCTAGAATGAACCACACCCTACTATCGCCTGACCTACCAGGTCATCAATTTTCCACAGTAAGTCTCACAACCACAAGTCATGTCCATCTACAGCATAGTCCTGGCTTGGTAAACTTAGCGATCCTTTTCACATGCATTGTGTGGTTTGTCACGCAGGTTCTACTTCGTCTCTGATCCCACCCTATTGGAGATATTGTCCCTGGGCAGTGATCCCCCCAGCGTGGTACCCCACTTCCAGAGTGGCCTGTTTGACTCTCTTACCAATGTCACCTTTGATAAGGTGGACAAGACCCGTATGCTGGAGATGTTCAGCCAGCAGGGCGAGAAGGTGCGCAGTAATGTGTTTCATGTACCCTAAGGACATCTGCAGAGTTGGGTGTGTTACTGGGATTACCAAGTTAATGCTTGTCCAATGCATACCCTAGCATGAGCTTGCAGAGCCTGCTGCTTGCCTGCATTTTGCAGTGGGACCAAGTGTTTAAAGCCAAGGTTTACCAACCCGTAGTCTTCTCTTTCAGCTAATGCTTTGTGGTGTGCCTGCTGGTATGCACAGGTGGAATTTGAAAAAGCAGTGGATGCAAAAGGCAACATTGAAGTGTGGCTGCAGCGTCTGGTGGACAGCATGCAAGATACAGTCAAGCAGACCATCAAGCGGGCTGTAAGGAATGTGTACGAGATGGGTTTGGAGGACTTCATTTTCGGACATCCCGCGCAGGTAGGCTTGCTTAACAATTACAATAAAGGCGGGTCCCCTTTCCAAGCTTCAACTTATCGCCCAAGCTTCAGAAGGGCTGTCCCATGCCTGGAGCTGGACATGCTGGTAGACTGTCACTCCTATGCAGATCTTCAACCAAATGTCCCTTGTGCTGTAGCAGTTCACATTGTGATGTTGGCATGTTTTCGTTTTGCAGATCAGCCTCCTGGGCATCCAGTTCCAATGGACAGCAGACACACAGCTGGCCCTAGCTTCAGCTAAGACTGACAAGACCATTATGACCAAGAACATGAAGAAGACTGATGCAATCCTGAGGTAGGTGCCGAAACTGAGCAGTGCTTGTCAAGCCTACACCGATAGAGTCATAAACAGCATTGTGGCAAATGTTGCGCTGGACTCCGATAAGGGCTCAATGGAACACAAATGGAATTATGATATCAAGAACTTAATGCGGACCATACTGAGCAATGGATAATCATATAAGTGTGTACTGCTGCTTGAAGCCTTTGTGCAGTAGTTCATGAGTTGCTGGCATTATTCTGAAGCAAACATTCAGAAGCGTATGTATTTGCTGGCCTTGTGACCTGGATGCTGTGACTTGCAGGGAAATGGTGACCATCACTGTACGAACAGACCTGACTCGCATCCAGCGCACGAATCTGGAGACCTGCATTACTGTGCACATGCACCAAAAGGAGTCAACGGAAGACTTAGTCAAGAAGAAGGTGAGCATGACCTCGTTGCTTTTTTTGATTCCGCTGTGCTCTACAAGCTACCACCCAATGTCTCCTGGGTATGCTCAGGTAGGACCACATTCATCCTGTCTGTTGCTATGCCTGCCATTGCAGATCCGCGACCCTACAGACTTTGAGTGGTTGAAGCAAGTGCGCTTCTATTGGCGTGATGAGCGTGATACTACCATCATCAGCATCTGCGATGTGGACTTCGAGTATTCCTATGAGTACCTTGGTGTCAAGGAGCGGCTTGTAATCACACCACTCACGGACATCTGCTACATCACCTTATCCCAGGTAAGTGAGCATTGCTCTACACGCCTCTCCTTCTGGTGACTGCAGTGTTGATCAGTTAACCTCTTCTTCCACTACGTGGACAATGCATCACACGGTAAACAAGGAGGATGATAGTAGCAAGCCACCTAACCTAAAGACAGCAATGGCCTAAACACTTCAATGCGCTGATTTTGCAGGCATTAGGCATGTTTTTGGGTGGTGCTCCAGCGGGCCCTGCAGGGACGGGCAAGACAGAGACCACAAAGGATCTTGGCAACACCTTGGGCAAGTTTGTTGTGGTCTTCAACTGCTCAGATCAGATGGATTACAAGGGCATGGGGAAGATTTACAAGGGTCTGGCGCAGAGTGGTCTATGGGGCTGCTTTGATGAGTTCAATCGCATCAACCTTGACGTGCTGAGCGTTTGCGCACAGCAAGTGTACTGTGTCTTGAGTGCCATTCGGGAGCGGAAGCGCAGCTTTGTCTTCACAGATGGAAGCACCGTGAGCTTGGACCCCAGGGTAGGATTCTTCATTACAATGAATCCAGGGTATGCTGGCCGTCAAGAGTTGCCAGAGAACCTCAAGGCATTGTTCAGGGGTGTGACCATGATGGTGCCCAACAGGCAGATCATCATCAAGGCAAGTTTCCAAGATGGTGTACAGCTGCATGGATTTCTGCTGATGTTGATGCAGCCCACTGATGCTCTGTGTCATATGCAAACAGTAGTAGAGCGGCTGAAGTGATGGTAACATGTTGTTGCACCGTGCCCCTCTGATTGGCTGAAGTGGCCACGCTGCGCTGACAGCAAGAGGTGTCCAGCACTTGAGCTGCTATAGATAATCTCTCTCCTGACCATAGATTGGTAGTATGTGCAGGATTTGTGGTACAAAGCACACTTGCTGCCTAAAAGGTCAGGTCGAGCCCAGGAGCTATGGGGCAGACGTGATTGCAAGCCGGAACAGTAATCGCACTGTACAGAGCAGCAGTTTTATCCCCCAACTGCTAGGAACCTTCTTCCAGCTTCACAAACACGGGCAATGTGTCTTGCAGGTCAAGCTGGCTGCGTGCGGTTATCAAGAGAATGACATCCTCTCCAAGAAGTTCTTTGTGTTGTATGGTCTGTGTGAGCAGCAGTTATCCAAGCAGGCACAATATGACTTTGGTTTGAGGAACATCCTCTCTGTGCTTCGTACTGCTGGTGCCAGCAAGCGTGCTTGTCCTGACAAGAGTGAGGTAAGAGGGCGCATGCCTGGAAGTACCTCTCGGGGCTAATCACCGGTGCCCAACTTCACCTTTGTGAGACCCTGATGCAGAAGGGGCTTCAAAAGCAGCATTTTTATGGTGTCGACGCAATTGATGTTCTAGATGTCACTGCTGTGAATGTGTTTTGAAACTGTCTTGGCCATTGTCATGCTTATGCACCAATGCGGACTTGCCTGTATTACAGCCATCTCCAGACCTAAGGCAAAGGTGACGCGGAAGTGGCTGGAGAGGAGAAGGCCGAGGGTGGAGGGTTGAGTTGCAGCTTACCTCCCCCCTTCAATGCCTGCCCCATTCTTCTTTCCAAACTGAAGCTCCTGCTCACTCTTTCTTTGCAGGTGTACTTGATGATGCGCACCCTACGTGACATGAATATGAGCAAGTTTGTGGCGGAGGATGTCCCCCTATTCTTATCCTTGATCGATGACCTCTTCCCTGGACTGAAAGCTGAGCGTGCCTCCTTTGCTGATGTGTCCAAAGCACTAGAGAAAGTTGCCCTGGAGAAGGGCCTGCAATTGCACCCGCCATGGTTAAACAAGTGCATCCAGCTGTACGAAACATACCTGGTGCGGCATGGCATCATGCTTGTGGGTCCGTCAGGAGGGGGCAAGAGTGCCATCATGGAGGCCCTTGCTGGGGCTTTGACAGAGCTTGGTACCAAGCATGTGATTTGGAGAATGAACCCCAAGGCCATTACAGCACCTCAGATGTTTGGCAGGATGGACGCCAGCACTGGCGACTGGACAGATGGTATCTTTGCTGTGCTGTGGAGGAGGTAGGCTGTGTTGAAGCAGATACAAGGAGGAGATACATGATGAAACTAATGTGACCTCAGATTTGGTGATGCATAAACTTTGTCTGTTGCTGGCATAGAACAACCTGCTTCATGGCGTGATCCATTTAGCCCTTGTTAATGTTTCTTCAGATGCAGCTGCTTCACCTGCTGTTTTTGTCTGCAGGGCTGCGAAGAACAAGAACCAGAACACTTGGATTGTTCTCGATGGACCAGTGGATGCTATCTGGATTGAGAATCTGAACACGGTGTTGGATGACAATAAGGTAGGTCTGTGTCAGGTTGTCACAGATTCTTGCTGGCGTGGAGCAAATGCAACGTAGCGATGTGGGGCAACCCTTAGGGTAGCTTGGAGCACACATTATGCCATGACCTGGGGCACAGTGTCGACATGTCACACAGAGCAGGCTTTCTGCATATTGCAAAGTCTTTCAAGGGGCTCTGATTTGCGCCCTAGCATGTTGCTGAACCAAATCCAGGCTGAAATCGGCTTAACCCTCGTTCCTGTGCAGGTGTTGACCCTAGCAAACGGTGATCGCATCCAGATGACACCTGCTATGAAGGCAATGTTTGAGCCAGAGAACTTGAACAATGCAAGCCCTGCAACTGTGTCAAGAGCAGGTGGGGGCTTGTTAGTTATCGCCTTACTTGAGGAAAAAGTAATGGCTGCTTGTGTGCATCAGATGGTCAGATAATATACGCTGTTATGTCAGCGTGCTTTTCATTGATTAATCACTCAATTCCATGTTGCAGGCATCATCTATGTCTCGGACAGCGAGCTTGGGTGGGAGCCACCTGTGAAGAGCTGGCTTGCCAAGCTTGACTCCACTCAGGCTGCTGGCCTGCAGCCCTGCTTTGATAAGTATGTGGGCCGGATCCTTGAGTTCGTCAGGGTGCACCTCCACCCCGTCATGTTTAATGAAACGGCGTCACAAGTGGGGACACTGCTGACCCTCCTGACTGCAACCTTGAAAAAGTAAGTCATGTTATGGACCTTTACAGTGTGCTATTCGATGCTTGCATGCAACAATGTCTTCATTGATGCCATCTTGTGATCGTACTTGTACAGCTGCGGAAATTGTAGACTGGTAGGTCATGGCAAACCACAGACACAGCAAAGACGCAAACAATTGTCGGAATATGGCTCGAAGGTTGCCGTCTTTGGTGGGTGAGATCCGTTGAGGTGCATTAGATGTTTGTTTAAGCAGGTATGGCCAGCCCTGCCTACGATGTTAACCACTGTGCTTTGTCTGCAGGGCGGATGAAGCGCATGATGCACTTACAGAATCCAAGCTGGAGCGTATGTTCTTATACTGCCTGATATGGTCACTAGGAGCGTTGTTGGACATCAAAGAGAGGCTGGCGCTTGATGCTGAGCTTAGAAGCTTTGCGGGATCGAACATGCCACCAAAGTAAGTGCCTGCAGCAGGCAACATGCCTTGACAGTAATGGAGGGCTTTGCAGCATATTGGCAAGCTGTTTTCAAATGATCTGACGATGTACCGTCAGTATAAGCATGTTCACAAACAGCCTGCTCAAAAGAGCTCTTCAAGATTATGCGTGTCAACTTGCGGCAGTCAGCTTTTCCAAAGCCCGCAGTGTTCTTATATGGGTGCTTTTGGGCTGCTTTCTTGCTCCAGGCTTGATGAGACTGAGTCCATTTTTGAATATCTGGTTGACACTACAAGTGGCAACTGGATCCATTGGAAGAGCATGGTGCCAGAATGGGTTTATCCTAAAGCAGAGGAGAAGCCAAAGTTCAGCCAGCTGATCATCCCAACGCTCGATTCAGTCAGGTGAGTCAGACAGCACTAGGTGATCCTGTCACATCAGCCTAGCCCAAGCTCTTGTCCCTCACCTTCCAAAGCGAATATTGGTGCCACAGCATTTAGTGATCGCAGTCTCCACTTTGGTGAGCGATGCACTACTCATAGCAGGACAATTCATTGTCCCTGTAGCTGTGCACTGAGGCCCGGCTCTATGCCTGCAGGCTTGAGAAGCTACTCGTGCTGGTGCACTCTGTGAAGGGTGCATCGTTGCTTGTTGGAGGGCCAGGCACAGCTAAGACCAGCACCATCAACCAGTTCTTGAGCAAGTTCAACCCAGATGCGATGGTGTCAAAAACCATCACCTTCAGTAGCTTGACAACGCCGCAGATCTTCCAAATGGCCATTGAGGGGGCGGTGGAGAAAAGGCAGGGAAGGTGAGGAGCACCACATGCCATACATCGAGGTCTGATGGCTTGCTGTACCTCCCCCTGTGCGGGCAGCCTCTGCTTGCTAACTTCTCCACAGAGGGCCCTGGCTCTGGTCAACAAGCACTCCCTCGCACCCTGGTTCCTAGCATTTTGGGTACGAAACTCAGACAGCAGTGTCACTAGCAAGTATCAAGGTGTGCTGCTTGTTTTCTGCTGCAGAACCTATGGACCTCCTGGAGGCAAGACCATGTGTGTCTTTGTGGATGATGTCAGCATGCCTTTCATCAATGAATGGGGTGATCAGGTGAGTATACATTCTAGATAATACTGCCTTGCTCCTGGATTTGGACAAGACATGTTTTACCAGCTGTTACAAAGAGATTACCAAGCCACTTTGCAAGGCCACATACAGGGCAGAGATTGACAAGGCATCACACACACTGATCCTACTTTTGCTTCATTTCTGCGGAGACATGAGCAGTTTGTGTAAGCTTGCAAAGTTTGGAGCATTTCAGCAGATTTGCTTGGAATCCAAAGTGAATATACTTTTCTCAAATTCTGCAATCTCATGTCAATCCGTAAGTTTTTTTGGTTCTTTTTGCCCATCTGGATTGGTCTTGGCCGCAACCCCAGTATAATGTCACATTTGGGCTGTACATCTTAGAACTTTCTGAAACCCTGTGTTTGTGCATTGCACGGAAGGTTGCAGTGGGGGGTCTTCAGAAAGCCTTCCTGATGAGTTTAAATGAAGATAGGATCGCTGATTACAGACCGCATTCTGTGTAAAAACTATGACCCTCAAGGGCTAACCATCCACCTCTGGTGTGGGTGGCCTTGTGATACCTGCGATACTTGCGCAACAGACGCATACGGACCTGTTGCTGGTTGGACCCTGCTGACATGGTTATGCCCTTCTCCAGGTCACCAACGAGATTGTGCGTCAGTTACTGGAACAAGGGGGCATGTATGGCCTTGAGAAGCCCATTGGTGACATGAAGTTTGTTGTGGATACCTGCTACCTGGCTGCAATGAACACACCAGGTAATCTGAGGATTGAAGTTGTCATGACCACAGTCAACCCTGTCATCAAACAGCCACAAGCATGCTAGGTGTTTGAAGTGCTGACAGCAGTTGCCCTTCTCTGCAGGTGGTGGCAAGAATGATGTGCCCAACAGGCTCAAGCGCCAGTTTGCATGCTTCAACGTGCCTTTGCCAAGTGTAGCTGCCATCAACGGGATCTTCGGCAGGCTCGTGGAGGGCCGGTTCAGCTCAGATGTCTTCACTGATGAAGTAGTGCAGGTATGTATGGCACTCTTTTTACTAAAAGGCATTTGAGTCTGTAGAAACCCTGCTTACCTGTCTGGTTCCAATCTTGTGCAGGTTGCTATGAGGCTTGTGCCTATGACGGTGACGTTGTGGAACCGAACACAAGCCAAGATGCTGCCCACGCCAGCCAAGTTCCACTACCTCTTCAACATGAGGGAGTTGAGCAAGGTGTTCCAAGGAGTCATCCTGGCTAGCAGAGACAGGTAAGGTGGCCCAGCTCATGGTTAGTACCACCCACATACTCACTCCATGTCCCTGCACAGGCAGGATGTGGTGAGACGGGTCCTGGCAAGCACAAAATATGAATTGCCTTTGCTGGTCTGTTAGCCTTGTCTTTTTCCTGTCTCACATGTACCAATGCTCTTCTGCAGGTTCAACCGAGCAAGCTTGGGCAAGGGACCCTCATATGGAGGTGCTGTGAACTCTCCAGAGGGTTACTTGCTGGCACTCTGGGTTCATGAATGCCGGCGGGTCTTTGCAGATAAGCTCATCAACCAAGAGGACAAGGCTTGGGTAGATAAGTCAATCAGTGACTTGTGCAAGCAGGAGTTCCCAACTGAGCTTTGCAAGCAGGTCAGTGCCAGTAAGGAAGAGGTAGATTGTGAAAATTATGGCCAATACTCTCAGGGCAGAACTGAAAATGGACATGCTGGGGACATGCAGAATCACGATGCACACATGCATTCCTATGGTTGAATGAAGCAGGCATGGACTGTCTGGTTCTGACAAGTTCATTATGTCTGTTCAGGTTGAAGAGCCACTGTACTTTGTTGACTTCTTAAGGGAGCCTGTCGTTGACGAAGAAACAGGAGAGACTGTTGATGCTCATCCTAGCTTCTATGAGTCTGTTCCTGGTGGTCTTACAGAGATTAGGGCTAAAGTGGAGGCTCTCCAGAGGCGCTTCAATGAGGAATCAAAGGTAAAGCACCCCATGCACGTCAACATTGCTCGGCTGCTGTAGTACTTCTTGTAATGTGTTCCAGCAAGCAAACAAAGCAAACATCAGGATGCCTGTAGCGCATCTGTCCATGCATGTTCGAACTCAGTACTGATGGTACTGAGCACTGAGCACCATCACCCTTCTTCCAGTGCGTTCAGATGTTATGGGGTTCCACTGCAGGTGGCGAAGCTGGAGCTGGTGTTGTTCACCGATGCTCTGCTCCATCTGATGCGCATCAGCAGGTTGTTGTGCATGGCACGGGGCAGTGCTTTGTTAGTGGGTGTCGGTGGCAGTGGCAAGCAGTCGCTTGCCAGACTTGCTGCTTATATTGCTGGCGCCTATCCATTCCAGATCACAATCACAAAGGTGAGCTTAATAATGTTATCGGCAGGTGCAGATTTTTTATAGCCGCATTATGTGCTCTTGATACCCAATAATGATCAGAAGTGTTCATGCTGACATAATTACCTCCAAGGCTTCCCTGCATACGGAAAAGGCTGGCAGTGCTATGTGCACAAGTTTTTACGCGGCTGCCTGCTGGCTGGCGATCTTGTATTGCAATACTATACACAGACCAAAAACTGCAATTGAGGCTACCAGTTGTTTCAATTCCTGCCTTGAGCTGAAGCTTTGCAATTGCGTGTTATGCAGACCTACGGTATCACAAATCTGTTTGAGGACATCAAGAGCTTGTACAAGATTGCTGGATTCAAAGGCCAGCCTGTTTGCTTCATCTTCACGGATGCCGAGGTCAAGGATGAAGCTTTCTTGGAATACATCAACCAAATTTTAATGACCGGGGAGGTTGCAGGTATGTCATGCCAAGCCAATCTTCAACTTGCTAAAGGCTTCAGCAACAACCACTCAAGGTCATGTCAGTGTTCTCGTGCACTGCTGCTGGGTTATTCCTTGTTTATCGGACATGCTTCAGTATAATGTCTCATGACCATGGGCATGGTTTACTGCCTTGTCCTGATGTGATGCTGATTGCTGCTGCAGGGTTGCTTCCCAAGGATGAGCTGGACATGATCATCAATGATATCAGGCCTGTAATGAAGCAAGCAGCCCCCGGGGTCTTAGATACTTGGGACAATCTCTACAGTTTCTTCCTTAATCGCGTGCGAGACAACCTTCATGTGTGCCTCTGCTTCAGCCCAGTGGGTGCCAAATTTGCAAGGCGTGCCATGCAGTTCCCCGGCCTGATTAACGGGTGCACCATTGATTGGTTCCTTCCGTGGCCAGAAGAGGCCCTGACATCAGGTAAGTGGTGCCGAGCTGTGGCTGTTGCTTATCACAAAGAAATTCCAGCTCCATAAGAGTACTTGACACAATGGCTATTGGTGAGACCCTATAGGTGTGATCTACAATGATCAAGCCTGAGCTCAGTCAATCAAACTGTATCAGCTGTAGCATTATACAACAAGTTTCTCCCTGCTTCCAGTGTTTCCAAGGGGTTTGAAGGTCAGCTGGAGCTTTTCTGTCAGTTTTGCATTGGTTTCAGAGCAACCTCAGTAACTGTGGCCGTGCTAAAGGTCCACATATGGTCCCTACTAACAGTATTATGGTGGTCTACCTGTGCCCTTCAGTGTCTGGTAAATTTATTGATGAGTTCAGAATGGCATGCGGCCCAGATGTCAAGGCACAGCTGAAGATCATGATGGGGCATGTGCACATGTACGTCACAGCTGCCTGCAAAGAGTACTTTGACAAGTTCAGACGGCATGTGCATGTGACACCGAAGAGTTACCTGAGCTTCATCCAGGTAAGAGAGTGCCACCACAAATTGAGACATTCAAGCACTTAGAGCGGGGCTTGAGCAGGGCTGACAGCTCGCTCTGCCCTGTGCTCTGCCTTTCTGGAGGCATATCTCCTTTTGTACCAACTGTTGCATCAAAGAATTGGAGTCTCAAAACTTGCTGGTAACCGTGGTTCACTGGTTTGCAGGGATACAAGGAGCTGTACAGTAGGAAGTGGGGGTACACCCAGGAGCTTGCGGTATCCATCCAGGTGAGAATTGGTCGTGTTGGGCTTGGAGCTGCCCATTGTTAATCTTTCCTCAACACCTGGTCTGCCCTATTTGACAGGGGCTCCCAATCACAGCGTCTCTAAATGCAGGGGCCATTAGATAAGGTTGCATGCTGCAGTTTGGCCAAAATGACAACTGTTGCAGGTCCCTGGATACGTGGTGCAAGCACCTCTGTGAACATGGTACATGACGCACTTGCTGGTTTCATAATTTAACAGGCTGGTCTGCAAAAGATGGTGGAGGCCAAGGAGGATGTCAACAAGATGAAAGCTGAGTTGGCCGTGAAGAACCAAGAGCTGGCAGTAGCCACCAAGGAGGCAGAGGTCCTGCTCAAGAGCATTAGCGAAAGCACAGCAATTGCCGAGAAGGGTAAGCATGTGTTCCGTCACATAATCGACGACTTTTGCACAAGAGCAGGAGTGCAAGGAGACAGGTGTACATGGTGCTATGCTGAGATCATGGCGATGGAGGGTGCTGCTGTTGCAGTAGAACTGCCATATGCGGCCCGCAGTGTTTAAACATGTTGCGGAAAGAGTCCCCACTGCTCTGCCTCATGTACTGTTTGTACTGGTGTTTGCAGAGAAGCAGAAGGTTGCAGTCATCGTTGATGCCGTGTCCACGAAGGCTGCTGAAATTGCAGCAGTGAAAGATGACGCCGAAAGGGATCTAGCTGTAGCCAAGCCAGCACTTGAGGAGGCATTGGCTGCTCTGAATAGCATTTCGCCCAAGGATATTACCAGCCTCAAGGCTCTGAAAAGTCCACCTGACATCATCAAGCGGATTTTTGATTGCGTTTTGCTGTTGCGCTACTGGCCTGTTGGAGAGAAGGTAAGTGACAGGCATCATGGGGTAGACTGCGGGCTCCTTTTTGTCCTGACACTTCCCATATTCATGAGGGGCTGAGGTGTGAAGTCATGTTTTAACGTGCTTACTAGGAACGCCATGTTTGGCAGTGTCTCGTCGTCATGCATTGGCTCCAGCTTTGACTGGTTTATGAGCTTGATACATGTCCCATGTGCACCTATGCCCCCTTGCCAATGCAGGTAACGTGGCAAGACATCAAAGGATCCATGGTGATTTGTGGAGCCTATGAGATTGCCGTGAAGATGATGGGCGACTCTGGTTTCTTGAGTTCCCTGCTCAACTTCCCCAAGGAGCAGATCAACGACGAGACTGTGGAACTGCTGCAGCCATACTTTGCTGCACCAGACTTCAACTTTGAGGCCGCCAGGAAGGCATCCGGCAACGTTGCAGGTGTGTGCCCTAGGTGTAGCTGTGCTTGGGTCTGTCAGAGTCCATTGTTGACTACATGGTGCAAGCAGCCTGAAAGCATGCATGCATGGTCGGCGTGGAATGCAGCATGTGCAGCATATTCACAGTGTCATGTGATGAGCTGATTCTGCATTGGTTGACCATCTGACAAGGAGCTCATCCTCACCTGGTTGCAATGTTGTGCCGTAATAGTTGTTGCTCCCCTCACCTCCTCTTCTGGCATGCAGGCTTGTGTAACTGGGCAGCCTCCATGTGCAAGTACCATAATGTAGCCAAGGTTGTGGAGCCAAAGATTGCAGCTTTGAGAGCAGCAGAGGCAGAGCTCAAGGTGAGTAACACTCTGCCCAGTGTACATTTCGTGTGTGTAACTTCCAATGGGACAACTAATACTCTGCTAGGAGAAATATACTGCTGATTTCCAGGTTTAACGTGCAGGAAGTGAATGTTCGCATTGAGCATTCAATTATGCACCCTGCTACACGTTTGATCATAAACTGATGAGTGTGGGCACTGGATGTCCTGCAGGTGGCAACCAAGGAGAAGAATGCTGCTGAAGAGAGAATGGCTAAGGTGCAAGCCAAGCTGGATGAGATGCAGTCCCAGTTTGACGCTGCCATGGCACAGAAGCAGCAGTTGGAAGAGGATGCAGCAAACTGTCAGAAGAAGATGGACAGTGCAGCTGCTCTCCTGCATGCTCTTGCAGGTCAGTCAGTGCTCGGGAAGGTCCCTCTCTGCAGGCGTAGACCCTCCTGTGGCTTCATGGTGTGCACCATGTGCTGCTGTATAGTGCCATCACATAGGAACATGATACAACACATGGCACCTGCGGCCTAATCATGTTAAGGAAGTACCTGTAAGGCCTCACCATGGGTGATCCTGCTGCTTTATTACAGGGGAGGAGAGTCGCTGGACTGCACAATCCAAGGAGTTTGATGCCCAGATCCAGAGACTCACTGGTGACTGTGCTGTGGCATCTGCCTTTGCCTCTTACCTCGGACCCTTCAACAAGGAGTTCAGGGAGCTGCTGATGGCGCGTGACTTCTATGGTGACTGTCTCAAGCTGATGATACCTGTCACACAGAACATTGAGGTGAGTAAGATCTGAAGCTGAGTGGGTGCTACGGCACTTGCATCCTACAGGCAGCTTAAGATATTCAGATGGTAAAATGATTGATGTAGCTACTGCCAGGTTAAGACATTGTTTGCAAGCATGGGAGTACATCAGCCAGAGTTTTTCCTGATTCATCCTGCCACCCTCTGCTTAGGGCGATGGTAACTAAGTAAGGCCGTGTGCGTTTACAAGTTTGAACTAATCACAACCTCCCATGCAGGTGACCAAGTTCCTTGTGGATGATGCAGAGGTAGGGGAGTGGGTGCTGCAGGGGCTGCCCACAGATGAGCTGAGCGTGCAAAATGGCATCATGGTCACTCGAGCTTCCAGGTGAGGTTCTTCTGCTTTCCCTTGGGGCTGCAAAGGATACCATCTGCTGCAGTCAAGTCACTTGAAGTTTATTGGCCCTATAGTGCCTTGCACCCCTCCATATTCCATGGTGCATGGCTGTCAACAGACATCACATCAACAGACTTAGCTACCACAGTTATCAACCTTGTCTTGCAGCTTGTTCTGGGCCCCCATCTTCTGAGAAATGTCATTTGCCCTGCAGGTACCCCGTGCTCATTGATCCACAAGGCCAGGGCCGCCTGTGGTTGATGAACCGTGAAGAAGCCAATCAGCTGCGGGTCACCCAGCTCAATGACAAGATGTTCAGGAACCACTTGGAGGATTGCCTGAGCTTTGGCAAGCCCCTCCTCATTGAGAACATTGAGGAAGAGCTGGATCCCTTGCTGGATCCTGTATTGGAACGGAGGGTCATTAAGAAGGGCAAGAGCTGGCTTATTCAGCTGGCCGACAAGGAAGTTGACTTCACAGGTACAGCTTTGGTGCAAAGCTTGGTGTACACATGGCATGTTGCTGACATTGCTGCAGACTATATGCAAACAAACAAACAAACATTTAAGGTGTGGCAACCGCAAAAGAACTACTAGGTTGAAACGACCACACACACCATCAAATGGTTTGAAAACAATGGGCTCCACACCACCAAACAGCACCAGAATGATCTGACTCCGAATCAAACAAAGCCCTGCGTGGGCATTGATGCCTCTTGCTGCGCACACATGCATGTCCCATCTCTTGTGACGGTCTGAGGACACTAGCTGTGGGCAAAGTGCCAACACTATGGGGGAGGCTAACTGCGCTCCTTCCTCCTGTGTGCAGACACCTTCAAGTTGTTCTGCACTACCAGGTTGCCCAAGCCTCACTTCACGCCAGAGCTGTCAGCGAAGGTTACTGTGGTTGACTTCACGGTTACCATGGCAGGTAAGACATCTACAATCTTCTGCAGCCTGCGGCAATCCAGAAATTTGCTGTAGCCTGTTCCATACCTTGTCATGCTCACAGTGCCTACATACGGCATAAAACGGCGTAAAATCTTGGTGATGACTGCAGTTCAAACTGGGGCGATAGCTGCATGACTGGGTGCATTACAAAAGGTTATGATCTTGTAATTTAATACAAGCACACTGATGCTGAAGCTGTTTTCATCTTGAAACCATGGTCGGCCGCCATGCTCAGGTCTCGAGGATCAGCTGCTGGGCAAGCTTATCCTCAAGGAGAAGCATGAACTGGAGGAGCAGCGGCAGCAGCTGCTGGAGGAAGTCCAGTCATACAAGAAGAAGATCAAGCAGCTGGAGGACGACTTACTGTTCAGGTATGTTCAACTGCCGCTGGCAGATGCTATTGAAGGGAAAAAGTAGCAGTTGCCTTTTATTGGCACCTTTTACTCAAAACTTCACCCGGGTCAGGGGTCAGGCAGTTTGCAAGCAAAGAGGAGGGTGAGAATGGCTGTAAGGGTACACGGCGGTTCCTGGATGGAAGCAGCCGGGGCTCGATGAACTTATGTCTGATAACCTTCTGCAGTTGCTCCAGTTTCTTGATTTTGTGTTCCCTTGTTTTGCAGGTTGTCCAACAGCCAGGGGAACCTGCTGGATGACACAGAACTCATTGATGTCCTGGCGGTGACCAAGCAGACAGCCCAGGACGTGTCCGACAAGCTAGCCAATGCCTCCGAGACCAATAAGAAGATCAATGATGCATGCGAGGAGTATAGGCCTGTAGCACGGCGTGCTACCCTCATCTACTTCCTGATTGCAGAGTTCACTGTAGTGAACTGCATGTACCAGACCAGCTTGGCGCAGTTCAATGAGCTTTACGAGCAGGCCATCGACAGAAGTGAGAAGGCCAACATGCCAAGCAAGAGGATCAACAACATCATGGAGTTCCTGACGTATGAGATCTACCTGTACATCCAGGTCAGTCACTAGCGGGGTTGACTGCTTGACATGTGAAGGTGGTCAGGAGAATACCTGAATTAACAAATGGCAAATCACACAAAACTCCTACAGGCAGCAAATCAGGGTCCACCTGCTAATGTGGAGCCATGTTTTGAAGTCGGCTTCTTGAATCGGCCATGATATGCTCTTGCTCTGGGCAGTCGATGGATTGTACAGGTACAAGCCATGATACCATGCTTGCAGCAGACAGCACAGTACTGCAAAAAGCATGGTGACACGGCGTGCTCAATCCACCCTCCAGCCTCCCAATGTCCCCCGTCCAATTCTCCAAGCCCTCCCAGCCTGGTCCTTGCAATTTCTCCCTTTAACCAACCTTATCTGCTGCCTTCATGCATGCAGCGTGGCTTGTTTGAGCGCCACAAACTCCTCTTTGCACTGATGTTGACCAACAAGATCCTGGTCAATGCCAATAAGGTCAAGCCTGCAGATCTGGATGTCTTCCTGAAGGGCGGGGGTGCCCTGGACATTTCAAGTGTCCGGAAGAAACCTAAGGAGTGGATCCCTGATGGAGTCTGGCTGAACATAATTGCTCTAAGCAATTTGGATGCCTTCAGGGACATTCCTGACAGTGTTTTCAGGAATGATGGCCTCTGGCGCCAGTGGTATGACCAGGAGGCACCTGAGATGGCTAAGGTGAGCTGGGGTCAAACCAAGCTGCTGTGTTCTTCTATATGCAAGCCCCTGGTCAGAGAGGTGATGGCGGCAGTGTCAGCAACTGACAGACAAGCAAGAAACAATGCGTGCCTATCACTTCTGGCGTCAGAGGTTGCAGGAGCGTATGAGCTCTCAAGCTGTCTGCCGGAGCTTTTCATGACCTCTCTGAATAACTTCACCCTCATCCATAGTGGCACACTATGAGAATGGGATGGAGTTCCTTGCTAAAACTGATATGGAGTTGGGGAACATTGGGAAAGAATGGTGATTTGCAGAGTGTGCATCGTATTGGAAGTTGGGTGCAACTTAGAAAGGATGTCTCACTGTGAAATTGTGGCTCTGCTCTGCTGCAGGTGCCTGACTATGAAGACCGGCTCAGCAAGTTTGAGCGCATGTGCGTTGTCAAGGCCTTCAGGGAAGACCGCACCCTTATTGCTGCAGCAGATTACATTAGTGATGCACTCGGACAGCGCTTCGTGGAGAGTGTGCCACTGTCTATGGAGCGTGCATGGGCAGAATCCCACCGCAAGTGCCCGCTGATCTGCCTCTTATCCCCTGGCTCAGACCCTACCAAGCTGATTGAGGACTTGGCAAAAAAGAAAAAGATCAAGACTCTGGGTGTGTCTATGGGGCAGGGGCAGGAGGTCATTGCCAGGAAGTATATGGCAACAGCTACAGTGGAGGGCCAGTGGGTGCTGCTGCAGAACACGCACCTTGGCCTGGGGTACTTGACGGAAGTAGAGCAGTTCTTGGTCAAGGCAGAGGATCTGCATGAAGACTTCAGGTGAGCAGGATTGAAGCTTGTCTGCGGTCGGATAGTGTGCATCAATATTCCATCCCAGTACGCACACATCACATGAGGGCACTAACTAGTCCATCAATCAATCAAAACGTACAACACAAGAGCAAGTCCAGAGTCCTCATACGCTGCTTGAAATAGCGTTGCACTGCTTGGAGCACATTTATGGTTGCTAAGTATAGATGATTCCAATGACGACCAGACATGTGGTGACAACATGATTCCTATTTGTTGTCCCAGGTTGTGGATCACAGCGGAGCCCCACCCGCAGTTCCCCATTGGCCTTCTCCAGATGGGCATCAAGATCACCAATGAGGCACCTGTGGGGATGAAGGCAGGGCTGCGTGCTTCTTACCAGTGGGTCAACCAGGACATGCTGGATGCAGTCGGCAGACAGGAGTGGCGGCAGCTGCTCTTTGTGATGTGCTTCTTGCACAGCGTTGTGCAAGAGCGGCGCAAGTTTGGTCCGATTGGGTGGAACGTGCCGTACGAGTTCAATGCCAGTGACTTGTCAGCGTGCACAGCATTCATGCAGGTAAGCAGCGAATTGCTTGACCTTCAATTGATACGGATACAGATCCATCATTACTCTTTCTATATGATGTGCGTACTCAAAAGGCAAGGGGTGAAGGTGCAAATGCTGCAACTCAACAGCTATGTGAAGCAGTCACTCCTTACAGGAGGGTGTTGTCAGGATGGCGTTGCTGCATTTGGGACTGGTCGCCTCTTGGGCCCCTTTCAATGCCGAGCAGCTGTTGGGATCCCCCTACTCCCCTTTCCATTCAATAAAATGGAATACATGGGTGCCTGCTTGCCACAGAACCACCTCATGGAGATGGACTCCAAGAAGGCCAATCAACCTACCTGGGAGACTGTACGCTACATGATCAGTGTGATTCAGTACGGTGGCCGTATCACAGATGACTTTGATCAGCTGCTGATGGATACCTATGCAGAAAAGTACTTCTATCCAGGGGTATTGCAGGTGAGCAGAGCTAGTGGGTACAAGTCTACCTTTGGTTAAGGCATCACTTAACTAGTCTAGTATCAGCTGAAAATCTATAAGTTATGGCCCTGCTACCAGGGTTGCTGGCCATGCCAGAAGCTGTGGCAGCACTCTAGATAACCTTGTGCTCAAAAGCATTCAGCCTGAGCTCCTTCAGCAGACTACATGTGCCGCACCAGCTGGGTGCTAAAGCTCATTGTTGCCACCAACATATCTCTGCTTGATTGTCCGTGTGCAAGCAGCATACTAATAACAGCCTTCAAAGCTTCATAAACACATGATGTGCATGTTTCTTTGCATAACATGTCTATCTGTTCTGCTTCCCTGTCCCTCTGCTTGTACAGCCCAATGTGGAGCTCTACAAGGACGACCGCAGTGGCTTCAGCTACCGGGTGCCTGAGGGCACTGATATTGACATGTTCAGGGCTGCAATTGAGAACCTTCCTGGCCAAGAGAGTCCTGAGATATTTGGGCTGCATCCGAACGCAGACCTGACGTTCAGGACATTGCAGGTACGTGGTATGGAGAGCGGGGCCGTGAAAAATTGGTATGTGTTGAATAAACTTAATGAAAAGATGTGGCACATTCTGTCAAATGCAGACGAAAAGCAGCACCTGTCCTAGAGTAGCAGGCCTTGGCTGCCTCCAAAGCGCCTGCACTTCTCAAGGCTGGTGTTCTCCATAAATCAGGCAGTAAAGCAGATGAACTATTTGTGGCAAGCTGTTGAAGCTGAACGGCCTTGCAAACCGTTTACTTACTGCAAATAGGTGCAAGAAGCAGTTGCTACTATCCTTGACACCATGCCCAAGGGTGCTGGTGGTGGCAGTGGGCTAAGCCGTGAGGACCAGGTGGACCGGATCTGTGAGGACCTGCTTTCCAAGGTGCCACCCATGTTTGACAAGGAGGACACCAAGGAGAAGCTGAGGCGCTTGCCTGGGGGACCAACCCAGCCCCTGACAGTGCACCTGCGGCAGGAGATTGATCGCCTCAACATCATCATCAAGCTCACCACACAGACATTACAGAACCTCAGGCTGGCCATTGCAGGTGGGGTTTTGGATTTCGGGACGGGTCCTGTCGTGGGTGGGTGGGTGATGGATGGATATGAGTAGCAACAGGATCTGCAGGCATGCCTATGTGGCCAGATACTAAACCCATGGCAGTTGGAGAACCTAGATGACCCTGCATACCAGAGCTATCTGGACTGCTTGCTTAATCAAGGGGTTGTGTGGTTCTTGCAGCAAAGCAAGTTCTGAAGTCATTTTGTCATTCCTCTGCTGGTCAGTTCCGCTGTCCTGGCAGAGGCTACTCCTAGATTAAACGGATGCTTGCATGGAATTGGTGTGTGATCAGACATGTCGACAGTTGCCAGGCCACTGCTGATGTGGCACGAAATGACTGCCAGAATCTACTTGCTGCTCGTCAAAGGGGCAGAGAGAAGGGTGCATCCTAACATCCCATGCTGGTTGTGTATGTTTTGCAGGGACCATTGCTCTGTCCGGCTCTTTGATTGATGCTGTGGATGCCCTCTTCATGGCACGCATCCCTGCTGCTTGGCTGAAGAACAGCTGGGAGGCCAGCACCCTTGGCAACTGGTTCTCGGGGCTGCTGCAGCGCCATGATCAGCTGGCTAAGTGGCTGACCTTGGGGAGGCCCCGTGCCTACTGGATGACAGGCTTCTTCAACCCTCAGGGCTTCCTGACAGCCATGAAGCAAGAGGTCAACAGGAAGCATGCTGGGGACAAGTGGGCACTGGACGATGTGGTCATGACCTCGGAAGTTACACACCCACCCAAGGAGTTTGAGACCCTGAAGGAGTCACCTGCAGAAGGGGTGTATATCTATGGGCTGTTCTTGGATGGATGTGCATGGAGCGGGAAGGAGAACAAGCTGGTGGATTCAGAGCCTAAGAAGCTGTACCACCCCTTGCCTGTTTTGTATGTGACTGGGGTGCAGGCGAAGGACAGGAAGCGGGCGGGGATCTACGAGGCGCCTACGTATAGGGTGAAGGCACGCAAGGGATTCAACTTCATCACCACCTTCTCCTTGAGAACAGAGGATGACAAGAGCAAGTGGATTGTGAGGGGGGTTGCGCTCTTGTGCAGCATTGATTAGGGGCAGGGGCAGCGATTGGTTGTACAAATGCTGGTGCAGCAGGAGATGTGGTAGGTGAGTAGAGCGAAGAAGCAAGGGTTGTAAAGCTTCTATAACCTTGACTAGGTGTGTACATGCACTCTTGTTGTACAGCAGTGGATCAGGCCCAAGTTTGGGGGTCAGTTCTCGTATGTGTTGGCCTTCAGAGCAGCGACCACCTTGGCCAAGATGTGTGCTAAGGATTTGGAATAGCTGGACGAGTTTCTGTGCTTGCTTCACCCGCCAAGGGTTGTACATGTGGCCCTCTGATGCGTTGTATGCAAAGATGTGGCCCTCAGGTATAACGGTACAGGAATGGCCGTTGGCGGCAGGGGCAGCCAGGGTATCTGCATGCATATTGGCATATAGGTGGCCACTGACCGTGCCTGCTTTTGTAGAAATATGGTCCATGGAAAGGAGCTTGTAGGCACAGCCTTGTAGGCACAGTCTCAAGCGTGTAAAGCTTGGAACGCTTGAGGGCATGCTTGCATGGCATGTCCCAGCCAGCCTAACGCTTGATACCGTACACACATGCTATCTCAGTAAAAGCCTTCACGGACCATAAAATATCTGCAGCGACTTCCTACTGCAGGCAGTGACCTCATGCTGAACAAACGACCCTTTTTTGAGCGAGGTCCGAGGCGGTACGGCAAGCCGGTACGATGACATTTTTAGCAATGACATGCAGAAAAACTATGTCCAAGACCACTAGCTAGGCCTTGAACAGAAAATGGGACGGCGGCGCAGCGGCCACCATACAATACCGTCAGGAGATCTCCAGCGACGTCCCTAACCCCGGACCTAGGCAGTTTGTCATACTCTGCAGTATTACGTTGAAAGAACACATCATACCTCATGCAGTACGGTACACGAGATCATATTTTATAAACGTTGAATAACTTTGTTATAAACGACAGTATGGTGTCCCTTATATGCAACAAGGGGCGCATGTGTCCTGAAGAAGACTTGTTATGCCAAAAGCGTGCAAAGGCCAGACCCTACCAAACTTGGCACAATCCTTGAGCAAAATAGGACAATGTCGGCCAATTCCACCAAACCCAAGCAGGACCTCGCTCCTGCCGGTGCAGAAGAGGACTGGTAAGCCAGTCGATCAGACGTTGATGCCAAGGTTCCCTGGCCTAGACCTAGCGACCCACCATCTTGCAGGACCAAGCTAACCGCAGAAGATGCCTTTGAGACCCTCAAGTCAGTAACCGGCAAAGTAAGTGCGCTACAGGAGTCCTTAGATCACGTAGTAGAGCCCTTGCTCTGTGGTGCAAACCTTATGTTCTGCTGGCAGAAGTGGGCTGTTGTGACCTCTGGTTCGCGCTGCAGCTCTTCATCAACAACGAGTGGGTGGACGCCAAGAAGGGCGAGAAGATGCCCGTCATCGACCCCAGGACGGGAGAAACTGTGTTTGAGGTTGCAAAGGCGTCCGATGAGGATGTAGATGCAGCAATCAAAGCTGCCAGGAAGGCCTTTGACGAGGGTCCTTGGCCCAAGATGGGAGGCAAGGTGAGAGGAAGAAAAGGGAGAAAGGACGGACCGACACAAGTCACAACACTTAGGTCTGATTTGCCCCATTGCAATTCCTGGGTGTGCACATGCACATGGCCGGTCGATGTACAAGCTTGCTGACGGGGCTGATGGGACAACAATGTCACCACCTGCCACCTATTCTGATATAAGCCCGACTTTAGCCCTTTTTCGCCATACATCCTGGCATCTTGCCTGCAGTGTTGTGCATCTCATCTCCTCTCTACTCCTTGCTTCATGATCTGAGCCTCCTTGCCCAATCCCACTTTTCCCAGGTGTACAGGCGCAGTGTCGTCTAATACACAAGCTTTAAGATCTTATGGAACATCACCTCACCCATGTACTGCTGCACCTGTTGAAACCAAAGCCCATACTTTGCCGCGTCTTTGCCACACAAACACCCGCCATTTGCCTGCAGTCCTGTACCCCCTCGTGCCCCCCTCCACCACACACAGTCCTCATTATGTAAACATGATTTCACTTGCCAAATGCCAATGTTACCTCTGTTTGCAGGCACGTGGTCGTCTGATGTACAAGCTTGCTGATCTGATGGAGCGTGACTTGACGCAGCTGTCCCTGCTGGAGACCCTGGACAGTGGCAAGCCCCTGGCTCAGAGCTATACCAAGGAGATGCCACTGTGTGCGGACAACTTCAGATATTTTGCTGGGTGAGCAGGAGCATCGGGCTTGCAGGTTGGGCACAGGAAATCAATGCAGGGAAGAGTGCGGGCAGAAAAGCAGGGGTGTGTCATGCAGTGCTGGAACATAGCCTTCTATAGAATCAAGCCTGCCACCACGGCCCCTCGATCTGTGCACATAAAGACCACTGCTGCTTATCGGATCATCCAGGTTGATGTATGTAAACAGCAGCTCACTGCGAGTATCCTAGGGGACGTCAAGTCACATTGCTTCTGCTCGCTGCTGGTGCTGTTGGTGCCTGTGTGCTGCTGGTGCTGCTGGGCTGCTGCTGGTGCTGCTGCTGTTGCTGAGTTATCCAGGTTCATGTTGTAAACATTAGCTCCTAGCTGAGGCGAAGCCCCGTTGCTGCTGCTTCTTGCTGCTGTTTTATCTTTGCAGGTGGGCTGATAAGATCACTGGTGTGGTGCTGCCCACTGACACCCCACATCATGCTTACACACTGGTGGAACCACTGGGAGTGGTGGCTGCGGTGAGTCAGGGTTTGGGGTTCACATTAGTATCATCATTAGTGCTAGATTTCATGATCTGCTAGTAGCAGAAGTGCCATAATCTCTGCACCGCTTGTACACTGGTGGAACCACTGGGGGTGGTGGCTGCGGTGAGTGATGGTCTCGGACACACTAGTGGAACCCTAACCCTATGGTTTCAATACTATTCTCACAATTCATGACACGCCATAGCAAAAGCTAGTCGCTGCGGTGAGTGCTGGATCAAGGTCCCGGTATCAGGCTGCTGTTGTTTTGTGTTGGGGTTGGGCCGGGGGTTGGTATCACCTTGTTGGGCAGGATGCAGGGAGTAGGAAGGTTGTTACATTTCAGGTTATGCCTTAGCAAATATGCCATGGATCCTGCACCCCGAGCTTTGATGAGAACAGTGGGGTGGAACAGAAGTATAGAGCATATTTCCACCCTGCCTGGCCTCATGTAGATGGTGCACTGTACCGGTAGTTGGATCTTTTCATTGCATTCAACATGTATAGTAGTGTTATGTATATCCCATCAAGCATGCATATGTAGATATATCCAGTTCATTAGGGCAACCTGCTCTGAATCCTGCTTGCTAAGCTGTCTGAGTAAGGTGCGTTAACCTTGTAATCTGCATCTGTCACTGTAAGCTACATACAGGATCAAGAATGGGCTCATGGTATGCCTCTCAATCACTTCTGGCTTGGTGTATCTTCTGTCACACCATGTGTGCTAGTCCCGCCTCTTGCTTTCTTAGACCTACGCATGGCTAATGTCTGGAGTCCACTCACTTGCACTGTATTCTCTTCCTTCAGATCACTCCCTGGAACTTCCCCCTGATGGAAGTGTCCTGGAAGTTGTCACCCGGGCTGGCTGCTGGTAACACGGTGGTCATCAAAGTGTCAAAGGAGACGCCCCTCACTGCATTGTACCTGGGGAAGCTCATCAAGGAGGCAGGGTTCCCTCCGGATGTGATCAACATATTGACAGGGCCTGGGAAGACCTTAGGTGATGCTATGGTGACTCACCCTGATGTGGACAAGGTGGGGGAAGGGGCGGAGGGGTGGGGGTGGGCATACTGAGGGAGGGGGGGATACCGTGTTATAAAGTTGTTCAGCTTAGTATGTTTCAGTAACAAAAAAGAAATAAAACAAATTAGGTTGTGGCAGCCACAAGAGGGTGGCTAGCTCGGACCGAGCAAACATACCAGTAGCATTTACGGGGCTGGGAGAGGAGGCGGAAACATAGAGGAGTATATTTGGAAGCAGGGATTGTGCAACGAGATCTGCAAGAGTGGTAATTGTGTTGTCTTAAAGGTGGGCAGCACAGCATGGTGGTGACTATGTAATCACAATATGCCAGTTGGGTAGCTTGACTCCCTCTGGAAGGATGCTGGGGTAATGAAATGGGGTGGTCATCCTCATTAGGACACGGTGGGGGGAGGGGAAGGGGGGGGGGTAAGGTATGAGCCCTCCGTTTCCGCCAATGTATTCTCCCCACAATCTTGCCTCCCTCGCCTGCCCCCTTATCTTCTGTTCTCTCCGGGAGGTGTTCAGATGGAGCACTTCAGTGGCCGTTTTACTTACCTTCTGTCTTTGCATCCAAACAATGAAAACTGCTAATGATGTGTGCTCACATTGTTTTCATGCAGCCCTACCTTGGCCTTCCCCTCATTCCCCCACCCCTGGTCCAACTCCCCTTGGTTTAAAATCATCCCACAGATTGTTTTTGCAGGCAGCACTTCAGTGGGTGGTGTTCCAACCTTTTGCCTCTGCATCCAACCTTTTGCCTCTGCATTTGAAACATCTAACTGGGTGTATTGCGTGTTTTCTCTATATCTATATGCATAGTGGAGCCTACCTTATCCTCCTCATTCCCTCCCCCCCTCCCCTCCTGCCCTCCCACTCCCCTTTTTTTGACTTTTTCCAGGTGACTTTCACAGGCAGCACTTCCGTGGGTCGTGGTGTAGGCACTAAGGCTGGTGACGCCCTTAAGACCTGCACCCTGGAGCTAGGTGGTAAGAGCCCTGTCATCGTGTGTCCTGATGTGGACCTTGATGAAGCAGTGGAGGTGGCCACCATTGCAGTGCTGTACAATGCGGGACAGTGCTGTGCTGCTGGGACACGTCTGTATGTACATCAGGACATCTATGAGGAGTTTACAGCTAAATATGTGGAGGCCTTCAAGGCATGGTGAGCGCATTGGGGGCGGGGGGTTCTCTGTTACTCGTTTGGAGATTGTAAGTGTGTTGGGGGGGAGGGGGGGGGACTTCAAGTTGTGCAGCCTGTACGGGACTGGTAGTATATGAGGAGTTTACAGCCAAATATGTGGAGGCCTTCAAGGCATGGTGAGTGCATTGATACAGGGGGACCGGGGGGGGGGGTGAAGGGGAGATTCTGTGCCACTTGAAGGGACATTGGGGGGATCTGTTGAGGCTGTGTTACTGGTATACGCCTGTATGTGCATGAGGACATATATGAAGTGGTAAGCACTCGCCATGCCTTGAAGGCCTCCACATATGTGGTTGTGAATTCCTCATGGATGTCCTCATGCACATACAGGCGGATACATGGTCAATGGTTGACCGGGCAAGTCGGAAAGCTGGACTGCGGATATTTAATGGGGCTGTCCTGCTGTCACATGGCTGATACTGCGCAAGGGCCGCATTGCTGTTTAGGTGACACAAATGCTGCCAATCCTAAACCTTGAACATAGAAACAACATTATGTAAGCTTCTTCAGATAGTGTAAGTACAGTATGCTGTTACAACAATGTACTCACAATACCATGTGTGTATTGCTGTACTACTGATTTGCAGGAAGGTAGGTGACCCCTTTGACCCTTCCAGCAAGCAAGGACCCCAGATCAATCAGAGCCAACTGGAAAAGATCCAGAAGTATGTGGAGACGGTGAGTGAGGGAAGATCTTGTGGGTTTGGGGTCATGGGAGTGGGACGGGCGGATTGCGCTTTGTTGGTTTGTTGTTTTCGCGATGGGGACCTGTTTTTGGAAGTGGGGTGGGGATGGATTCCTTGGAAGTGGGGGAGATGAGGTGGGAGAGGTGGGGAGGGGGAAAGCAAGGGTTTGAGACTGGTCAGAAAAAAGGGGGGTTAGGGTAACTCAATGTGGTGAGTGAGGGTTGGGCATGTGAAAAAGAAAATTCTTGGGGTGGGACTAGGGGCATGGGGGGGGGGGGGGGGCGGGAGATGTGGGGAAGGGTGGACCCTGGAGGGTTTGAGGGCGGGGTAGGAGGGCAGACAAAAGAGGATCAGGAGAACTTAATGAAAACGCAGAGTTTGCGTGATCTGAACATAGCATGGATTGCCATGCCTGGTGGGTCTTGTTTGTTTTGTGAAGGTTTGTTGCTGCTGCTCCAACTGCTGGTCATGTGACCATCATGGTGGGTGTTGCTTGCACCGCCTGTTCACCCTTGCTGCTTCAGCTGTGAGCTATGGTTGTCAGTTGCTGCTGCTAAAGAGCGCTGCTACTGCTACTGCCGTTGTCTCTGCCGTGCCTATCGTTTAACTACCTGCCTTTCCAAGGTCCCAAACCTTTGCTAAACTCTCCCTGGCCAAACCCTTGCTGAAGCATTTCTGGCTAAAACCCTGCTCAATCGTTGCTGGCCTCACTTAGACCCTTGCTGGCCGAACCCCCGCTAAAACCTTGCTGGGTATACCCTACTTAAACCCCCGCTGGGTTTGGTAAACTGTGCTGCTATCATCTTGCGTGCCAAACCTCTGCTAAGCCATTGCTGGCTGAAAGCGTGCTAAGACCCTTGCTGGCCAAACCCTTGCTATACTGCTATCAGATGCCATACCCAAAGTGCCATAGACCACGCACCTCAAAACTGTTACAAGAAGAGCGAGGTGGGACAAAGCCCCTGCTAAACCCTTTGGTAAAGCATATATTCTCTCTTTGCCTCCCAGGGTGTGAAGGAGGGTTGCAAGGTGTTGGTGGGTGGTAAGCGTGTGGGTGATAAGGGGTACTACTTTGAGCCCACCATTGTTGCTGTGGATGATAACCATGCCACCATTGCTCAGGAGGAGATCTTTGGACCTGTGCAATGCATCTTCAAATGGAGCAACATGGATGAGGTGGGTGGGGGACAGGGTAGATAAGGGGTTGGGAATGACTGGGGTTATAAAGGTGGTGGGAGCCATTTTCAGTGGGCTGGCTTCGAGAGGGGCCAGGGCTGGGAGGGGGGGGGGACTCCCAAGTTCATTGCTGCATGCCACTTGGGAGTCCATCTAATTTTAAACCCTACAGTTATGCATAAATACTGTTGCGCAATCATCCCAAACAGAGGTATGAGTGTAGGCATATGCTGTCGCCACTTCTGCTTGCATCTCAAAGACGACCCGTATTCTGTTCCACCTCGCCATGTTTGTGACGGCTTGAGGCGCAGGAACTACGGCACTTTTTTGCCATGGCACATCACGAAATGTATTTATAATAGACATATGAGGAGGTTGTAAGATTGCCGCACACCTGCTGCTGTGCTGGGTTTGTTGACACAGACCACTGCACAGCCTCCAGGCCGTGCAGCAGCCGAGCATGACTCCAACCTGTTCTTCAGTGGGTTTTGAGGATGAGAGATTGAGACAGATAGCGAGACAGAGAGCTGCCGAAATCACGAGAGGCGGAGACAAGCAGACCGTGCCTTGGTTTGCTAGTGATTGCTCCTGCCATATACCACCCTTATGGTCTGGCTGGTGGGTTAATGACCAATGACCAGCACATTCTTTTACGCTGCTGCTAGTTACTTAGGGTTAACTGTTTAGGGTTCAAGGATTTAGGGTCTAGGGTTTACGCTACTGCTGCTGCTGCTATTGCACTTGTCTCTTAGTGTGCTTGTGTTTCTCTTTCGCTGCCGCTGGTGGCACTTTCGTGATGATGTTTCCAAAGATGCCATAAGGAAAGTGCGATAGGCCCCATTTGTACCATTTGCACCCATACCGCCCGTTAATTGTTAACTGTTGTACCACCTGTGACCTCAAGGTGTTGTGTTTACTGACATGTTGCAGGTGGTATCTGCTGCCAATGACAACCCCTATGGTCTGGCCAGTGGTATCTTAGCTAAGGACCAGCATGTGATTGATAGCTTGGTGCGCAAACTCAGGGCGGGGACTGTGTGGGTCAACACATACAACATCTATGATGCAGGTAGGAGGGGGGGTCAGGAAGGGCGGACCGGACCGGGAAGGGGGGTCAAAGGGGGGGGAGGGGGAGGGCAGAAGTGGGAAATTATCTGGACGGGAAACAAGGTGTTGGGGGGTAGGACTGCCGTGTGGGGTTCGAGGCAGAGTATGGGGATTTAGGCCAGAAGAGGAGGGGTGCTCGGCAGGGGGGCGGGAACAGTATGGGTCAAGGGGTAACAGGCGGGGGGGGGGGGGAGGGAAAGGTGCATGTGAAAGGTAATGTGGACAAGAAACCATGTGCACAGGAACCATGGGGATAGGAAAGGAAGCGGTACTTGGTGGGTAGGGGTGGATGTGCGGATTCAGGCCAGAATGGGCGGGGAGGCTAGGCCAGAAGGGGTGATTCGAACAGTATGGGTCAGTATTAAGAACACCGTCTATGCAGGAAAGACCGGGAAAGGGGGGGGCGGGGGGTAGAGGCACCAGGGATGAGAAGGGGTGGGGAACAAGATGCATAATGTGGGTAGGGAAGGAGATGTGAACTTATGGCTGGTGGGAGCGCAAACAGAGGCTGAACATGGGCTTGGTATGCAGGTAGGAGAGGAGGTAGCAAAGGGGGGAGGGTGGGGGGCAGTTGGAAGGGGAGGGGGGAAGACTGGGGGAGAGAGGGATGCGTGCAGAGGGGCATGGGTGGAGCATTTATGCAGTATATTCTGGAGGGTGAGGAGGTACGCAATGCAATCAGGCACAGACCAGGAGATGGGGAAGCTACTGGTGTGGGTGTCACACGTCAGGAAGAAGGAGAAAGAGGAGAGCTACAGCCAGCTGCTGGCTGGGTGACTGCAGGGGCCAAAGCCTTTCGTCTGCAGTCCCAGCCCATGTCAGTTCAAGGAAGAGACAACTGAGACAAGGAGGCCTAGCCTCCTGTCCCCACCTCAAGATATGGACATGATGCCATTGTAGCTTGGCATACTGTGGTCATTTTGAAGTCCCATTGAGTGCCCACTTTAGGAGCTAGGAGGCAATCCACAATGTCTCGAATCACTTGTGTGCCGTAGATCTCTCTGCCCTGAGTCCTCATCCTGCTGCTGCTGCTGCTGCTGTGTGTCTGTCCAGGTGTTCCTTTTGGTGGTTACAAGGACAGTGGCATTGGTAGGGAGAAGAGTGAGTACGCACTGCGAGCATACACACAGGTAAGGAGGGATGTGGCCAGTCAGCTGGGACCATCTTCATTGTTCTTTCATTAGGTGAAATGCCGTACCATAACGCCAGACACTGCTTCCGGACAGGGATCTGGGTCAGGATTTGCGGTTTAGTGCTGGGCCGGGGCACACATGGATATTTCATAACAACAGTGTTGGGTTGGGAGTGTCACTTTTTTGACAGCTGCTCAAGGCAGCTGCTTCCGCAATCCCATAAACCCTTCTCACATCTCTTGGTCGGAGAACCCCTTCCTCTCCTAGATGGTGCGGGCCAAGAGGGCATTTCACCTAGATTAGTTGTACCCATCTCTCTGTTTTTTGAGCTACTTCTGAGTCCTGCTGCTGTATGCGACTTATCCAAGGCCTCTCTGGACGTTCCTTCTAGTGGAATGAACACTGCTGGTAAAACCATGCTTTGTTGATGATGGTGCTGCTGCTTTCAAGTGATGCTGCTGCTGGTGCTGGTGCTGCTCCCGGAAAGTGACCCTAAAAGTGTTTCCTGCTTCTGCTGCTGCACTGGCAGTGAGGTGCAGTAGGGTTTGCTGCTTCTGCAACTGCTACTGCTGCTAAGCCTTGCTGCTGCTGGTGGCAGTCCCTCATCTCCCCATCCCCCTACCTATTTCCCCCACCTAAACTCGTTGCGGTCTCTCTCGCACACCCACCCACTGCATGCACATTATGAGCACCAGCAAAGCTTAATCGCTGAATCTCAGGGCCTGTAAAGTTTAATGTAATTGGTGCCAATCTTTTCCGGTCCAGGTGAAGGCCGTGTACCAGCCCCTGCTGAATGCTGCATGGCGCTGATTGAATAAAGGCACCCTTAATGAAGATGACTCGTTGTGCATGGTGTGTGCTGCCCCAACCAACGCCCCGCTTGATGGGGCCATTTGGTGATATGTCAAACCTGCATCTAGGACGTGAAATAGAGCGATCCACGTCTCGGCCACCCGGAGAGGGGCTCTCTCGGGGTGCAGTGACTAAGCGCTTGCCACCAAGGGTCGGTTTAAGAATCAGTGGTGGGACCCGCTGGTGATTGGCATGCATGACAGTCGACAGCGCCTGCAGCTGGGGCTCAGCAATGATTTACTTATATCCATGTTGATGAACTGGGTTTTGATTGTGGCAATTATTCATTGTTTAAGGTGAGGGTGTAAAAGGGATGTGCAGCAGGGCGGATTGTGTGTAGGAAACATGCATATAACTGGTGCGTGAGAACTGTCGGTACCAGACCATTGCCAAAAAGCAGTGCGGACTGGTAATGGTAGCTTTGCTCACTGCTGCTACTTTCATTGCTACTTTGCATGACATCTTCACCTGGGCACTTTTGTCTGCAATGGAGTTGGGTCTGTCACTAGGCGGTTTTTGATGTGTCTGTATTGCATGGTATGCATGTATTGTGTGTTGGGTTCTGTCGAGTTGGGACGATCAGAATGTTGTATGCAGGCCTCTGGCTTACAAGCTAAGAGTGCCGATGGGTTTGCCAATGTAAGATTCACACACACAAGCTAGTAGACTCATGCCGTTGGCTATGGGTAGGAGCAGTGCTTGCATAGACGTCCTCTTGATCCAGTCCAGGTTATGGGACTGCTGAAAAGAGGTTTTCACTATGTGTGTAGAAAGTTGTATTATGCGTGTGAATGCATGGTACACAATTTTGAGCTGAAGTTGAGTTTGGCTCTGTGAACGTGATAAGATTGAGCGAGCGAGCGATTGTTGAACGGGTCTGTTTGTAAATTGGTAGTAAAACTTAACTGTTTGCGCACCTGACCCGATACTATCCGGTGGTGCGGACGCGTTTGAAGGGACTAGGCGACTTCCAAGCAACTCACTTTCAGCCAATTACCTCACATTCAGCCAAGTCTACTCCGAAATAGCGATCGCGCTTAAGTTACCGTGGTAAGCGTTGTATGTGTGTCGAGCCAGCTAACATGAAAAGGCAAAAGGGAACTCTGGACAGGGTTTAGGATTTATCACTACGCTAGTCCGTTGAGCTTCCGGCTGCTCGATTCTGCTCCGCAGCCAACTGAATGAATCAAGGGCGAGCAGGGGCGTGTTTCAACATCATATATGCCGGACAGGGTGTCTGGGACAAGCATGACTATTCTGACAGGGCTTGCTTCACTACAGTGCATGCAGGACTCCCTGCCCAGCACGGACCATTGGACCTCAGGGGCCGGCTGAGGATTCCGTCAGTATCCAGGATTTACAGCTGGACCGTGGCCCCAAACCACAGGAAGGCGAATACATGCCCGGTATGCCGTGGAGCCTGAAGAACCCCTTAGGCAGCAGCTAGACGGGGGACGGAAGGGTACGGACGGACTTGGTATCAAGCGTTATTCTCATTTGATATTGCGTGGTTGGTAGTAGAGTGGATTTCCCTGTATGCCCTGGAAAGTGTCATCAGGTGCCTGCTTGTCAGGGCCAAGGCCTAACCCAAAAGTCCGTGCTTCCCGATACCGAAAAACCACATCGTGGAACGTGGGTATCACAGTGGGGCCTCAGGATCTTCTCTGGCCATTGATGCGCTAGGCAACATAATGAGGGATACTCTAAGTGTTTGCATTGTTGTGTTTGTGGGCTGCAAGACAGCTGCCTTCACGTGGCGCAGCCTGTAAGAGAGAAGAACTATTGAGTAGGGCACACGCATGGTGCGTGGTGCTTGAAACCAAACAATGTCTTTGTTCCTGGCATACGAGCGATACACCTCTCTCAAATACCCCTATATCCCTCTTGCCCTCTTTCCCAGCTGAGTACAGTACAGAGGCACTCCTGCTGCTGTTGCTGCTTACCCACTCCTCCACCTGCTGCTCCTTTACAAACAGAACAAAAAGAACTCAAGGTGCGGCAACCGCAAAAGGGCTGCTAGGGCTGTTATGAGAGACCACTGCTGCTCCTCCTGCTGCTCCTTTGTGAGAAGGTTGGCAACACCCCTGAGGAAGGCTCACAGTGCCTTTTTCGGCAGTACGGAACCATATTAAACAAACCAATTTTAACGTCCGGGTCCAAGACCGGAAGTCAGACTGACTCATCGGACGGCCTTGCGGCGACGGTGTTGCCCAGTTGATCAGACCGTTAGCCCATTGAACAGACGAATCCATTGTCTAGGCAACGCGGATACCTGTAACCTTTTTCTTGAGAGGCCCCGGCTAAGGGGCGGGGCGGTTAAGGGGCGGTTAAGGGGCGGTTAATAGTAATAAGTCACACTATTAGTGTGACTTATTACTATTAACCGACTTCTAGACACCTGGCCCAATAGTACTTCTCTTATACAGTTCCTCCCATACAACAACAACAACAACAACAACAACCACAGACATTTAAGGTGTGGCAGCCACGAAGGGCTGCTAGGTCGAAACGACCAAATACACCATCGGATCCAAACACAATGGCTTCCAGACCACCAACCAACTATAAGTTATCACACATTCAATACACACGCCCAGCAGTCCGAGAAGGGCTTTGAACTAAGAAGCAAACAAACATATACGGTGTGGCAACCGCAAATGGGCCGCTTCCAGACCATGGATCAGGATACCCAACATTCCAGAACACCATAACTCCATGTACACATATAGGAGGCTTCAATCAAGATCCCTGCTGCTTCTTTCTTACAAGAGACCGCTGCACACCCCTCCGGGCCGTGCTGCTGCTGCTGCTTTGTAACAAATCCTACAGTTGTTCTGTTCAAGAGTCCATACTTTGACACTGCGACTACAACAGCTCTTGGCGCTGCTCCTCCTTCCCTCCCGCTGCAGCTGCCGTGTATGGCTCACCGGCAGAGAGAGTGAGAGAGAAAATCCCCCGGAAAGAGGGACAACACATCACAGGCATGGCTCACAGGCACTGCAGTCCTGCTGGTGCTGCCACATATGTTAAGAGAGACCACTGCACTGCGCTCTGGGCCGTGCAGCACCCAAGCATGACTCCAACCGGGTTTGTTAGTGTGGTGTGTTGAGACAGAGCGAGTAATAGAGAGCTAGAGGGCTGCGAATTCGTGCGAGGCGGGTGCTGCCACATATGATGTAAAATGATGCAATCCTGCAGCTGCAAGCAAGACTGGAACTTCCGCCACTCCAGAAAAAGAGGGAGAGAACTATGCAGAGACAGGGGGAAAAGCCTTCTTGCATAAGTCAAGGGGACGGGCCCTTTACCTCACACAACAGGTACCCCCACCACCCCACCCACACCCTGCCTCAAGAACTACTGCTGCTACCCCCAATCCCCTCGATTACTGTAAGCACGCCTTCCCCTTTGCCCCAACACACCAAAGTGCAACTACAGCTGTGCTGGTTAAGTGATCTCACGGTCCGAAGAGTTTAAGCTCACCAAACCCCAATCGACTCATGACTGAGTAGTAGCAGCAGCAGCAGTGGTGCACTTGCTCCTCATGCTGCTCTTGCTGCTCCTCCCCCTGCTGCTCCTGCTGAGCATAACTAACAGCAGCTCCCTTCCTGCTGCTGCTCCTGTTGATGTTGTGCACAACTCACAGCAGCTACGCTTTCCGCTGCTGCTGCTGCTCCTGCTGAGCATAACTAACAGCAGCTCCCTTCCTGCTGCTGCTCCTGTTGATGTTGTGCACAACTCACAGCAGCTACGCTTTCCGCTGCTGCTGCTGCTCCTGCTGAGCACAACTAACAGCAGCTGCCTTCCTGCTGCTGCTGCTACTGATGTTCTGCACAACTCATAGAGGCTACCCTTCCTGCTATTGCTGGCGATGCTGTGCATGCAACCCTGCAGCAAACCACCCTCTTGCTGTCAACAGCGCCATGCTGTAAGCGAAAACGCTGCTGCTGCTGCTGCTGCTGCCAATGCTTCTGGCCCCACGGCCCACACCGCCTCCCCGGCCCAAACCAACTACTGCTGCTGTTCTTCTTGCCGCTTATACAAATGGTTCCCCCCCAAGTGCTATGAACCCCTTAACCCAAAGCGCCTCAGAAAAGCTCTTACAGCAGCAGCGGTACCCCCAGATGCCATTGGACTCCCTGCACATGACTCACAGCAGCAGCTGCTGCCCCTGCTGCTGCTGCTGCTTGTAAGCAAGGCTGCAGCAAACCCCCGAGGCACACATTGCCATCCGGCCCAAACCAACTACTACTGCTGCTGCTGTTCCTCCTGCCGCTCATGTCTGAGTCCTATGAAGCCATCAAACCAAAGCGCCTCAGAACAGCCCTGACAGCAGCAGCAGCAGCATTCCCAGATGCCATCGGACTCTCCCCTGCTCCTGCTGCTACTGCTCCTGCACATGAATCACAGCAGCAGCTGCCACCCCTCCCGCTGCTGCTGCTTGTATGCAATGCTGCAGCAGCAAACCCCCTTCCTTGCCACAGCTCTATGCCAGAACTTCTAGCACTACTGCTGCTACTGCTGCCAAAGGTTTTGTGGCCCCATACCCCACTGCTGCTCCTCCCTGACTCAAACAAACTGCTGCTGCCGCCGCTGTTGCTGCTACAGCAGCCACTGCTGCTGCTGCTACTGCTAATATGGCAAGCATCAGCACAGGTACTGAAGTGCCGAGCAGATGGTATACTAGCTGATACCGCTGTGTGTGTATGTAGATGTCGCCGACTTTGTTGCTGCTGTTGTTGCTGCTGCTGTTGCTGCTGGTGGTTGTTTCTCCTGAGTCTGTAAACTTCTCGTAATCCCCTGGGTAGATAGCTGCTGGTGAAATCTGAGTCTGATCCAGTATAAGTCACTTCATTGACAACCTCAGGGGGGGTGTCCTTCTGACCAACTGGGCAATGCAACAAGGGAGGGGTGGGAGGGGCAGGAAGTGGGGGAGGAGAGGGTTCAGACGGGCGGTTGAGGGGGGGGGGGGAGGGAGGGGGTGATCTGGGGAAATGAGGGATAAGAACATGGTGCAGGTCTAGAAAGGACAGGGCATGGGGCTAGGAAAAGGGAAGGTATAATAATCTGGCCAGCTGAATTCGGAGTCCGCCCCCCTCCCCATGTCTCAATCTTACCCTAACATTCACACACACCCCAAATTGCACATTGCGCATGTGGGTGGCACGTCTTGTCTGCTTCCACTTGACCTGCTTCGCAGACCAGAGGCCTAGCTTGTACCCTGGTCCCTCCCCCCCATCACCCCTGTTTCACTTGACCTGCTTTGCACGCCAAGGGCCTGGCTTATTTTCCTTGCCCCCCTCCACCCTTCCCCCATCAGCCCTAGACAATCAATCAATCAATCAAAACGCAAGACCAGCAATGCCAATGGCCAAACAAACCTAGGCCACAAACACAAGGCTCCTGATCACAATCACGAAGCCACACAACCGATGGTGGATTTGCCACACACAAGCTGAGGCTAGATGCAACGGCGTGCACACCAAGGGGAAACAAACACCACCACTAAAACCCAAAACCTGCTCCACTTCCATCACACATGGGTGGCGGGGAGGCAGCAGGATCAAGCATCACCCTAGTAGGGGCTGGAGGTGGCTCCCACCACCTAGGTACTGGTGAACCACCATCCTCCCAGCCACTGAAAGGCACCACATAGCGCTCCACATGCTTATCAATAGCTTGCTTAGTGCGCCTTCTACACCTCACTAACCGTTGGCTTTCCCAAGGGTGCGTAAGATCCCACAACCTCTTCCTCCAAGCACTCTTAATCTGACATGAAGCCTCCCAGCTCCCCTCATCTTGACCAAGCACCTTCAGATCTGCACACACGCATTTCTCCCAGGTATGGCGAGGCCTACCCACTGGCCTCGTCATGTCACCATGTAATGAAGAGAACAACGCAATATGCGGCAACCTGCCCTCCTCCATGCGGCCCACATGCCCCAGCCACCTCAGCCTATTTGCTGTGATGTATGCTGACAAGGTGGCTACCCCACATGATTTCCTGATATGCTCATTGGTGTGCCGATCTGACAGCCTGACCCCCAGGATGCTCCTAAGGCAGCTAGAGTGCACCCGCTCAAGCTTTTGCGATTGCACTTTGGTCAGGGACCAACACTCACTCCCGAACAGCAGAATTGGCAACACATATGCCTTGTAACACTTCACCTTCGTAGCCAATGACAGATGCTTGGTACCCCACATCTTTTCAAACTGCTTAAACCTCCCCACAGCCTTACCCCTCCTGATATTCAACTCCACATCCAACCTGCCATCAGTCACAAGCACACTTCCCAAGTACTTGAACTGTGACACCTCTTTTACCACACCCTCACTGATAACCACCTCTGGTCCTTGCTGCACTGGCACATCCCCCTCCTTCCAATCCTTGTCAATGGACAGGATCTCAGTCTTGCTTGCATTGATGCGCAACCCAAGACTAGCAGCAACCTTGTCCATCACCTGCAGCATGACCACCAACTCCTCCCTGCTGGGACTTAGCAACACCATATCATCTGCATACAGCAGAACAGACAACAGCTCCACACACCCACCACTACCACACCCATCACGCTCAAGTTTCCCATCTGCATGATAGGCTAGCTTCACCCCACATCCCTCCGGCATCTGAGCCATTGCCTGCCGAACCACAAAGTCCATGTAGATGTTGAACAGCAAGGGAGCAATGACACATCCCTGCCGCACCCCGCCATGCACATCAAACCACTCAGACACCACACCACCCATCCTAACAGCAGCCTGTGTGCCAGTATGCAAGTCCATCAGCAACTCTATCAGCTTTGTGTGTACCCCGTACACATGCAGGATGCGCCATAGCGTGTCTCGCGGTACAGAATCATATGCCTTACGCAAATCCACAAAAGCCATGAATAGAGGCTGATCGAATGCTACAGACTTAGAGATGACCTGGCGTATGGTGAACAGAGCATCAGTGAGGCCCCTCCCCTTCCTAAAAGCAGACTGGTTATCAAGCAATTGTGCATCGATATGAGAACTGATCTTAGCCAAAATGACCAAGACATACACCTTCCCCGGTATACTTAGCAAGCTTATCCCCCTATAGCTATCTCTCACTTTGCGCTCTCCTTTGCCTTTATACAGTGCCACCAACAGTGCACGTTTCCACTCCACTGGCGCTTTCCCTGACTCCCACACCGCCACAATGACCCTGTGCAACCATTTCAGCATGGTCCCACTGAGCTTTAGCATAGGCGCTGCGATACCATCAACCCCAGGAGCTGCCCCATTACGACAGGCAAAGACAGCTTCTTCAACCTCCTGCACAGTAGGTGGCTGAGCTGCTGCTTCACTCTGCTGGTTTGCACCTTGCCCTGCCTCCATCTTCTGCACTAACTCCTCAATGGTCTGCTGCATTTGCTGGTCGAGCTTGGCAGGGCAGTTGAGGACATCAGCAAAGTGCTCAGCAAAGCACTTCACCACCTCCTCCCTGCTTTGGAACAGCTGCTTGCCATCAGCACCCCCTAGCACAGCTGTAGGAGCAGCAGAGCTACTGCCCTGCTGCTCCTTGAAGATCCGCTGGACATGCTTGTGGAACACGGCTAGATTACCAGCTTTTAGAGCATGTTCCGCAAACAGCGCTTGCTGCTTGAAGTACCGCTCCTGATCCTTCTTAACCCTAGACACTAAGCACCAAATTCCCCACGAACCCCCCCTGAAAGCCCCAGAGCCAACCCACCTTTGGCCTCTTTTCCTTTATCCTCTTTCCATGCCATGGTCTGGGTATGATTGCTTTACCCCTGTCCCCCAGCACCTCTAGACGCCAAGCCCCCCACCCCCCACTAAAACCCCCCTATCCAACCCACCTCTGGCCTCCTTCTCCTTATCTTGTTTCCATGCCATGGGTCTGGGTATGATTGCTTTACTGGCGTAGTGTCCCTTGCTGACGCGCACCTTCACCACCTGATCGGACTCCTCAATGAACTGGAACTTACTACGCACGGGTCTCTTGGTAACAGGGTCCACTAGCATCACATTGGAGTAATGGATGGGGGCCTGCATTGGTGTGCGGGGGGGAGTAGGGGGGGCGGCAGTAGGGGGGGTTGAGGCATCTGTGTGTGTGTGTGTGGGGGGGGGGGGATAAGGTCTGAGCTTTGGTTGGATGCATAGGAAAGGAGAAGGTAGGTGTCCAAGAGACCGCGGGGTGTAGACAAGGAGAGGAGGGATGGGGGGGGGGGGGGGTGTTAAAAGTGGGGCTAATCGATATGCGTGGTTCGCAGAGGCGTCGTTGAAGAGTACCAAAGTGGGACTGCAAACATAGGGCATCAGTAGCCTTGGCACAACCACTGGCCTGGCCCTCACTGTGATACGTGGTAAGGCAATGCCTGGCATGTATCTATTAGCTTGTCAACGGCACCAAGTGGCAAAGCCATGAAAACCCAATTACTGATTGCAATTAGCTGCATCCCTTGAGGAGTTTAACAAGCAGAAGCAGGGACATGGCATGCACCCCACAGCTTTCGCTGCTATTGAGCGTTATGGCAGCAACTGCGTCCCTTACCTCCATGGTGATCACGTGGGGCGGACGATCGTCTTTATTTCCTCTTATGTGGCGCTTAACCTGGGGAATGGTAGGTTGCCGTCAGGGGAGCAGTTGCGAACAGGGCATGCGCCTGCAAGGAAGGCTGAAGCTGCGTGTTTACCAGGTTTTTGCCTTCCACTACCACACGAGGAAACCGCTTGTCCCGCATTACTGCTATGACCTTTCCTTGTTCGCCCTTGTCTTTGCCGGCGATGATCTCAACAGTGTCTCCTCTGAGAATACGCCAGACATCCCGCTTGAACATGGGCTTTAAGGCCTTGTACGGTTTGGAGGGCATTGTCGCTGGTTGCCGCAGACCTTAGAGGTTTCAAACAAAAGCACAGTAGTTGCAGTAGGGGGGAGATGCGGGATGCATACCCTCTATGAAAGCTAATGTGCACCCTGCGCAGTATTTTCTGTTCACTATGTCACTAGCAATAATGCAAATGCTGAGCTGCATAGGACATTCTATTATAAATGTCTTTATTCTAAGAGTCTAGTCACCCGGGTGACCTCGCAGTGTGTAGCCGTACGGTTGCTTGTCCAGACCGATCGCTAGCTCCCTCTGGCCCTGGTAGATATACATGAGCCCAAGGTATGCAGCGTAAGCCATGCAATCAATCAGTGCGAGCGTTGGCACACACGCTTGCTCCTTACAGATTGGCCTTGCCGCCCGTTGCCCTTAAAAGCTCCCTCCTCCCTGTGTAAGCTGGAGAAATCATATACCTTTAATACGAGAGTCATGTTTGGTACAAAAGCTCCCATGCGGCTGCACGAGCCTATTACACAGCAGGCCAGGTACCTGCCGAGGCCAAGCCATCTCCCCTCCGTCACGAGGTGTCTCCGTGTTTTGGCGTCAGATGGCGACAGCATTAGCCAAAACAATCCAGCAAGCAGCATAACAGATATTAAGAAGCAGTACAGCTCCATGCTTAAGCCACGGACCGAGCAGCCGAAGCAGGCGAAAGCCAAGTCATCCAAGAAACAGTCAGTAAAGAGCAAGTCAGCTTCCCCAAAGCAACCCGCTGGCTCGCCTTCCTCCAACAGCAAGACAGTAAAAACGCAACCACCCTCGAAAAGGCCCGCCCCTGCCGCCGAAAAGCAGGCGCGACCGAAAAAAGCAACCCCAGCCACAACCACCACCAGCAGCAGCAGCAGTAGCAGCAGCCCGGCACCCCCTGGGCCACAAGGCTTCGGTAAAGCCCCGGGTTTGACCACATCCACCGTCTCAACCGCCAAAGGCTTTGGCCCAGCAGCAGCAGCTATAGCAGCAGCAGACAGCGAAGCTGACAGCAGCAAGCTACGTCTCTTTGTGTTTGCTGTAGAGACTAAACGCGTTCAAGCAGCTATTGACGCCAACCACTGGCATGACAAAGTGGTTATTGTACCAACCCTTGGTCAAGCATCAGCCATGGTGGCATGCAAGCTCACTGCTGGGGGGAAGCACCAGAACCTTATGCAGGTAAGCACAGCAATGATCAAATCTATATAGGCCTGATTAGTGTATGCTCTTGTCATCTTAGCTCTCAGTGTTGGCCTCTTTCAACACACATTAACAAACTGGTTGGAGTCCTTGTGGCGGGTGCTGCAGACTCTGAGGGCTGTGCAGTGATTTATTCCATGTATATAGTAGCCCGCCTCGCAACCGTAATCATGCAGGAATTAGGTCGGTCTACTCGCTACCAAATTCTGCTGTACCACATGGGGAGTGGCAGATTTGCTGCGGTTTTAGCACCAGTACGATTATGGTGATATCATGTGAAATGCCATAGCAATAGTACCATAGGCCCCACACCTCAAGCTGTTACAAACATTGAGCTGGACGAGCAGTTGGTGGTGTGTGTGGCCTGACTGAGAACCTCTTTTTGAGTGGATTAGCAGGAATAAAAATACCAGGAATAGGAATACGCGGATAAAGTCGCCCAGAGAGCTTCCAGGACCATTTATTCTTGAATTATACAGAGTGACCCTGTTGTATCCTATTGCCATTTCAGGGCTGTTTGTGCACTTGACGCTTCAAGATTTTTAGCAGAACCAACAGTGACATTGCAGGGAATAGGACCAGGGGAAGCTCTTGAGCATGGGCTTTTTATGACAGTCAGGTCTAGCAACCGACTGCACCTTTGTGGAAAGCTTAGCCTCATCCACTCAAAGCACCACTCCCCCATATGCTCTTCTTTGTGGAAGTACCTATGTTCTGGCCTTGCATGGCTTCATGTAATATAAAGAGGTAAGACAGGAAATACGCCAAGGTATGAATTGTTGTTGGCGTGTAATTGTGAGGTGTGCGTCGTTGGATCACATTTCCTATAAACATACTGCACCCCTGGGACAAAGCAAATCAAATCCGACTGAATGAACTGATGTTCTTGCTCTTCTTCATGATCAGGGTCAGCGAGCAGCGGAGAATGCCGGCATCCCTTTTGTGGTCGTTGGTCGCAACATGACCAAAGACAACTTGAAGGCAGCCCTTAAGCCATTGCTAACTGCCACAAGCAGTACTTCTAGATCAGAAGAAGCTAGCACCAGCAGTAGCAGCAGCGGTGGCGGGGGCAGCAGTAATGCCAGCAGTGAAAGCAAGGGAGCAAATGAAGCTGCAAGAAAGGCGGAGGTTCAAGCATATATGCATGCAGCAACGAAATGGTCGCAATCATCAGCAGCAGCAAGGGCTGAGGATTTAGGGGCGGAGGTGGTGAGGGAGGGTAGCAGCAGCAGCAGCAGCAGCAATGAAGCCATGGTAGAAGGTGCAGGTGCTGTGGGTTGACTTGGCACAACCGCCTTCTTTGAACCTGATTTGGAATTTGATAATGCAATGGAATGACCCTGGTTTAATGTGATGTCGACGGGGAGACTAGTCCGGGGACGCGCGGCTGCTTCATTTTGCATGATGTGACATGTGATGTGCAGTCCGACTCGTCATCTGTCATCTGGAACATGGGCTTTAACCAAGGGCTGGAGGCGGCCTCCTGGAGCTTTCTGGGCACTCTTGGGATTGATTCGGGGTTCGGTGCGTACATTACAATCTCACTCTTTGGCACCACCCGACCGCCAGCATGGACAGCATCGCAAGTAACTGGAGGAGCACTCCCCTGAGACTGGGTATTATGCTTAAATCGACTCTTTCCAGTAACAAAATCCCTACCCCATATAATGCCCTTACATCAGCAGCCCTGGAAGGAAGCGTGAAAGCTGAGACGTTGGGCAGGGATGGTTAGTGGCTAATGTTCTCAGGCTTGTTTGCTCGGACCCATTTGTGCCTGTTGCTCGTTACAAACGCACACGGTATTGCAGCATGAGCCGGCCTCCGCGGGGCCGTGATTACATGGCAGATTATGATGGGCAGCTGGTGCCTTGGCCAGAGAACGATGAAGTGGACTGGGCACAGGCGTTTCCCATACCCGAGAGCAGCAAGCTGCCCAGGGACCCACGTTACCACTCGGACTCAAATGACGAAGAAATCTGTGATGAGGAGTTCTGGTTCAGTCCGCGTATGGCAGCGCTTCTGCACCATTGCGGCTGCCTTTATGCCGACATGGTTTCTGACGTTCCTGAGTCGATGTTGAATAACCTTCCAAGTGTGGCGCAACCCTACGCACGGAACACCTCATGGGTCTCGGCCTATGTAGAAGCATCGCGACGCTTAGTAGCGCGCTTGGAGAAGGGTCAATTCCCTCGTCCCAACTGCACAGGAGAGGAGATGGCCCTGCATAAGATCATGGAAATGGCTGAAGCACTTTACAGTGATGGCGACGAGGGGGTCATGGAGACGCTAGAAGGCCTCCCAAAGAGCACGATAGATGAGGACTTCGACCTGGTGTTAGATTTAGCATTCGAGGACGGTGATGTGCTGATGCTGTATGGTACCCCAGGCTCAGTGCCAAGCAATGGCTTCACTGACTATCTCACGGATTTCGCTGGCTTAGGCCCTGACAAGTGGTTCCAGCCCTTCAGGAGTGAGCGGGTCAATGATCATGTCCGGCAATGAGCAGGGTGACAGGAGGGATGGTTATGCAAAATGGGGTTGTGTGACTCCAGTCAGTCAGTGGTGTCGCACGCTCACATGGGCTTCAGTCCTAGTCTGCCTGGTGACCTTAAGGGCTACTGTTGCTTTCAGTGTTGCGAATGATTGCCTGAGACATGCACATGGTAGCTGCAGATGCAAGTCATTTGTTTTTAGATGCCACGCAGCAGTAGCAATTGCGGCACAAGCAGACCAAGCTTGCCAACAGTCTAGAAGTTTGATGTGCTGCTGTGGGCGATAAGAAGGAGCTGAGCGCTCCTCTGCAGTATTGTTTCCCAATACTCTGCTGCACTACAGCAGTTAGTAAGTTGCTGTTATTGCTGGCACTGATACAAAGCAACTCTGCCATGTTCAAACGATGTGTGTTGTTGAGGTCAATGTGATTGATAACAATGGCAAGAAAAGTGATGTCTCGGCATTAGGCAACTCGCTTTCCCCAGTTGTCCTGCTCTTTAGATGGCAGTACCGTTATATCTTGGGTAGTGAGCTTACGTGTCGGGCATCAGTAAGCCACGCAGTGCTTGTATGGTATGCTATAGCCAGGCACTAGAGTGTACTGCTACAGCCCTGCTGCCTTGGCTGGGGTACTTCCTGCCTATTGTCTGTCCCTGTCGTGGTCCCACAGAGATGGCTGCAGGGTGGTTCACCGTTCAGTCTAGGTTTGCGATTGGTGCTCCCTGCAATCGTGAGTGCTTTCTAAGTGGTTCCCAGATGCCCGCTGCTACCCATTAGCTACATACATGCTGACATGGCATGCGCTTAGCAGACTGATCGATTCCTTGTGGTCTGGTATGTTGAAAGGGCAGTACCCATTAAAGTATACGTACTGGCTTGTGGGTTGCGCCTGTAGATGGCATGACAAACTCATGTGATAGCCATGTGGTGCTGATTACACTAATGGTTGTGTGTATGTACTTACTATGTGTTGTTCCTTTTCCCTTGTCTGTGGTGTTTCCTGTTCCGTTGAGTAGGGAAATGGGGTTTGACCTCGGTGGGTGAGTGGTTGTTTCGACCTAGCAGCCACACCTGAAGTTTTTGTGTTGGAGCTAACTATGCAGGTGCTCTGCCGACCTCCTTATGCAACAGCCAAATGTGGTAGCGAGTAGACAGACCCAATTCCTGCATGTTAGCCGTGTTCTGTGTTGAGCCGCTAAGGTGACCCCTGTAGGTGTGGTGAAGCAGCGTACTAGTGTTTTTGCAGTGGGGTCAGCTGTTCTTCAGGCATATGGAGTTTATCTCAATCATCTTTACTGCATGTTCTACCCAACTCAAAGCAGTCGTCCTGATAGCATGCTCTGTTGCTTTGAAGTCATGGTGTCTGGGTTCAGCTGGAAGACGTTATGGTGTGTTTGGTCGTTTCGACCTAGCTGCCTTGATGCGGTCAATCAATCAATCAATCAATAAGACGCAAGACCAGCTATGCCAATGGCTAAACAAACCTAGGCCATAAACACAAGGCTCCTGATCACTGTCACGAAGCCACACAACCGATGGTGGATTTGCCACACACAAGCTGAGGCTAGATGCAACGGCGCGCACACCAAGGGGAACCAAACAAGAACCCAAAACCTGCTCCACCTCTATTACACATGATGCGGTCGCACCTTGAATTTTTGTTTGTTTGTTGTTGGGGTGACGAGGAGGCCCGAGGTGAGTACATGGATGGAGCCGTGACAGGGTATAGCAAGCATCAGCAGCACAAACCAGCTCAGGATTCAGGGGCGGAGTTGGGGAGGGAGGGCAGCAGAAGCAGCAGCAGCAGCAGGAACCTATGGTAGGCTGGTGTGTGTAGGTGCTGTGGAGTTGACTTGGCACAACTGCTTTCATAGGTACAGTGTAGTAAGCCAAAACTTGTTACATTGAATCAACGCCGAACACTACAGATCACTTGAGGCTTAGGCAAGAGTGCCACAGCCGAACATGCACCGCATGCCGCACACCCTGTCCGGCATACTACAACAGTACTGTTTCAGCTCTGTTTTGTGATTCGTCTTACTGATAGACCAGATTGACCGGCACCTAGTGTGTGACAGTCAGTCATAGAAGTTTTGGTGATGTAGTATGTTAAAGGATGTTACACAATTAAATGTTGGATTCAGAATATGAGGATGTATTCGACTTTGAAAAAGTTGATAGAAGTGCAGGCCAATGTATCATCCCCAGTGGTTTAAACTTTTGGTAGCGGTGTGTATGTCTTGTTTGATTTTAAACACGAATGGTGAATGCGGAGAGACGAGACGAGGAAGGTAACTAAGGTGCAGATGTATGGGCAGCCATCTGTCACTGGCAATGATTCCTCGCTCTCTGGAGCATAGTCTTTCAGAAAGGGCTATCCATCTAGCGCTTTACGGACAGCACCGATTGGAAAGCGGACGAAGCTGCACACCGACACATCGACACCGTCTCGAGTCAGCCGCTTGATGTCCTCCTGGCATCCGGCTTTGGCCAGAGGGAGTGAAAGCTGGGAACTTGGGCAGGGTTATCAATAGATTGTTGTACGCTGGCCTGCTCAGACATGTTCGTGGATCATACCTGTTCACTTGTTTTTGCTTGACGGACACGTATTGTAGCATGAGACGGCCTCAGCGTGCCCGTGATTATATGGCAGACTATGGTGGGCAGCTGGTGCGTTGCCCAGAGGAGGCAAACGAGAAAGTGGATTGGGCACAGGCCTTTCCCATACCTGAGAGCAAGAAGCTTCCTATGGCTCAGCCGCAGCAGCTTGCGGACTCCGATGACGAAGAAGACTATGATGACTTCTGGCTCAGTCCGCGTATGGCAGCTCTGCTGCACCACTGCTGCACTGTTTACGCTGACCAGGTTCTGGAGATTGGCTCGGAGACTGAGATGGACGAGTGGACGTTAGAAGACCTTCCAAGCGTGGCACAGCCCTACGCACGCAAGACTTCCTGGGCCTTGGCTTTCAGAGAAGCATCAAGGCGCTTAGTAGCGCGCTTGGGCAAGGGGGAGTTCCCTCATCCCAACTGCACAGGAGAGGAGATGGCCCTGCATAAGATCATCGAAATGGCACAAGAATTGTACACGGACGGCGACGAGGCCATCATGGATACGCTAGAGGGCCTCCCAAAGAGCACAAAGGATGAGAACTTTGACATGGTGTCAGATTTAGTATTCGAGGACCACGATGTGCTGATGCTGTATGACATGGCAGATGCCGTGCTGAGCAATGGCCCCATGCAGCACATGATGGACTTCGCCAACTTGCACCCTGACGAGTGGTTCAAGCCCTTTAAGCAGGCGCGGGTGAATGACCATGTCCACCAATGAGTATGCTGACAGGAGAGGTTAGGCCCATGGGCTTGTGTAACTGTATCTGGTAGTCATAGAGCCATGTATTTGTGTGCTTCAGTCCTAGTCTGCATGGCGACCTTTCGGGCTACTGTTGCTTTCAGTGTTGCAGATGATTGCTTGAGGCATGCACATGGTAGCAAGTCATTGGGTCTTAATACCAGTGCCACATAGCAGTACCAACTGCCGTATGAGACAGACCAAGCTTGCCCAAAGTTTAGAACTTTGATGTGCTGCTATGGGTGTGGAGGGGAATATAAAATGATCCTGTGCAATATTGTTTCCCAAAGCAGGTTTTCTGGCGCAATTCAGTGATTCGGGTGTGTTGCTGGCTTTGTTGACCCTGATACCCCAACTCAGCTCTGCCACGTTCAAGCACTGCATGTTGTTGAGGTCAATGAGTTTAAACCTGGCAATGGAATCCACGTCTGCAATCGGCAATGGTTGTCAGAGGTCCTGTCCTTAATTGGCCGGTGTTTTACATCTCTGTACCTTGGGCTTTGATAGCTGTCTAGTGAGTTGCCTAAACAATTTGGATTTTGGTGAGGTGTGAAGGTTGTATGCTGACTGATGTTTGGAAAAGGTTGGGCGCTCGTCCAAGCAATGCGGTTGGATTGAATCATAGTGTTTGAGAGTTGTTCGGCCACCTCTTGGCCAACCCGACTGGACCTTGTGCATGCCATGATGTCGTCTGCCCTATGATGCACAGTTCATCTTGTCCTTCGCCCTATGTGCAAAATCACACATAGCGCAAAAGACAGCATGAAATGTGCAATGAAGTCATGCCGCTTGTGCAGTTGGATCATTGGGCTGCTGCGGACACGAGCTCTCGTGCAATGAGCTGCCAGTTTGTACTTTTGTTTACATGTAGCAAGAGAGGGGAGGGGGGGCAATCTGTCGAGGAGCTGCGAAGCCATGTACTGTTTGTGATCAAGCTAAGGCCGCACAGAATCGTGTCAGATGTAGTATCCTATGACGATGAGGTGCTGATGCTGTATGAGACGGCCGATGCAGTGCTGAGCGGCAAGGGCCCCATGCAGCACATGGGCTTGTGCGGCTACACTCACCCTGACGAATGGTTCAAGCCCTTCTACCCAGATCAGGTGAGTAACCATCTCGGGCAGTGAGGATGAGAGAGAGAGAGAGAGAGAGATTCACGCTAGGAGACCGTGTATTGTTCTCCAGCATGGGATTGTGGGAAGGGTTCCTTGGTGTAAAGATTACACGGATCCCTTACCATTGGCAGTGAGGATGCTGACAGCTGAGATGGTTAGGCTGCATGGGCTTGCGTGGTTGCATTTGGTAGTCATGAAGTACTGGTGTGATTCATTCCGTTAGTCTGCCTGGTGAATTATCGGCTACTGCTGCTTCCAGTACTGCAAATGATTGCCTTGGACATGCACATGTCAGCTCTAGATGCAAGTCAATTGTCTTACAACTGCCACACAGCATTAGCAAGTGTGGCATGGGAGGCCGAGCTTGACAGACGTTTAGAAGTTTGCTGTAGTGCTGCGGTGGGTGACTGTAGATGAGAGTGACCAGGACGTTTCTGTGCAGTGTTGTTTCTCATAGCAGCTGACTTGCTGCACGATAGTGTTTAGCATATCCAACATGAAAAGAGAGATGAGACTAGAAGTAAGCTAGGGTGACTGCTGGCATGCTGACCATGCTGACACTGATAGCCCTAGCAGCTCTGCAATGTCCATCCTTTGTATGTTGATGAGGTCAATGTAATTTGATAACGCTGGCAAAAGAACTAGTGGTCTCTTGGCATTATGGCACTCACTGGCTCCCCGTTGTCCTGCTGGCGGGCTGTCCTGCTGGCGGTTATCATTATATATTGTGTAGTGAGGTTATGTATTGGATATCAGTATGCCAGGCAGGGCCTAATGCTATAGCCAGGCACTAGGTTTACTGCTACAGCCCTGCTCCCTTGCCTCGGTTCCCTCCTGTGTTGCACTCTGCAGGTCAAATTAGTCTTGCATCGTGCCATCATGAACTACAGCAGGGGCCATGCCTGTTGTACTCCTGTTGTGTGTCCCTCTCGTGGTTCTGCACTGTTGGTCCGTCGTACAGTGGTTCACCTTCAGTGTAGGTTTGTGCTTGGTGCTAGCTGCTAAATCTCGTTCTTTTGGGGTGGTGGTTCAAAGCTGCCTACTGTTACCCGATTTAGTCTTCATGCGTACATAGCATGCATGTGGCATGTGACTATCCATCCTGGCCTGCTGTGCTGAATTGGGCAGTATTGCAGTACCCACGGCACCATATTTGTATTCTTGTGGACTGTGCCTGTAGATCGCGTGACAGACTTCTGTGGTAGCCATGTGGTGTTGATAACACTACTGGTTGTCTTGGAGCTTTTAATGCAGGCGCTTTGCCAACCTCCATATGGCACAGCAAATTTTGATAGCAAGTAGACAGACCCAATTCCTGCATGCTAGCCAGGTTGTGCGACGAGCTGCTAGGGTGACCACCTGTAGGTGTGGTCGGAAGCAGCACACTCTTTTTGCAGTGTGGTTTGCTGTTCCCCCGAACATACGGTTGTATCGTCTCCATGCTCTCTACTTCATGTTCTACCCTGTATAGTTGCCTTCATCGCATGCTCTGTTGCTTGCAGGTCATGGTGTAGCCTGTGCAAAGCTGCAGGAGCCGCCAAAGTTCCAGTCAGCGTATATGTATGCGTGCAGCACTGACGTGTTAGTAGGAATCATGTTCGTAATAATCAGCAGCACAAGGCCGGGTGAGGATCCAGGGACAGAGGCGTGGCGGGGGGGGGGGGGCAGCAACAGGAGCGAATCTATGGCGGGCCGGTGTAGGTGCTGTAGATTGACTTGCTTTCATACGGCACAATGAACTGCTGTCTTATGTCCTAGTACTTAATTCAGCGTTGCAGTCTTACCTCTTATGACGGATACTAATTGAATTGACCCGGCCGGGGCTGATGTGGTGACAAGTGACAGTCAGTGGTGGTCTCAGCCGTGTGCCGGTCCCGGTTTGATGAGACTTGGCAGCTGACTTTCAGCCATCTGTAATACACCCGGCAATCTGATCCAAAGGGTTGACCACCTGGCATTTTACCGCTCTTCCCCTGACTATCGGACTTGGGGTTGACTTGGGTTTTGGGGACGGCTTGGTAACTAGTACTGCTCCTCCTGCAGAATTTCCTGCAGCAAGGACAGCACTATTCAAAGTGACGAAGCTGCACACCGACACTCATGCTCAGCTCTTGATGCACTCCTTGCATCTTGCTTTAGAAGAGGGAGTGTAAGCTCGGAGCTTGGGCAGTGCTATTGTAGTTTTGTTCACGCTGTTCTGCTGGGACATATTCGTGCCTGGATCTACTAGAGTGCTTGTTCCAAAACCACACGTATGGCAGCATGAGCCGGCCTCAGCATGGCCGTGATTATACGGCAGATTATGGTGGGCAGCTGGTGCGTTGGCCAAAGGACGCAGACGAGACAGTGGACTGGGCACAGGCCTTCCCCATACCCGATAGGAAAAAGGTGCCCAGAGACGCACATCAGCTTGCGGATTCCGATGACGAAGGATACTACGATGATGACTTCTGGTTCAGTCCGCGCATGGCAGCGCTTCTACACCACTGCGGCTGCACTTATGCTGACCAGGTGTTAGAGGATGACATGGAGACTTCTGGGATGGACGAGTGGACCATAGAAGACCTTCCAAGCGTGGCACAACCCTACGCACGCAACGCTTCATGGGCCTTGGCGTTCAGAGAAGCATCACGGCGCTTAGTAGCGCGCTTGGCCAAGGGTCAGCGCCCTCATCCCAACTGTACAGGAGAGGAGATGGCCTTGCATAAGATCATCGAACTGGCTCAAGCGTTGTACAGTGATGGCGACGAGGGCATCATGGATACGCTAGAGGGCCTCCCAAAGAGCACGGCGGATGAGGATTTCGACATGGTGTCAGAGTTAGCATTCGAGGACCAGGATGTGCTGATGCTGTATGACATGGCAGATGCAGTGCTTGGCAATGGCCCCATGCAGCACATGATGGACTTCGCCAACTTGCACCCTGACGAGTGGTTCAAACCCTTCAAGCAGGAGCGGGTGAATGACCATGTCCGGCAGTGAGCATGTTGACAGCAGAGATGGTCAGGCCTGGGCTTCTGCCCAGGGCACGAAGCAAGGAAGTGAGCTTAGCCCACTACTGTTTGGGATGTTTATTGAGCAACTGCACGAGCTGCTAAAAGAAAAGGTACCAGGGGCTGGGCCAAAGTTTGGAAAGGTAAATGTTCCTGATATCATGTATGCTGATGATGTTAACCTGCTGGTGGTGGATGATGCAAAACAGATGCAGGAGCTACTAAATGTGCTGCAGCTGTTCTGTGACTTATTTGGGATGAAGGTCAACATGAAAAAGACAAAGCTGATGATTATCAGGAGTGGCCAGCTCATGCCAGAGCACCTAAAGGAAGTGGTACTTACATACAATGGGCAACTTTTGTCAGTGAGTGAGCAAGAGAAGTATCTGGGGCTTGTTATGCACGAGTGCAAAAGCATGATTACGGCAGGGCAGCAAAGGGGAGCATTAGGGGCAAAGGCATATCATAGTATGATGGTCACTGTTGCTCAGAAGGGATTGCAGAGGCCAGATATTCTATGTGACCTTTTCGATAAGAAAGTGCGTCCTGTCTTGTCTTATGGGGCACATATATGGGGGCCGTATATGTTTAACAGATGGGCAAAAAAGGACCCGCTCAATTGTGAAAACAAGCCAGAGAAGGTACATACAGCATTCCTAAGACGGATATCTGGTATGGGTAAGTCAGTGCATAAGGCTTCTTTGTACAAGGAGTATGGCAGATACCCGTTGATGTTACAATGGCTGGTTTTGGCGGCCAGGTTTTGGAACAAGATGGCTGAGAGGAGGGAATCTGCACTTATTAATATGGCGTACAAGGACAATGTGAAGTTGATGTTGAGGGGAAAGAAGTGTTGGACATGGCATTTTTTGAAAGCCATGTTGGCTATTGGGGCAATCGAGAATGAAGCAGCATTTCAAGTGCAAGGGAGGAAGACAGAAAAGAATGTGCACGACACAGTTGAGAAGGTGTCGCGTATGCATTTTGATGAAGAGATGGTGGAGAACAAGGCATGGTTATTTTTTGACAGGCCATGGGCACAGTGCGGGGCACTGAATCCTGCAACAGCACCTTCTAAGCAAGTCTTTTTATCCACATATAAGAACTGGGTGGGGGTGCATGAGGGAGGAGCAAAGCACCTGTCTCATTTTATACCAATACATCTCAGGAGGCAGCTTGTGGGGTTGAAGTGTGGAAGTCATCCTCTAAATGTGCACAGGATGAGGTTTCATGGTGTTCCCAGAGAGGCAAGGACATGTCAAGTGTGTGGGCAAAAGGGCATGGTAGAGGATCTGAAGCACTTTATGCTGGATTGTGAGCATTATGCCCCCTTAAGGGCAAAACATACAAACATCTTCTCATCAGCACATTTAGCAGGCAAGGACGATAGTGAGGTGCTACGGATGGTTTTAAATCATGAGCATCAGCTAGATTTAGCTTGCTGTGTGCAGGAGATGTTTACTCACAGGGAAGCAGTGCTGGAGGTCAAGGAAGTAGTGCAGGGACATCAGGAGGGACAGATAGGGGTACGTGCTGTAAATGAAGGTAATAGATCGCAATACTATAATTTAAGAAATGTTCATTTCAAGCTTCCTGAGGGATTTTTTGAGGTCTATGACTAGTTTTTCATTAGTATGTGTGGGTGGGGGCAGGGGGGGGGGAGGGGGAGTGGTTTATCTGGGGGCGTGTTTGCGTGGATGGGGTGGAGGACATGTATGAAAGGAGTTTTGTGTTTTTGTTGGATAAGCGGCAATTGGGATAGGTAGGGGTTTTAAGGGTCGTGGAAAGGTTTTTTTTATGTAGGGGGGTTTCCGGGCGTTTTTTGGAGGGTATGGGTATTATTTTTTGTTTGTTTGTTTTGGTGGGTTGGGCCAGCAACAACTATGAAACAGGTTTGTTTTCATGGGCGGGTTGCTGGTATGGATGGCAGGAAGGGGACAGGCATGGCCTATGTGGTAGGCTGCCTAGTGTATGGTCTCGTTACCTGGCAGCGTGGGAGTCCACCTGGTTTCCGGGTCGGACTGAACAGCATGCTGACTATCTGGTAATCACTTCACTTCACTTCACTTCTGCGACTCCAGTCAGTCATGGAGTCCTGTACTCATGTGTTTCAGTCTTAGTCTGCCTGGTGACCTTACGGGGCTACTGTTGCTTTTGTTGCAAATGGTTGCCTGACGCATGCACATTGTCTTAATACCAGTGCCAGCCAGCAGTACCAACTACCAAGTGCGGTATGAGACAGACCAAGCTTGCCGAAATTCTAGAAGTTTGCTGTGCTGCTGTGGGTGTGGAGGGGAATGCGGGACGATCCTGTGCAGTGTTGTTTACCATAGCAGGTAGTCTGCTGCTATTCAGTAATTCGGGTGTGTTGCTGGCTTTGTTGACCCTGATACCCCTAACAGCTCTGCCATGTTCAAACACCGCATGTTGTTGAGGTCAACGAGTCAAACCTGGCAATGAAATTGACTTCTGCAATATGCATTCGTTGTCAGATGTCCTGTCCTTGGTTGGCTGAGGTTTTACATCTCTGTACCTTTGACTTGAGATGCCTAGTGAGTTGCCTAGTAAATTGGATTTGCAGAAGTGTGAAAAGGGTATTCTGACTGATGTTTGGGAAAGGTTGGGCGCTCGTCCAAGCAATGGGAGTGGGCTGAATCATAGTGTTCGAGAATTGCTTGGCCACCCCTTGGCCAACCCGACTGGGCCTTGTGCATGCCATTATGTCATTTCTACCCCATGATGCACTGGTTTAAGGTTTCAAAGTATCGCACAGTTCATGTTGTCCTTTGCCCTATGTGTAAAATTCCAAAATCACAGATAGGGCAAAAGACAACATGAACTGCCGCAATTGAGTCACGCCGCAGGTGGATCGTTGCGCTGCTGCGGACATGAGCTCTCGTGCAATGAGCTGCCAGTTTGTACCTTTGTTTACGTGTGGCGAGAGAAGGCGGGGGGTGAATCTGTCAAGGAGTGCGAAGCCATGTACTATTTGTGATTAAGCTTAGAAAGCTTGCAATCCTGTGCCATGGTGCAGGAATGGTTGCTTGATAGGTGTTGGTTGATACTTGTTATGGTGGATTCAAAGTAACTCGAGCACAAATGGGGTTCTAGTGATATGAAATGAACTTCATGCACGTCCGTGAACCTGTACCGAGTGATCCGTCTGAGGCTACTTATATGATGCCGCTCCTATCCATCATGCATGCAGTTCACTGTCTTATGTGTGCTTGTCGTAACCACTGACCGATGCACATGATACAGCTCAACAGTCATGACTTGCTGACCCTAATCAATACACAATCAGTGTGACGGTACACACCCCAATGTTCTGGCTGACTTCCTGAAGTTATACATGAGTGTTCTGATTTGGGCTCAGGCACATCATGCCAACCCGTTTTACATTAGTGTATGACTGGCGCTGACATTCGACTCCGTTCACGCTACACAGGCAGCAACTGTCATGCAAGCCAGATCGGAATCGGTTACATAGTACTCGAGCACAAGAAGCACAACAGTAGACTGCGAGCGCAAATGCGCGAGCACGAGCCAACCCCAGACCAACACACAAACACAGAAGTACCAAACCCAATCGCTACCGAGAGCGCTGCTTCACCGGAGCTCATGGAAGCTCAACAGACACACCAAGCTTGAACCCTAGTAACTCCCACAAGTGACACCACCGCATTCGAGTGCCACCCCAGGATACTCAAGGTCTCACTCAGTCAAACACCTTGCTGAGACACATTCACTGCATACACACATATGCGTGACAGCTGTCGTAACCACTGACCGATGCACATGATACAGCTCAACAGTCATGACTTGCTGACCCTAATCAATACACAATCAGTGTGACGGTACACACCCCAATGTTCTGGCTGACTTCCTGAAGTTATACATGAGTGTTCTGATTCCCCCCCCTTTCACAGCGGAGAACAGAATGTGAACCCTGTGAAACTACAGAACACAAGTGGCCTGAACCCACACTCATGCCTGTTTTATACCCACTTGCTACAGGTCAGTTTTGCCACAGCTTTCACAAGCTATTGCATTCTGCACAAAGCCTCTGGCCTGAAGCTCTGTCCTGTCTCAAACCAAACGCAAACCCAAAATGCAATGCTGTATGCAATGCAACATGCAATACTACATGCAGTGCAACATGCAACACAATGCCATGCGTTCAATAGCTGGCTGCTCACAAGCAAGCCAATAGCATTAGCCATGCAGAAATACTGCCAGCTGTACTGCTGTACTGTTCATGCAAACTATACAACGTGTTCATGCAGACTATTCAAAGCAATTCTGTACACACTACACAACGTGCCAACATTCAATCAGCCACAAATGCAGATCTCAACACACACAAACTTCCAGCAATTCCATAATGCTTTGCACACGGCCAACCATGACCTCACATCAGCTAGCCAACCCCGAATTTACACCATAGCATACCGCACTTCCTAGCTTTCACCTAACTAGCCCAGTAGCTCCCAATAGCCTATCTAACCCCGTAGCATCTCCATGGCTCCCAATGGCATCTCCGTGGCTCCCAGTAGCAATAAATACACGTGATCCCTGCAGTAGATCAACATGCAAGACCCCAAACATAAAACCCAGAACTCACAGGTTCTGCCCCGTTGCCAATTTCCCCGTTGCTTTTTACCCAGAACACAATACTGAAAACACGTACACCTCAACTCAACTCAATTCCAACTCAACCCAAATCTCAAAAAGAACCTGCCAACCTTCACTGCTCTGGAACCGGCAGTGCTGCAGGCACCCTCTGCCGCCGCGGAACTTGCGCTCCCTCTGGCTGCAACTGGTACCCCTTCCCCTTGGTCACCATGCAAGTGGTGAGCCCATCTTCAACCTGCCCGTTGCTGTACTCAACCCTGAAGTACCTGGGCCGAGCAAAAGGACCCCTGTAGTTCACACGCCCCCACCATGTCTCCCCCCCAACCACCTTGCTCACCAAACGCCCATGAAGCTCTGCAGCTGCCTGGTCCCGTCTTCGCTTATCTGCAAGCGGAAACAGGTCTGGCATCCCCTCCTGCAGCTGCAAGTGCTGGCGCTGCTGCTCTGCCACTGACAAGTGCTGCAGAGTGATCCCCTGGGCCCTGCACACCTCACACAAGAAATGCCCCTCAGGCACCTGTGCCAGAGGTGGTGTGCAGCAGTAAGTGTGCCAGCCTGAGTTGCAGTAATCACAGAACATGAACTGCGCCTCATCGTCCGGCAAACCACACACCCTGCACTCTGCCTGCAAGTCCTCCCCCTGCAGAGTGCGATCTATAGTGCCGTCAATGTCAGGCAAGTGGCAAGGTGCCAACTGCGACATCTGATGCACCACCACCTTCCCCGCCTTATCCTCCAACTCCACTACCCCAGCCCGCCTAACCTCCTTCACCTTCAAGATGAGCGGCCTAGCCTTGATAGCCAAGCTGCTCCCCTCCTTAGGTCTCTTCAGATAGACAAAGTCCCCCGGCCTGAAATCCGCCACCTTCGGTAAATAACCCCCACTGCGCAGATTTTGATACCTCAGGGTATCTCTGTGCTGAGCTGCCTTCAGATTATCCGCTGCCACAGGTATCGCCCTCTTCAGAATCTCTGCCCGTTCCAGTATGCTGCGCTGAGCTGCTTCCGGGCTGTCAAAATCCAAGGGCTGATCAAACGTCGGCCGCACCGAGCTAGGAAAAACCGGCTCCCTTGCATAGAGCAGGAAGTAAGGGCTAACCTTTGTGCTGGCCTGCTTGCTGCACCTGTAACCTAATGCGATCCAAGGCAGCAGCAAATCCCACTGTGTACTAACCCGAGTCTCACAGAGCTTTCGTAAACTCTTCTTCAGCACCTGCACAATCCGCTCGCTGAGACCGTTGGCTTGAGGATGGTTAGGACTAGTGCACCGGTGATCAATGAAGCAAGAAGCCAAGAGCTCATCGAACGCACCCTCCCACTCACCACCCCCATCCGTCACTACTTCTGCAGGTGCCCCAAACCTGCAGAAGATCTCAGCGCCTGCCGCTGCTGTCTCCTCTGGAGTTTTACTTCGCAGAGGAATCAGCTCTATGTGCTTGCTGAAATGTTCCACAGCAATCAGCACCCACTTATACCCCCTGGCCGTCACCGGAAACTCCCCTGCCAGGTCAAAACCCCACCTGTAGAACATTGGCTCTATTGGAAGCGGCGAAAGTTCAGGCTGCAAGCTGTTAAAACTGCTACGAACCCGGTCACAGACGCTGCACTTACCAACAAACCGTGCTACATCCGTATGAAGAGTACGCCACCAGTGCGCAGACATTACCATCTGAGCTGTCCTCCTAACCCCAAAATGCCCCGTCTGCTCGTGAATCCGTTTGATAACACCCTCCCTGTCCTCCAACTGCGGCACAAGCTTCAAAGACCCATCTGGCATTCGGCGCCAAAGTTGCTGCTGCTGCCATACGTACAAGCGAACCCTGTGAGCAATCCTGCTCCTGTCCTGCCTGCTGGTGCTGCTATCGTGGCTGCCGGTCTGCAGAAACTGCATAGCAGCTGCATCCTCCCAGATGTCCTTGCCCCGCTCCTGCTGTTCCGCTACTGCTGCTGACGCCTGAAGCCCTAGAAAATCCCTGTAATTGCCATCAAACCCAGGACTCCCCCCCTGCCCATTACTCCCTAGAACACTAAACCCTAAACTCCCCGCTGCTGCTGTGCATTCTGCTGCTGACGCTGCAAGACACCCCCCCTGCATAGCAGCAGCGCTGGAAGGCTGAACTGCTTGTGACAGAGCAAGGATAGCCATGACAGTGTTAGCATCCATGCACCGCCCGGTGACTTGGTGACGGACCAAATCAGAAACCCCCGGAGCTGCTGTTGCACCAGCTACATAGCCCAATGCTACCTCCCTTTCCTCAGCTGTAGGCTCGGTCCAAGCCCCACTGTGCGTATCAAAGATACACCCAGGACCCTGATCGCGGAACGCATGGGAGCCCACAGTGGCAACTAAAGTGGGCAGAGCCTGCCGTGGCTGACCCACTCGGTTGCAAGGGTAAAAAGGAGCGCTATCATCCCACTGAACAGGCTGGCAAAACCGCCCAGGGCCTAAGATCGGCTCAACAAGGAGCCCAGAAGGCCGCTGAACATGCTGTAAAAGCTGCTGCAAGACAGGGTGCGGAGCAAGGTTAGTCCAGTAGTAGCGGAGGCGATGGGCCCTAGACCCAAACTGGGCTGCATCTACTACCAAAGGCTCACCCAGCGCTGCCTTAAGCTGCTTGAGGTCATCCAGGGCCTGTTGACTGCGCTGCCATGGAACATCTACCGCCGTATTCTCGAATACCCAAGCCAAATGCGAACCCAGGAATCCCTTGAGCTGCTGCCAAAGAGCCTGCAAGGGAAAGAAAGTGCGGCTACGAGGCCCTTGCAAACCCCGCCCACTCCCTGCTGGGCTAAGGTCCTGGCATTCCCACCCCGCCCAGATGAGACATGAACCCCCCAACTCCTTAAGCTCCTGGAGATGCTGCTGCTGTAACGCGTAGACATCCTGAGGCCAACAGGAGAAAGCGTGCTGACAAGAGCCATGAGGCAGCTGATCAGCATACTGGGCCATGAGGCAGGACAGACGATAGGCTGCTACCTGCCGCACTTGTGGATTATTGTCGACGTAGATGTATCTCCTGATGGTCCAGCCATTGCGTAGGCAGGCCTCTAAGCCTGCACATAAACCCCCAAAAAGCTCTACCACAACAACCCCACCGGCTAAACCCCCGTAAAACCCACCAGGCATCCCCTCTGAACCCGAAACCCCAGTACGACCCAAACCCCTACTCACTGTAGAACACGCCCAGTGACGCAACCTAGCCTGCCGGCGCAAGACGGCTGTACCCTGCTGCCCTAAACACTCAACCTCATCACAAGCCTCCCAAAGCTCCCCGTCCCCAAAATCCCCACTGCTGGCCACACATGCTGCCACTGCAGAAGCCACCGGCGGCAAGGCTGCGTAGAGATGCTGCCGCAGCTGCCATTCCGCCGCTGCAACACTGAGTACAGGAGTGGCAGGTAGCTGCTCACTTGACTGCAACAGAGCTGCTGCTAGGCCTGGCTCTGCCACATATGTGCCCTCTATAAACTCCTGTATGGCCTGTAACCTGGCCGCCTCTGTCTCAAACCTGACTCTGGGTAAGACACGCTGCATGCAGCCCTCATCATCCAGCCGAGCACCGGTAGTATCAGCAGCACTAGGCTGCGGGTAACGACTAGGCACATCTGCAGGGTTGGAAATGCCTGGGCGGTGCTCCACTGTAAAGCTGAACTCTTGCAGGGACAGAACCCACCTCTCCTGCTGACCGGTGAGCTCCGGAGTGGTCATCAACCAGAGCAGAGGCCTGTGGTCTGTAACCACGGAGAAGTCCCTGCCCGCAAGATACGGCTTGAAGTGCTTGACCGCCCAAACCACTGCCAACAACTCCCCCTTCCAGGCTGGATATTTGGCCTCATGTACGTTGAGAGACCGGCTGATGCAAGCAACCATGCCTTCCCTCCCCTCATCATCCACCTGAGTCAAAACAGCTCCTAAGCCCTTTGTGCTCCAGTCAGTATGGAGTGTAAAGCGCCGTTCTGGATCCACCCGCCTAAGACACAACCCCTCCGTTGTCAACCCCTCAACTAAACCCTGATAGGCCCCCACCGTTTCCTCATCCCACTGCAGCAAACTAGGAGCTGCCTGCTTAAGGAACTTGCGAAGGGGTTCAGCAATGCTGCTGTAGTGAGGAAGGTAGCAGCGGTAAAACCCCAACATCCCCAGCTGACTCCTAAGTTCCTCCTTAGTGCGAGGCTGCTGAAGCTGCTTGAATGCTGCTACTCTGGCGTCTGCTGGCTGCAGACCCAGAGGACTAACCACATGTCCCAAGTACTCCACCCCTTCAGCCATGAAGATGGACTTATCAGGGTGAGCACGTAACCCAACGCCATGCATAGCTTCAAGCACAGCCTTTACATGCTGCACATGCTGCTCAGGCGTGTCACTCCACACTAGCACATCGTCGACAAAAGCCCCCGCATTCTCCCTGAGACCCGCATCCCCCAGAACCGTATCCATCACCCGCTGAAAGATTGCAGAGCTGTTTTTCATGCCAAATGGCAACCGGCAGTAGGCCCACAACTCCTGGCCCCCCTCGGGAGTAGGAACCCAGAAAGATGACCGCTGCTGACTAGGCTGGTCCAGCACTAGCTGGTGGAAGCCCGCCCGGCAGTCAATTTTGCTGAAGAATCTGGCCTTGCCAAACTGCCGAAACATCGCCTCAGGCAACGGGAGCGGGTAAGGATCGGTTGCGGTACCCTTATTGAGCGCAACGTAATTGATGCAGAACCGATGATCAGTCCACTCCCCTGTAGTTGCGTCACGCTTTGCTGCCACGGTCGGTCGGCTAGCGAAAGGATTATCCCGCCCTACCTTCCTGATAAGCCCTGCATCCCTGAGCTCCTCAAACTTCTCCCTGATCACCTTGGTCTCAGCTGGGCTGTACTGCTTTGGCCGGCTGTACGCAGGCTTTCCCATGTAACCACCCACACTAACAGGTACTTCATACCCCGGAAGGTCTGACAAGCTGTAAGCGAAGGCGTGCTTATGTTTGCGGACCATGGTCTGCATAGCTGCCCTCTGCTGCTTGCTGGCTTCCCTATGATTACCCCAAATCCAACCCCCTTCTTCATCCTTCACATATTGTGCCTCCCACACTACTGAAGGCACCCCCCCTGGATTATAGGTATCCATCATCCCAGCCGCTGCTTCAACCCTACCCGAGCCCCGACGCCGCCTGCTAAACCCCAAACCCCCTGCCCTATGCTGCTGTGGGACGAAACCCAGGTGCGGCACCACCCAGGTGCCGCACATTCAAGACTGCTATGCCCGCTGTCACTAAGAGTGACAGCTCAGTGCCATAAGTGTCCATACCCTGCACAGCACAGAAGCACCAGCCTACAAGCAAAGCCAGTGACATCAGCATGGTACGCCACCATTGCCGTGCCGACCAGCCCCTGAAAGGGTTTCTGCGCTGCCTACCCCGCTGCCACTGCCGCGACTGCTGCCTGCTGATAGGAGCCCATCCCACCCAGCAGTGTGCTGCAAGGCGCTGATGCAGCAGGGCCAAGAATGTCGTTGGATAGAGGGCGGCGTAGGCCACCCAACCCACCCAACTGCTGAGAACTACCAACCACCACCAGCAGACTTGCAGGATGCAGCTGCTCATTAGGTTGAAGCACCCCACTGGCCATGCCAGTAACCCACTAAACCCCAATCCTGTCACCCCTGGGACCCTGCCATCAATACTAAACTCACCAAAGCAGTCATCTTCACTAACCTCCTCCCACACTTCAGTGGTATCCCACCAGACCTCCTCCGCCTCCTGCTGCTCCTGAATCAGGGGCTGCTGCTGCTGAGGCAGCAACGGCAGCCTCACCTGTTCCAGAGCGGCAATGTCCCTCACCTGGCTGCTGAAAACACTTAAGCCCCGCCTCAACCCCTGATACCCTGGGCTGTAAGCGATGTACTGCTCATCCAGCCCCGCCAGTAAGCCGGCAGCCATGAAAGCTCCAGCATACTTGGCCTCCTTACACCCCTGCTGCAGCCCCAACTGCAGCTTGCACTGCTCATTAGCATGAGCAGCACTGCTGTGCAGGCGGCAAGAGGCACTGGGTGCCCACTTATCCTGCACCAGCTGCTGTGAAAGCAGCTCAACCCCTGCTACTGCTTGCTGAGACCCTCCATCCACCTCGGTCTCCCCACACTGCTTCTCTATCACTGAGCCAAAGATATCCCGCACCAAGCTTCCCACCCACTGCTTCTCTACCACCGCTGCAAACATACCCTGAACCAACCTCCCCACCAAACGCTCCCCTGCTGCTGTCGCCACCTCCCATTCCTCCCTGCTGACTTCCCTCCAGGCTGCAGCTGCTGCAGCCGACCTCACCTGCCCTGGCTTGCGGTGGCATCGCACAGGGAGCTCTGCCACAGTGTGCTTGTTGCCATGACTAGCCCACTGCGGCCTCCAGCGGTACACCCTATCCACCCTATCCACCCCCATACCCCCTGCCTGGTGATCCATAAGCGCGCAGTAGATCACCTGATAAAGCTCCCCTGCAGGCAAGCTTAACATGTTGAAGCTCGCACGCGACTCGTTCGCTGTGCCCCGTGCTAGCACCATCCCCACATTGGGGAACATCTTGTCCACCACCGCCAGCTGCCCATCGGCCTTCATCAGGTGCTTAGGCTCCGGAAGCGGCACCTCCTTAAGCCCCATGCTCAACCCATACTGGGTTTGCAGGATTGGGGGCTCACACCCACAATCGATCAGAGCCCGTTGTGGCAGGAACCACCGCCCGTCCGGTGTGCAAAGGCTGAGGCCCTCTGAGAAGGAGGGATTGGAAAAGGTTACCAAACCCCCTTCATGAGTCTGCCACAACCTGTGCTGCTCCTGCTCGTGTGGCGGCAACGCTGCCACCCGCTCCTGTAAAGAGGCCACCCCTGCTGCCGCGGCAGCACCCATGCTGCTCGCTGATTCTGTCCCCGCCCCTTCCTCTAGTCCCCCAGCTGCCATAACCCTTGCTGTAACCCCTGCCCTGGCTATGAGCTGCTGCAGCAGATCCTTGTCCCTAGGCAGCTGCAAATCCACCCCTAGAACCACCCTGCCCAGTAGCAGCTGCTGAACCTGCTGCTGCTCCAAGCGTTGGTTTGCCGGGGTGAAGCTCCTTAGCCCCACAGCTGCTGCTGCTAGTGCACCCCTACCCGCTGCTGTTTCACGCTCTAGGAGGGCATTGAGAATGTCCTCATCCCGCTGATACATCAGCGAGACTGAGACAGAGAGCCCATGCCCCTGGCTCAACACTCCCTGCGCCCCCCGCTGCTGCAACTCCTCCAGCTCATCCACATGCCTCAGACGCCTGCTCCTAGTTTCAGCCGCTGCTGCTGGGAGTGGGGCAAAGCCAACTCGACCAGCAGCAGCAGCCACACCTGCTGCCTCCAGCACAAACCCTGCCATCCCACAGGCTGAAGCTCTCTGCCCATATGTCCATCCCTGCTGATCTGGCACGCAAATTGCCAGATCATCCTCCATGCACATCCCCAAGCTGCCAATTGCCGGAAACTCATCTACCCCTTCATACCCATACCCCCAATCATCCCCCCATGCCCAATACCCCTCATCCGGATACGCCATAGCTGCCGCTGCCTGCCCAGCAAACCCACCAGCCCCCTTTGGAGCCTCCCCAGTCCTGATGCAGTTACGCAGGTAAACCTGGTAGTCATAGCCGCTGGCTGGAGGTGGGTTCCAAGTCTGAAGCTGGTGAGCCACCTGAGGATTGGTGACATAGCACACATCCCCAGGCCTGTGGCGGCAGTGCCTGCCCTCACACTGGCGAATCTCCGTATTCCTGCCCTGTGGTGGTGGCTGTGGCCGTGGCGGCTGCTGCTGCTGCTGCTGCTGGATGTGCTGCCACTGCTTATACCCCCCACCCGCACCACCCCTGCCCCCAGCTCCAGGAACTGGTGGAGGACCCTGTGCCCCTCTCCCCCAATTCCCACCAAACCTGCCCCCTACAGCAGGAGGTGGCTGCGGCAGGAAACCCCTGCCCCTGCCCCCATTCCCAGGCCTAGGCACAGCAAATGCCGTGCCCATGTTCCCACCTTGATACCCCGCTGCCGCTACTGCTTCTGGCTGGCCGGGTGCTACCCCCACCTTAGCCAAGGCCCTGCTAAGGTTCATTAATTCCCTCTGCTGCCACTGGGACAGACCCTTCTCCAACTCACTCTGCCTAGCCTTCGGCCTCAGGTCAAAGCCCTCTACTGCTGGTTTTGGCTTGCCAGCACCCCCACTGCTACTGCCCTCTACTCCCAAGCTCTGCTCATATGCTGCTAGTTTAGCGTTCTCCATAGCTGTATGCTGCTTTGAAAGCTCCACCTCCGTGATGTGTTTCACGAAATTCAAAACCGTCCGATCATTTCCATTAACAGCCTCCAGTACCTTCTCCTGCTCAATAAACAGCTGCTTGTACCTGGCACTCTTGCTAAGTGCTGCTAGCAAGGTCGCCACTACTTCACCCTCCATCAGCTGAGGCTGATCTGAACCACTGTTATTCAGCCGCTCCATCTCTCCCAACAACCTCGCCCCAAAGGTAGCCACATCCTCACCTGGCTGCATCTGCATGCACCGGAGCTTGCGAAACTCGGACGGGTCGGGTGCTGCAAAGTACCACTCCAAGGTAGCCCAGTAAGACTGCACCACCAGCGTGTTCACATGCACCTGCACATAGCCTGGCCCATCAAAAACCCCATCCCCCAGGCTCCGCCAGCCGTCCGGCACCGCTACAGCCCCGCCAGCCCCTGCTGCTGCTATCTTTGCCTGCAACTTAGCAACAAGCACTGCCCCCTTTCCCCTGGCTGCTAACCTTTTAGCTTGCAAGGCTGCAATCATGGCTGCGGGCTCCTCCAGTTCCTCCACTGCTGCATCTAACTCATCCCCTACTAAGTCCCAGATGTTCTGGGCCTGCGCTATCAATTCACCTGGCTGACTTGGCTCCAGAACCTTAGCTGTGCCGGCAGGTGCTGACGCTCGCGGCCTTAACTGCTCCAACATCGCCACTCGTACCGGATCAGGAGAAACGAACTGCTTTGAGGCGCTAGCGACTACCTTCTCCGAAAGGGCTTCATTGACCGCCTTATGCGCACGCTGAGCTAACCCCGACTGCTTCATTTTGGTTCCAATGTAATTAAGCCTCTCCTGCGCCCCCAAGTCCTTCCAATCCTTTCGCATGGAAAACATGGTCATGATTCCCTTGATATCGGCCATCCACTGCATGAATGGCTCCCCTTTAGCACCATCCCACGTTGTTTGTGTACCGCCCACTTGCCCCATAGCTGAGTCCCCAAACATATCGACTCCCAACTCCGCTAACTGCTTCTGAACTACTACCCTTTGCTGCACCGCTGTTGCTGGTTCTGATGAATCAGCTTCGAAGTTCAAAGCCCTAACTGGTGCCTCCTCAAACAGTGGATTTGAAGAAGTAAGCCACCCTCTGCTCCACCCAGAAGCTGGTGTTGATTGCCCCGCTGTCCTGTAATCACTAGCTGGTGTTACCCCAGCTGGTGTACTGCCTGCAGGTGTGCTAGGTGAGCCTTGCTGCCAAGCAAGTGCCTGCTGCAGGTCCACTCCTAAACGCCCCAAAGCTTGTCTCGAGATAATTGTTGAGTCCGAACAGTCATATATGAGCTACGCCCGCCCTAACCCCAGCGCCTTGCTATTAACACTAACCCAGTACGCTCACCGTTGCCCCCGAACAGACCCCTGAACTGAAGAGAGATAAAAGCACCGAACCAACCCCGCAGCACCGTAGCAACACTGCGCACCCCAAACTGACCCCGAACGATTCAAACGCTGCTGCAGAGATGAAACAAAGGAAAGACCGCAACTGCCTTTCTGCTGCTTAGCTGAGGGCTGTACGCAGCTGCGCGACGGTGGGGCTCCTTCGCAGCAGCTGCTTGCTGTCTTGCTCCTTGCCCATTCTGCTACTGAAACAACTCAACACATCCTGAAGAAAGAAAGGCGCAAGGGAAGGGCAGGCATAGCCTTTTAGCTAAGCTACCGAACTGCTCATGGTCACCTCGAATTGAGCGCCCCTGCCAGACACTAACGGGCTCGTGCTATTTGGGCTCAGGCACATCATGCCAACCCGTTTTACATTAGTGTATGACTGGCGCTGACATTCGACTCCGTTCACGCTACACAGGCAGCAACTGTCATGCAAGCCAGATCGGAATCGGTTACATAGTACTCGAGCACAAGAAGCACAACAGTAGACTGCGAGCGCAAATGCGCGAGCACGAGCCAACCCCAGACCAACACACAAACACAGAAGTACCAAACCCAATCGCTACCGAGAGCGCTGCTTCACCGGAGCTCATGGAAGCTCAACAGACACACCAAGCTTGAACCCTAGTAACTCCCACAAGTGACACCACCGCATTCGAGTGCCACCCCAGGATACTCAAGGTCTCACTCAGTCAAACACCTTGCTGAGACACATTCACTGCATACACACATATGCGTGACATGCTGGCCATACTTTATTGAGCTGGGGCACAGAAGTTGTGCTTTGGTGGATGTGGTACATATCTCCTGCCTCCTCCTTGGTGAGGTGGCAAGGCTAATGATGCCTGAGCTTTGCAGACCGGTATACTATGTCACCTTCCTCGTGTTTAATTGCTTGGCCTCATGTTGTGGTCGAGTGTGTTGTGCCCGTTGATGCTGTCACCATAGCGTGTGGTGGCATTGTGATACTGCGGAGGCTTGGGCCAACCTGAATCCTCCTTGATACCACAATGCGAGCACACACTATGTCCTGCTTCCAGCAGCTGCTTAGTATTGACCCTGAGCAAGGCATTAAAATACTGCTTGGCTTGCTTGCTGTTGACTGGGTCAACTGGTCAGCACATGGCAAGTCGAAATGGGCTGGCCTGACACACATTGCCTAACAAGGGATCTAGGGTGGGCTGGTGGCAGCCATTGTGTGAGCGTTGGACACGAACTTGTGTATGCCGCCGTTGGAGCCTAAGTTGGCTCCTTGGCACTGTTGAAATGGGCTGGCCTGATTTGTATTGCAGCAAGGGATCAATGGAGGGCTGGTGATGGCAGCCAGTGCAAGACTCTTGGGGAGGAACTAGCCGTTTGAGTATGCCATTGGAGCCTAAGTTGGCTTCAACTGTGGGTGGCGCTGCCCTGACCGGCGTCCCACTTTGACGGGACCATTGTCTACTATCTGTAACTATCTGCTTTTTATACATGTTTGATCACCTGGGCTTTTGTTTCGCTCTAGTATCTGGTCGCCAGTCTGATGGTTCAAGTTGGTAGAGGAGCATGCCAGTGTCTGTCGATGCCGCTCTCGTTCCCTGTGGGTGGATACTACTTTGAACTATGGTAATAATGGATGGTGACCTGTACATTCGATTACGTCTGCGGAATGTTTGCCGGTTTGACTTGGGTTGACTTTACCCAGTTCTGCTCAGCTTGCCTCACCCTTTGAACGGTAACCCCGGTCTATTTTGTAAGAGACTGCAGATTGCAGTCCCCTTGTACTACTAGGCATGCATATGCTGGTCGTAGGGCTGTGCAGTGATCTCATGATTAATGCTGGTCCGCGGTAAACTCCGCGCCTTGGCTGGCGGATCGGTCGGGCTGGGCTAAAAGTTATGGACTCGGCTACAGCGGCATCAAAGGCGAACTTACGCACGTCCGTCAATGTGCATACAGCCAGCACAGCCCAACACCGGGTATAAGCAGAAGACTGCCTTAAGCAGGTGAAATGGCCAACTAAGCCAGAATGTACATGCATCGGCAGCCGACTTCACCTTGGCGGCATGCATCCTGGTCTCATTTCTTTATTCAAAATTGGTACATATATGACGTATGAAAGTGTGACTAAAATCTACTACTCCCTTTTTCGTGTATTCATATGCAACACTTTCAAGCATCCTATCACAAGCGTGCCGATGGGTTTGCCAATGTAAGATTCACACACACACAAGCAGGTCCCATACAAAGGCACCAGCTGCCTGCTTCTAAGGTCCAGACGAGACAATGCGACAAGAAACCCCCACAAATTCCTTCTTTAAATCACTCAAAGCAAGACTGCACGCTGAGGTGGTGTGCCGCTGGAAGCACTTCCACACCTCACCCGAGCTTGGCACACTTCCATCCCATCCAAGCTCAAGAGGCTGCTGCATTGCTGCACCGAGCAGTGCCATGATCCATCTCATATACAATCAAGGTCCCACTCGTCTAGCGCTCTTTCTCCAGACCCCAAAGCCTCTTCAGCTTTGCCAGGGACTGCACCTCAGCATTGCGGTGCATATCTCCACTATTACAGTGCTCTTAGAGAGACACCTCATGCTTTCCTACCCAGCTGAAGCTGATGGGAGGCAGCCGCCCCACACGGCGCTGTACAAGTCGCCGCTCTAACTGCAGCTCTGCCAGGCGGCGCACCCCCTCACCCCATCGCAACAGCTGCTGCTGCTGGGCTGCCACCCCTGGGTCTGACAACTGAAACTGAGGTACCTGTATGAGAAGGCGGCGCAAATGAGAGTTGCTTATCTAGACTGTGAGGCAAGGAGAGGCAACTGGTTGGTTGCAGAGAAAGACAGGGTCGCAGACACCAGTCATGCTGCTGATGGGCAGACAATGCTGGGTCTGACACCTGCAACTGCGGTACCTGCATTGCAGGAGAACGGAGCCGGGGCAAAGGAGAGTTGATTACGGAAGCAAGGCTAGCAGGCAAGGAGGAGCAACATGCTGGTTTGCAGACACAGGTAGGGCTGCAGACATCAGTCATGCTGCTGCCGGGCCTGGGTCTGGTTCTGTAAACTGAAACTCAGCTACCTTGGCATAAATTTCCAGTCTCTTAACTTCATTCACACTCGTGTTTATAAAACATCCAGCATGTGGCCAGAAGCGGGCCGGGGAAAGGAGAGTGGCATATGAAGACCATGAGCCTAGTAGGATCAGAAGATTGGATTGCAGCAAAGGCCGGTCTGCTACTGCCGGATGTGTCAACTGTGGTAACTTGCATCTGCGGGGAGCAAGGGGGTGAAGCAAAGGAAACTTAGTTATTACGGCTCTGGCTAAATAGAATTGCTTTAACTTCTTGAGCCACACTAAATGGAGTAAAGCACAGCCTGACTGTGCAGCTGGGCAACCCTTAAAACACAACTTATTGAAGCCAGATTATGTGTGTGGCATCATGAGAACTGCACATCTGTCCTCTTGTTCCTTGATTCCTTGACTCCCTCACCTCCCAAGCCTCCAACAGGTAGTCTACAATGGCAGCATAATCATGAGGTGTGTACACCCCCACAGCATCTGACACAGCAAGGAAGTCCAGGTACAAGGGGGAAGACCTGCCGCCAATACTCCTGCTGCTGCCATTGTCGCTGCTGCCACTGCTGCTGCTCCTCCCGCTGCTGCTACTGTCACTGCTGTCAGCCCTTAGTCCAATGCCACTCATGCTGCTGCTGCTGTTGCTGGGAGCGTTGCTAGTGTTGTTTGACGGCTCCATCGCAGGTCTTGCAGGGGTTCTTTTGCATGCAACAGCCCCACTGCTGACACTGCTACTGCTGCCGTGGAGGAGCCCATTGCTGCTACTGCTGCTGCTACTACTGCTGCTACTGCTACTGCTGCTGTTACTGCTGTTGGCATCGCTGTCAAAAGGCCTTTCAGAGGTAGTGCTGCTACCACTGCTGCTGCTGCCACTCCGTTTGCTTGGCCTGCCTCTCTTCTTCTTACCCGCAGGGGCGGCACTGCTGCTGCTGCTGCTGGTAGTGATATCGGCTGCACTGCGGCTAGGACTTGTATCAAATCCAGCAGCAGCATCAGCTTCTGTTCCTTTCCCTCCAACTCCTGGCTCAGTTATTCCTGATGCACCTCCTTGATTCAACTGGACCTTTGCCTGATCCATCCAGCCGCTGCTGCTAAGACTGCTGCTGCTGGTCGTGGCGCCCTTTGCAAGACTCCTGCCACCGCTGCCGCTGCTACCGCTACTACCCTTGCTACGGCCGTTAGCTTCATGCATGCTGCTACTGCTACCGCCCCTGCTACTGCCGGTAGTTATTTGCTTGCTGCTACTGCTGCTGGCGACGCTAGCATTGGCAGCAGCATGCCAGCCGTCGTCCATAGCTTGACAAGGCAGGCGGATGCCCTTGTGTAGGAGCTGTGATAGGGCTGCTACAGCTGCTCCTGGGTCTGACTGGAATAACAAGCCCGCTGCATCCTCATAATACCTGAATTGAAGCCAACAACATTGCACATACATTTAGAGCTAGAAGACATTGCACGATAGGGGGTTGGAGGATGATCTGTGACTACAGGTAGAAGCATCAACGTGCAGGCTGGAACAAGAAGCAGCCAGGACACCACATAGGGAATGCTTGAAATTTGCTGGGAGCAGTTGCAGCAGCCCTGAAAAACACAGTACAACCTTAAAACATAGAAACATACAGAACATACAAGGTGCTTACCACGAGCAGTATTAGGGGCAAGTCTGGCAGAAGTTCCACGGTTCGATTGTCTTTGCATGAGCCACATGTGGAAAGATATGAAAAACGTCTAGAAGGGTTCCCCACTACGCTGATGGTTAGGTATTGTTTATTGTTTTAGGTTGGGTGGGCTGTTGTGGGTATTGCAGCCAGCCACCCATAACAACCCCGACAGCTCCAACTCCCACAAGCCCCATTTTACCTTGACTGGCGAGCTTTGTCTTGTGAGATAGCTCCACAGATGGCAGCCAGGCTGTCGGCCCCATGGTATGCTGCCAGCCTCACCAAGTTGGCATACATCAACCGGGAGATGCACTCCTATTAGATGGAGGGCACATGTGGCAAAGGTAGCAAAGGCAGCAAAGGCAAGCAGAGTGATGCACTTAACACAGATCCTTGGCATTAGCAGACTGTAGGGGGTTGAAAGCAGAAGAACGGAGGGGGACACATTGCATACAGCAGCAAGGCCGTCGGTCATATGGTATGCCGCCAGCCTCACCAAGTTTGCATACATCAACCTGGAGATGCACTCCTAAGAAATGAAAGGGACATGGCGCAACGACAGCAAAGGTAAGCAGAGTGAAGCACTTCTCGCAGGGAAAAAACGTTGAACAAAAGGTAAGCTGACGAATGTTTGTGACGAAGCTGGGAGTAAATAAGTTTCAGCAAGCGTCTGCTCCTTCAAATGTGCAAGCAGCTGGTGGTCTAATAGATGTGCATGCTTGTTTATGGTGCTAGCAGAGCGTAGCGGGGTTGAGAGCATACAACTGGAGGTGCGCATTGCATATGGCAGCAATGTCGTTGGCCACATGCAATGCCGCCAAGTTTTCTACGTTGGCATTCAATATGCAGAGGATGCCTCTCAGACAGCCGGACATGCAGATGGACAGACAGGAAAACAAGTGTCGTTAGGTGACAATGTCACCCAATGGAGGACATCGAGTGCTACTTGCTTGCTAGGCTTGCATCTGACCTGCGTCCCAAATGGACGTTGGGCAAAGCAACCATAGCTACACCTCAGTTCATCCCTACATATTTTGCTTCGCGTGTCAGAAGCAAAGCTACAACGCTGCTGCTGTTGTCCTTGTTGCAGCTGCCCCTGCTCCTGCCCTGCTGCTAGCGCCATGGAGCTGGCTCCTTTCCAGCAGATGTACCCCATGGTCCCCACCCCCTTGCAACCACCAAAGAAAGCTTCTGCCTTGCATCTCAGACGCAAAGCAGACATTGCCATACCCCAGTTCATCCCTTCCTGTTTTGTTTTGTGTATCAGAAGCAAAGCTATAGCGCTGCTGCTGCTGCTGCTGCTATGGCCAAGCTCATTGCGACTTCCCAGCAACAGCAACCCAGTCAAAACCAAGGCAGACTTCTGTCTTGCATTCCAAAACTAAAGCAAGCATCCCTACCCCAGCAATGGGGACCCAATTGCATCCCTACCTGTATTGTTTCGTGTATCAGTAGCATAGCTATAGCATTGCTGCTGCTACTGCCATGGACTTGGCTGCTTTCCGGCAGTAGCACCCCTGGGTCCCACCCCCTGCCAATGCTGTGCTGCACGCATCTCTCCACAGCAGCTACATCTACGCGACCACATAAGTCCAGGTAGCGCAGCAGCACCACACGGTGGCGGTTCACCTCAGCTATGCGACCTCGGTGCCACCTACAGCAACACCAAATGCAGCACACAGAACAGGATGAGCTTAGGGAAACACCTGAGGCTACCATATTACGTTTTTCTAAGCATAGCATAGCATAGAATTGGGGAATTAACATTGAATCAAAGAAGACTAGTGCTGTTCCATGGGCCCAGGCTTGTGGCTGAAGCTACTTGGGATTGGGATGTTATGGAAAAAAGGTGCAACATAGCTAGGGCGGTAGCAGTCTGGTTTCATGCTATCCATGCACGCATGGCGGCATCATGGTACAGCAGGAATCTATGTTACGTTGCCAGCTCCGGTCTGGCGCTGGCAGTTCACCTCGGTAGCCTTGAGGCCATTTTGAGCAGAAATGCAGCACAGAAAGAGGTCCAGTAGCCTACTGTGAACTGGTCTATGTTGATTGGCTGTTTACGAGCGCAACGCGTACCATTCACTCATGCCGTTGGAAATGATTCTGTAGCTTTCCCCTGGCCCTCACCTCCGTACAGTGGCTATGAAGTCGCTGTCCTGTCCATGGATTGTGCACCTTCCAGAACCTCCAGGGTAAATGATGATCAAACAGGTTTTGAAGCCGTGCTAATCCCAACTAGCTGACTGAACCCCACCTCACTTAAACGACCAGCTCATAGCTACACCCTCTCTCAGACCATACCACCACCCCACAGACCCTTATTACCCATTGCTTGAATTTGCGCACCCACTTTCACTAGTTCACTCATGGCTTTCACTTTCTGCTCACCTAGCCCAGGCATCTTGCTCTGCCCCTGTGTTGTCTCTCAATGCAGGAACACTGTTAAGCACCTGGAGCCGATTGCACAGCAGGGCCTCACAGACATAGCACCCTACCTGCACACACGAGAACGCCATTGGGATCGTATTTCTGTAGCCGCAATTGTGGCCCCCAGTTGCGCCCGCTGTGTACGCACACAAGCGAGCTAAAGCACGCTCCTGTCAGCGATCCGGCCTCTGCAGACGGGGCCAGCACTATCTCCTCCTCACATTCCAACTCTCAGCAAAGCTCTAGAAGCAAACCTCATACCACCCAAATACCTATATGCATGTCCAGTTCAATCCCAAAAAAACGCTATGTGTCACTATGAGTTACAATGCGCAGCTGCTCACATGGCTGAGTTGTGCCAGTGCCCCAGGGGTTCCATATCGTGTACGGCTGAGCCAATGGTGGAGCAATTCCTAATCCAACGCTGGATAGACTGATAGAAGAAGTCCTCACCACGCTGCCGTTTTCCTAACAGCTTGAGGTGCAGGGGCTTAATTTTGCTATGGCATGTCACGATATGTACACAATAATACAAGAGGCTCTGCATACAGATCCCCTCTGCTGTGGTTGTTCAACCAGGAGAGTTGAAGGAAGGGGCTTACCAGAACAACAACAAGATCTCTGGGGAGGTCTGCTGCTTCATGTCTCAACTTGGCAACCTGTAGCACCAACCACATGAGCAGCAGCATCAGCAGCACTAACATCAGTAGCAGCCACAGATGGTAAGGATCATCATATGCAAGACTTAGGCGTGCATACATTTGCAAACTGCGCCGAGAGCTGGGCATGCAGGGAAGGGTGGACAGCAGAGCTTTTACTACAGTCAGGCGAACTCTCAGGCATATCCAGTGTACAGCTACTTACAAACATGTGCATACCAGGAGGGGTGCAAGGAATGGCATGGCATGGCAGCAGGGAAGCTGGCGCTTGGCATGTGTGCCTGCATCCATGGATGCCGAGCTGCCAAGCTGCCTGTACACAGGAAGCTGAAACAATGACAAGTGCAGAAGCTGGCATGTGTGCAGGGCTGCATGGATGCCAAGCTGCATGTACACAGGAAGCTAGAACACTGCGAAGCTGAAAAGTTGCCTGTGCACAGGAAGCTGCAGGCTGTTCCATTTGGTGTGCAGCATGTTGCATGAGCTGTGACATGCACCTTGGCGGTCGGTTGCGGTTACACCTTGGCACCAGCCAACAGTATGAGACTGAGAAGACCACAGGTTTAAGTGCTGGAACTGCTGCTACTGCTGAAGCATGGAAAGTGCTACACAGGACTTGTAAAGGCTCACAAGATGCCTAGGCATAAGCGAAGCTGTTCCAGTAGGGATGACGCATGCATGCTGCATGAATCTACCTGATCAAAGAAGGCTGGAGAGGATGGGTTGGGGAGCAGCTGACTCGGCTGCCACTGGGCGCCTGCACTTATTAAGATGCCCGGTAGGTTCTTCTCCGCCCAACGGTGGACCCGGGTAGACCACTGCTCGCTTTGACTGGTCCTACGGCTGACATATTCATTGTCAGACCACATGGAGGAAACATGCCAGATCATGTTTGCAGGAGGCCCGCACTTTGTGGTCCGAGGTAACTCTGTTGCAGCTGCTGCCCGTCTGAAATTCTTGGAGCCTGCCACAGAGGGCATGGCGGCAGTTCCGGATCCATGTGAGGAGCCACAAGAATGCTGAGAAGAATATGTTGGACTATAATTGAGTGATTGAATGCTTGTTTGCATGGTCCTTTTTGATAAGCAATGCACACGAGCAGCTACTGCTGGTACTCCAATGCATCCCCCAAAACAGAGTGGGAACCGCCAGGTCTAGATCGTCAAAGAACTCATGTGCCATGTGCGGCTTATGGTGGACGCTTTCTGCACCTATTAAGGGGCCCACGGCCCTTCAAATAGACGCCAGGACCTTCGTCACCCGAGCACACCCCGTGTCACAACCGGTGTGTTCCGCTTCTTTCCGCAGTTTAAGAGAATTGCTTCAGCTGAAAGTGGCAATCAATCTGGACGCTTAACACTAACCGGCCTCGTACTCTCTGCTCGAAGTTGCTTCTCCGCGTCGGAAGCGATCGCAGCGATCCCTGCTCGGTTATATGTGCCTGAACACAGTAAACACTTAATGACAATAGTACTTCGAGCCCTACTGGAGTCATAATTGCTTGAAGCCTTTATGGACCAGTTCAAGGACGCTGCTAATAAGGCCGCCCAGGGCATCGATGAGGGGCTAAACCAAGCAGCAGCTGCGACGAAGAGCACACTTGCTGCTCTTGCTGCCACAGCAGACGACGCCTATGACAAAGGTCAACATTCCTTCTCGGAATGGAAGGTCAGCGCAAGCTGCAGCTGCTCATGCTTTTAGCAGCGCCCAACGGCTGGTAGTTTCGCACTGCATAGAAGTCAATTCTGACGCGGTACTGTGCTTCTGTGACTCAGGGGGTAGCATGCAGCTACTGGCAGCAGTTCGCAAAAGAGCAGGACAAGGCATTCGAAACAGTCAAAGGTAGGGTCCATATCAGTTCCTGTAACCGCTACCCAGGAGTACTGCAGGGCACTCAGTGACTCAGCAGCAGCCTCTATCATAGTTTGCTATGCCTGCGCAGCTTGCGTCCAGGCAGGCAGCAACTGCACGTACTTGCAGCGAGTGTAGTAGCTGATTACAGGGCTGTTGCTACTGCAGGTGGCATTGAATATGTCCTTGTCAACCCCCAAATTGGTTACCCCTTGGCAGTGGGGACCCTCTTTGTGGCTGTACCAGGTGAGATTTGTCTCTCGCTACATTACCACTGTAGCAGTGGGTAACCTAGCGCTGCCTCCCGGGCTCGGCAGTGATAGGTAATATCAAAAAGGTGTGCGAGCAGCAGCAGCAGCAGCAGCAGTGGTGCTCGCAACAGCTGGAAGAAGGGGTCACTACAGTTTTGGTGCTTTGGCAGGAGGTGAACTTTACGAGTTATGCAGTGTGCTTCCGTACTCAGCAGTGGTGAACAGTAGCTTGGAAAAGCCCGGCAACAGCGGTGACATCAGCGGCATGAAGAGCGACCTTTGTGAATCTGGTGTGTTGACCAATTGGTTCGGTGACATTGCAGTAGCGGACAGCAGCAGGTTAAAACGGGAGGCGGAGCCGCTAACAGCAGCAGCGACAGTGGTGCCAGCACTCAACAAGAGGAGCAGCAGCAGCAGCGACGAAATCATCGCAATGAAGTCCAGGACCAGTAGGGAACAGCAGCAGCAGCAGACACACGACCTTCTATCAGCACGGGGGCAATGCACTCGTAGGCACTGCTGCTGCTGCTGCAGCAGTTTATGTCAAGTGCTGCGATGTAGGAAGCATAGCAATCAGTGGGAGGAGCAGCAGGCGACCCTATCTGGCCATCAGCAGGAACAGCAGAGGCACCAAATTCTAGCAAGCCGTTGCAGGAACAGCAACATTGACATCTTGAACGCGCAAAGTTGGATGCTTCATGAATGAATGCAGCGCCAGAGGAAGAGTGCCAGAGGCCCCCAAAGCTGTTACAAAAACAGCAAAGTCGAACAATGATACGAGATGTGTTTGTAAGCAGCTGTAAACTAGAGACAACCATTGCCTAAACATGTGGCCCTGTAATGAATGCAGTATGCCATCAGGTAGCTGGAAGGGAGTACAATACATAAGGCCTATGGCATGTTTGCTATGCACATCACAAAACATAATGATACAGTCCCTTGTATGAGAACCAGCCACCAGGGGAGGCATCTGATAACCACATAGCAGCCACTGCAAGGTGTCCTTGGAATGTAAACCCTAGCCCTAAACCCCCTGCTTGAAGTAGATGGTACAAGCGGTCATATCAACAAACAACCACATCATCGACATAAGATACCGGTACTTCACTGCACAGCCCTTGGAGCGTGCAGCGCCCTTCACATGACTCCAACCAGACAACCACATCATTTTGTCACTTCTGTAGTGTTACCCTCCTGCCCAACATGTTGGACTCCCTGCTGCTGCTGCTAACAGGTTTCAGGCGTGGGTTGTACCGCATCACATTGGGCCGCTTGCGGAATCCTGAGGTAAGGGGGCTTAGGGAGGGGGTGCTGTAGGAAATTGCAGCAGCAGCAGGAGCTATGCAAGAGCAAGAGTGCAATAGACCCCACTCCTCAATATTTCATCAGATGTCGCAAGGTGGAGCAGCAGTAGCAGGGAAAGGGGCATCTGATGCAGGGCCTGTGACATCTGTAACATGTGTTGAGATGACTGATGAGCAGATAAAGCCACTGGATTGTGGTCTGAAAGTCACAACAACTGTGCATGTGTGTCCTGTAATGTGTCATACCTTTCCAATTGTTTTCCCACTGTTATATGGTGTGACGTTTGTTTGCTGCGATGGTGTTCTTCCACTGTTATATATCGTGACGTTCAGTGGCTGCAATGGTGTTCTCATGGACTTGAGCATGTTCTTGTACTGGGAAGTGTGAGGTGATGTAAGCAATGCATTTGGGGTTGATCTCCTGCTCCTGTGTTCTGTGCAGTCCGTTGTGAACACTGCGGAACAGAAGATTGACAGTTTGGGCTCCAAGGTCACGGAGTACAGCCAGGACTACTCAAAGCTGCAGGTGGGGAGGAGGGGAGAGGAGGGAGATAGGGGGTTCAATGGTGGTGGGGGGGCCTGTGGGAAGAAAGGGCTAGTTTGGGAAATAGGTGGGCGGAAGGGAAAGGACAGGATGGGGGAGGCGGGATGGTGGAAAAGGGGAAGGAAGGGGGAGGGTGAAAGACGGGGGGGGGGGGGGGAGGGGGAAAGAACAGCATGGGGGGAAAGGAGATGAAGGGGGCGGGGCGAGAAGGGGATGGGGAAAAGGGAGGGAAGGGGGGAGGGAAAGGAAGGGGACCGGGTAAATGGAAGAGAGTGGGAGAAGGGGGAAGGATGGGAGGGCAGGGGGTGGGGAGGCCGGGGGAAGGGAGGGGGACTATTGGGCCAGTCTGTACTCATTCAAAGGCCACTAAAGAATTATGGTGAAAATTACAGTGTGTTGAACTTCTGGCGCTGTGGGTTGAATTGGACTATGCATAGCAGGGCTCTTGCACCGGTAACTCATCTGCAGCATTAACTGTTGCACTTAAGTTCCCCAGTGTGTTATACTGCAGAGTAATTTTGGGCTCACTTATCGCGCACCTATGATATGATGTTCCGTCTGTATCTTGCAAGGCACAGTGGCTAGTCCCTGCTAACACTCAAATGTTCTCCATGGTGCTGCTGTTGCAGACACGGGCAAACACAGCTTATGAAGAATACACTAGGGGATTCCAGAAACTCAAGTAAGTGCTGCTAGGACTGTAATCTTATGTTTGTGTGTGAGCACACTGTGGTTGCTTGTGAGTTGCCCGGGTCACTGGAAAGAGCACCAAAAGCCACATCTGTGGGCTGTCCTGCATCTTCCCCTGAACGCCGTATGCCCGTGCTTGCCGCCTTCTTTTATGTTTCATGTATGGATGACATTAGGGTTTAGTGGCAATCAGGCCATTGCAGCGTGTGTGTGGGTGTTAAATCCTAGCATAGTGGGTGCAATTCGTGGGGCCAGGGATTTTGTAGGAATCTGCGTCCTGTTCTAGACTGCCTAGGCCCAACCCCCAATCCCGACAGATGTACCCCAATGAAATAGCCCAAGGCTGAATAAGGATTACAAGCTAGAACATCTCTCCCCGATCCTCAAGGGCCACAGCCCCGTTTGTACCTTGTCCCAACCAGCCAGCCCGCCCTCGGCAGGCTGTCTGGGGAACCCAACAGACTGGCAATCCAACAGGCGGTGACAGTCACTGCCGAATCACACTATGTCACCCCGAAACGTCACTAGGTTACTCTCCCTTATGCAAGCTCATGCCCGCATACAAGGCTGCATGACACTCACGCGACACATTCCCCTATCCCTGATGAAGAGATCTGCATGCTTTTGGCCCTGGTTCATCCCCTGGTATGCTTGGGGCTTGTGTTCTTAGTACGTCCGGACCAGGGGCCTTTTGCCGGTGCAGAAAGTTTGAGTAGATCTGGTCAATGCACAGACCTTGTTTTCTCCACAGTCCATTGTGTATGGCTCCAACCGTTCAAATACCGGTACAAGTACTTATCAAACAAACTGGCAGCATGTTTTTTAAAAAGCAAAAAACGGTATGTAACAAAACAAATCAAAAAATGCACACCATTGCATCTAGCCTCAGCTTGTGTGTGGGCGAGTCCCTTATTGGTTGTGTGGCTTCTTGATTGTGTTCAGGAACCTTGTGTGTATGTCCTAGCCATACATTTAGCCATTTGCATAGCAGGTTCTGCGTTCTGATTGATTGATGTATCAGAATGAACGCTCATACTTGGACAACTTAGTATGAATCTGTGCATTTGCATTTAGGTTATGGGACCCAGTGTCTAGGAAGGATCACCTGCCGGGCTTCCCGTATGGAAACCAACACCCGACGTATAAACCTCCACACCCAATGGGGCGGCATCGCACCTCTAATCAGTATGTTGAGACCGCACCCAGACTGCAACAGGGGCCAACACGCATTTCATGTGGCTGAGGGGAACTCAGAAGGGTGTTCTTGTGTTATGGTCCTTTCAGGGCTTTCAGATCCCTCATGCACCGCATTACCATTAAGCTTCTATTCCTGCCAGGGCTGCCCGTCAGGAGCTGCAGCGGCTAGAGCAGGCAGATGTAAAACTATGGTGCCAGTGGATGGTTCTCATGGCTGGACTTGGCATCCCTGGAAAAGCCTTTCAACACAATCTTGCTGTTTGTCCGCATTTTGTCCAAAGGGATAGAAAGTAAAATAGAATTTCGGGAAAATTGCAATGTCTCTAATCATATCTACAATTAGAATGTATGGTCTACTTGTCTCAGCTGCGCTAGAATTCACAGCCCTCTGGCTCTGTATCTCTCGCACTTACTCACCCCACCCCACTAAGAAACTGGTTGGAGTCATGCTTGGGTGCTGCACGGCCCAGAGGGCTGTGCAGTGGTGCGTGTCTCTCATAACAAACAGTGTGTTGAGGCCGCACCCAAGCCCCATTATCGCTATGCATCTTTAGTCGTATTGACCCAGGAGCCCTCTTAATGGGTTGGACATAGCAGCCCTCGTGCGGTTGCGCCACTTCAGTGTCTTTTTGTTTATTTGTGTTCCGCTTGCTTCCAGGACTGCCCGGCAGGAGCTCCAGTGTTTGCTCTTGAAGTGGCAGCTATAGCAACGCCAAGTCCATTTCTCCTTTTGATCATGAACACTTACATCAAGTGCATGGGGTGTTTCTTTTCCTTGCAGGGCTGCCCGGCAGGAGCTTCAGCGGCTGGAGCAGGCAGTAGGTAAGACTGAGAAGGTGGCGGCTGGGCTCATCAGTGACCTGCGTAGTGTGCGCCAGATGCCCAAGGCAACAGAGCTCAGAGCAGAGGTGAGAGGCATTGGTCACTCCTGCACGTTTTCTGTAAAAATTGTTCATAGTTTGGGCACGATGAGTCACGTGCATCCGGTGGTAGCCGTGTAGCCCCTAGACCTGCTGGTTAGGCATATGTTGTTGATTGTGGCTGCATAACCAACATGCTCCGTTTATTGTTGCACCTCACTGTCTTCGTAAGAGCTTGAGGTTTGGGGTCTATGGTAATTCTGCTACGGCACTCTATGAAATTTAATGACAGTCTCTAATCTTATGTACTTGCAAGCTTGAGATGAGGAAGGTCACAGCTAATGGCAGCAAACCAGGCCAAAGGGAGAGTCCCGTCCATGGAATGACAATTCCCAGCTCACATATTCTTTACATTCATAACCTTATGTTTTATCCATGCATTTTCCTTGCTCTGGTTGACTCCTTCAAGGCTCCTCCTTTAAGGTTCCTTCAAGGCTCCTCCTTTAAGGCTCCTTCAAGGCTCCTCCTTCAAGGCCCCCAAACATGAAAATGCGCTTAACCAGGGACTGCAGCTCGGTGATGCACTGCATAAACCTTCCCAGACATTTAGTGTTTCCACACATGTCGAGCAATCCATATGTGTTCTGGTGTGTCTCAGGCGGCCCAGAAGCTTGCAGCACTGAAGTCGCAGCGGGCCACCCTACGGAAAGAGATTGCATGGATCGTCAACAAGGACGTATGAACCAGCAAGTGACTCTTGGGAAACGATGCCGGGAGTGCATCACGTAGTTGCACAGGAAAGTAGTTAGCATTGACAGCAGCAGTAGCAGCAACGATCACTGGTGACAGCAGTGAGAGCAACATTGCCGGCACTGCAGGCATTAGTTGCTGGTGTAGTGGCGGCAGCAGCAACAGCAGCCGGCGGTGTCAGCAGAATGCTTGGGGCGTTGCCCATGCATGTCATAAATGAGGCTGAGGTGTTCAAGACACTACAGTTCTGTCCCTGAGTTTTGAGTCTGGGGATGGGAGGGTAGTGGTTGGGAGGGCGGTTTCAGGGTGCCGAAAGTGTTTCGGTATAGGTATCTGTACATGGGGCAGTGGAGGGCTTACAAGCCCTCCTTGCTTTCTTAAGTAGGAGGGAGGCTCTTACCCCCATTGGGGCAGTGGAGGTTTTGGGTGATTTTGACCTAGCTGCTGGACCTCATGTTTAGGCATGCATATATTGTCATACATGTCGAAGTTTACCTGTATTCTGTTCCACCTCGCTGCTCTTTGTGACAGCTTGAGGTGCGGGGCCTATGGCACTTATTGCTATGGCATATCATGAAATGTAATACATGGGACGTCCCGTGTCGACACTAAATCCTTGATTGGGTGGTGGCAGTCCGCTGTAAACTGTACACAAATGCTTGTTTGCACTCTCGAGGTGGAACCTAGCTAATAGTACCAGCGCCTGTCATCTAGTGGTCGCGTTTGTGTGATGACCAATGTCCGGCTCGACACTTCTGGGCGCCTGCGACCCGTCCCGCCCGCCCAAGCCGCCAAACAAGTGGGCCCAAGCTTGAGCTTGCAGGGTCGGCAAGTTCCCATCTTCCAAATGCACGGGCCCACTTGTTTGGCATCTGACACTGCCAAGTGAGCAAGGCAGCATCCCGGATACATGTGAGTTCCGACGGTTCGAACTAGCTCAGAACGGTTCACACGCCCGCCCCCCTCCGTTTTATAAGGTTTGCTTTAGAGGCCGGTGCAGACATCCTGATAACATTTGGCCTCACGAAAGTGGGCACTCAGAACCCATGACAAGGTCAACTAGGTCCGCGCATCAATTCATCGCTGTCATTAATTACCACATATTCACCAGTATTGCTTGCTTGCCGAATGGTAGTGGGTCTATCTATGTATTAGGTAAGGCCCTACTCCGTTACCATATGCATATGCAAGAAGGGGTTTCTCCCCTTCTCTGGGTATGTCTCTTCCTCTCTCTCTGCAAGCGCTTGCAGTATTCAAGCTTTGGAGACTGGACCCTTGTTACGCATAGGCCCAATCACAGTAGCCCGCTGTGGCGGCAGTACGTAGAACTCACTGATGTCCCACATAATCAATGGCATTGGGCTAAGAAAACCAGGTTGGGGGACTGAAGCCCGTCGCAGCACTAGCCAGCAGGCCAATCAACTTAAACAGGTGCCACCACCCCAACCAGTCATCAGCATTGCCGGCCCATGAATCCATATCAGACCAGCCCCGTTCAGAAGAATTGAACGCCTCCTAGTGGCCCTCAGGCTGCCTTTGCAGCAGCTGCACCCGACTGTTTGGGTTGTGCCACTAGCAGGTATGAGGTACCAAAGTGCCACCTGCTGGAAGAAGTAACCTCTAAACCCGCCTGCATGCGCATGTCAAACAAATATGATGATCAGGAGCAGTAACAGCATCGCACAAGATGTCACCCCATCTACATGCATCAAATGCACTCTGCTTAGGGTACATTCCAGTCTCGCACCGTCATCCATCATTCATGTTGGAAGTATCAAGCGTGGGCAACAATCACAATAGCGAGATGAGGCGTGACCTCAACAACATGTACCAGCAGCGCTACACCTTCGCTTACTTTTCAATCTCATCTCTTCATTCACCATTCATGTTAGATACATCAAACAATCACAGGTGTGCTAGAAGGCAGCACCAGCAGCAGCAGCAGTGGCAGAAGCCGCAATTGGTTGCAGAAGGAATGGTTCACAGCAGGAGGAGGAGCAGCAGCACGGCCAAAGCGAGATGCGCTAAAAGCAGCAGCAGCAGGAGCCACACTCGGTTGCAGAAGCAACAGTTCTTGTCGAAGCAGGAGAAGCAGCAGCGACAAGAGGAGCAGGTACGCTGTTGATCTAGCAGCAGCGACAAGAGGAGCAGGTACGCTGTTGACCTAGCAGCAGCGACAAGAGGAGAAGGTACGCTGTTGACCTAGCAGCAGCGACAAGAGGAGAAGGTACGCTGTTGACCTAGCAGCAGCGACAAGAGGAGAAGGTACGCTGTTGACCTAGCAGCAGCGACAAGAGGAGCAGGTACGCTGTTGACCTAGCAGCAGCGACAAGAGGAGCGGGTACGCTGTTGACCTAGCAGCAGCGACAAGAGGAGCAGGTACGCTGTTGACCTAGCAGCAGCGACAAGAGGAGAAGGTACGCTGTTGACCTAGCAGCAGCGACAAGAGGAGCAGGTACGCTGTTGACCTAGCAGCAGCGACAAGAGGAGAAGGTACGCTGTTGACCTAGCAGCAGCGACAAGAGGAGAAGGTACGCTGTTGACCTAGCAGCAGCGACAAGAGGAGAAGGTACGCTGTTGACCTAGCAGCAGCGACAAGAGGAGAAGGTACGCTGTTGACCTAGCGGCAGCGACAAGAGGAGCAGGTACGCTGTTGACCTAGCGGCAGCGACAAGAGGAGCAGGTACGCTGTTGACCTAGCAGCAGCGACAAGAGGAGAAGGTACACTGTTGACCTAGCAGCAGCGACAAGAGGAGAAGGTACGCTGTTGACCTAGCAGCAGCGACAAGAGGAGAAGGTACGCTGTTGACCTAGCAGCAGCGACAAGAGGAGAAGGTACGCTGTTGACCTAGCAGCAGCGACAAGAGGAGAAGGTACGCTGTTGACCTAGCAGCAGCGACAAGAGGAGCAGGTACGCTGTTGACCTAGCAGCAGCGACAAGAGGAGAAGGTACGCTGTTGACCTAGCAGCAGCGACAAGAGGAGAAGGTACGCTGTTGACCTAGCAGCAGCGACAAGAGGAGAAGGTACGCTGTTGACCTAGCAGCAGCGACAAGAGGAGCAGGTACGCTGTTGACCTAGCAGCAGCGACAAGAGGAGAAGGTACGCCGATGACCTAGCAGCAGCGACAAGAGGAGCAGGTACGCTGTTGACCTAGCAGCAGCGACAAGAGGAGAAGGTACGCTGTTGACCTAGCAGCAGCGACAAGAGGAGAAGGTACGCTGTTGACCTAGCAGCAGCGACAAGAGGAGAAGGTACGCTGTTGACCTAGCAGCAGCGACAAGAGGAGAAGGTACGCTGTTGACCTAGCGGCAGCGACAAGAGGAGCAGGTACGCTGTTGACCTAGCAGCAGCGACAAGAGGAGCAGGTACACTGTTGACCTAGCAGCAGCGACAAGAGGAGAAGGTACGCTGTTGACCTAGCAGCAGCGACAAGAGGAGAAGGTACGCTGTTGACCTAGCAGCAGCGACAAGAGGAGAAGGTACGCTGTTGACCTAGCAGCAGCGACAAGAGGAGAAGGTACGCTGTTGACCTAGCAGCAGCGACAAGAGGAGCAGGTACGCTGTTGACCTAGCAGCAGCGACAAGAGGAGAAGGTACGCTGTTGACCTAGCAGCAGCGACAAGAGGAGAAGGTACGCTGTTGACCTAGCAGCAGCGACAAGAGGAGAAGGTACGCTGTTGACCTAGCAGCAGCGACAAGAGGAGCAGGTACGCTGTTGACCTAGCAGCAGCGACAAGAGGAGAAGGTACGCCGATGACCTGGCTCCAAAGGGCGGCAAATACCAGGGCATGGCCCCACATTTCTCAGGAGATTGGGTTTGGAGCCAGAGGAAGGGGTTATGTTCCCTTCCAGGGGCCCCCCCTCCCATGCCATTGGCACCCCCTCCCTCCTCTCCCTTCGTCCTTCCTCACCTTGTTAACAATATCCAGTATGTCCCTATTCCACCAGCATCCCCACTTATTATAATGTGCTTGAGCTGACTTGTTCATCTCACGCTCCAACCATGACCAGCTGCTCTTACCATGTTCCAGCAGCAGCAGCTGGCCTCCAGGCTTCAGTAACAATGAAGCTTGCTGGAGCACCTACACAGAAACACACAAACGCCACACATAAAGGTCTTTCTAGGAGTAAAGCAGGGGTGTGGGCAGGGTTTTATTGGTTTTCAAGCTCAGGTCCTGTCATTTTCAGCTGCACCAGCTGTGTCCCGGGATCTACCAACATGGCAGCTTGCAAGAGCACCTGTAATGCACATATTGTATGATAGCAGCAGTCATGTGGCGGGTGCTGCACTGCCCAAGGGCTGCGCAGTGATCTGGCTCATATCCTACAAGAACATTGTGTCTCATCTGTCAAGTTAGGATGTCAATGAACCCTGTCAATTGCCCCTAGCCTGTATTCCAGCTATCCTGCCTTTGCAAACGCCAAGAAACCACGCGTTTTGGTAAACGAGCCAAAAAGAAGTTCCGCCCCTCAACAATGAGTGAGTTATTCCTGAGCTCTTCTGCACTCTCGCTATGGTTTTCAGTCTCACCTGCGAGACTACCTCGGCATAGCTTGTTTGCTGTTCTGATCAAAAAATGGACTGATTGATTGATTGATTGATTAAATTCCATGACCTACCTGAACAGGATCCTCATGCGAACAGAGCCCAAAGGTGTCCACAATCACATCATAGCTCCCAGGAGCAAAAGTGCTGAGCTGGCTTTGGTCCTTCGCCCCGTCATCATTACTGCTTTTGGTCTCTTCGCCATGATGTCCCCCACAGGGGCAGGGTTTAGACCACCACCCTCTCTTGTCAGCGCCGGTGCTGCTACTGCTACTTCTGCTGCTACTGCTACTGCTTGGGGGTAAATCATCGCCACTGCTACTGCTACTGCTGGTATCATCTGCTGCAGGGCTTGCAACACCTCCTACTCCCAAGCTTGTGAGAGCGTCTCTGCCCGTTGCGCCGCTGCTGCTACCACTGCTGCTGCTGCTCCAGGATTTGCTTGCTGTATGGAACACATCCTGCTTTTGCTTCCATATACTCTTGAAAGGCGAAGGGCTCGGGGCTTCTTCCTGCTGCTGCAACCCAGAGCCATTATCTATACTGGTTGCATTGCCTGTACCGCTGAGACCCGTACTCCTGCTCCTGCTTGTACTGCTTGAACTGCTACCGCCCCTTTCCTGCTCCTCAGCCCCTCTGCTTCCTCCTGGAACCGTTGCTACATCCAACGCAGCACTTGCGCCTTGTCCTGCTAGGGGAGGCGGTACTGCCTGGCGTCGTAGTGGCACCTCTGTTGCTGCTTCCCCTGCTGCTGCAACCATATGCTCGGCGTCTGAGAGCAGGAAGCGGGGTTTAACATCTGGGTACTTATACCCTAGCTTCAGCTGGTGGTAGTACTTGTCTTCTGCTACGTCTAGCATGCTGTGGCTGAGGTCTGTGAGGGTGAGGGACTGTAGCTTGGAGAGATAGTAGTGTGGCAGGTTTCTGCCTGTGCCTGCTGAGATCTCCAGAACATCACCCTGCATGGATGAAGCGATCATATATATTTTCTCAAGCATATAGGCTAAAATCAGGACCCGTGGTAATGCTCCGTAAGAGAGTAGTGTGACAGGTTTCTGCCTCTACCTGCAGAGATATATATTCCAGAATATTACCCTGCATTTAAAAAACACACATCAGAGCCAGTGCATAAAGGTTTGCAGACATTAAGGGGCTGGGCTCCTTCTTTGCTCATAAGCAGTGTCCTGGCGACAAGAGGCCTGGCAGACTAACAAGGGTAACCAATAGTACCAAACATCAAAAATCAGTTTGAGAATGTTATGTGGAATAGAGTCCATGGCACCGCTCCATCAATGCGTTTGCTCATAGCAGGTCATTTGCTGATGGAGTTGAACGGATGATGAAAGTGTATATGAACACGGTCGTCAAATCTGAAGAAACACATTTCAACCTCAGCTAGTGGAGGACCACTGCAGCCGTGCTGCACCAAAGAATGTCTAGTCCCTTTATTAAGGAGCTGCAATTGCAGAGCCACATGCAGTGTGCCTTCCATGAGTTAGAGCCGGGCAGTCTGCTATGTTTATAAAGGATTGCTAATGTGCAGCATACCTGTTTCTGACAGCTGTCACCCCATGTGTACTGCAAAGTGGCAATGCTCTGACGCATGCCAGGGCAATCACAATAAATATACCAATCAACCAATCATAACTAATCATAACTATAATCTTTACAATCACAATACGTATCTTAAAGATGGTTACTGCTAAGCTGGGTTTCTGCCCTCTGCCTGAGCCTCTCATGTTATTCCCAGCTGCAGCCATGCCTGCAATGTGGAAGCTCTGGTGTGTGCTGGCTGCAGGGGGGCTGCAGTTGCTGTAGCAGTCACATGCCACTTCTGTCCCCAGTAGTGCAGGTTTCACAACCAGAAAGCCTGATGTTGATATTGATATGTATGAGGCATGACTCGAGGTGCACCTTGATACTCAGTAGAGTAGGTGTAATCCTCGGGACAAGACAGGGGTGTTCAGGAATGCATCCGGCGTATGCAATATCTGTTGACTGAACCAAGGTGCAGGGATGCCTGCTGGTGGTCCTTGCGACCTTGTTAGATTACAGTTGCGTACGGTCGCATGACACCTGCGTGTAGTATGCGATGTATGCTTAAATATCTGAGCTGTGGCCCCTTGCGGAGTCCCTTAGGCAGCTGGCATTGTCCTTATCAGGCAAATAAGGGACCCTAAAAACCCTAAGACCATTCTACTAGGTGGTGGAGTGGGTGCTCAGAGGGCGGGAAGGGCTCAGTGCAAGTGCAAGTGGGTTGACCAGACATCCTAAGGGTTGAAGGGGGCACCTGACTGGTCACTGGTCACCGTCAGCTACCAGTTACTAATCTACCTCATGCCTGGGTCAGGACCCCCCCACCCGCACTTCCCGCTCCCCAAAACCTGCAGACCTTGTTTAGCAATGATGCTGCAGGACCTAGAAACTTTGAAATGTCCAACTGCAGGGACTGTTACCTTTGCCTGCCGTAAAAGCCACCAGCGCATCAACCCATAGCCCATGTAGCCCTCCTCTCGCCCCACTGTGTCGTCGTAGACACTTGCCAGCCTGTCGAAGGCAGATCCCGGTCCATTGTCGCCCTGTAAAGCTCGAACTGGAATCTCGGGTTTGCTCCGTAAATACCAGTATGCACAGCCAGCTGCTGTGAAGTATAGGGTTACGCCTCCTACTACTACTTTAGCATTCATGTTGAAATACAGGGAGGGCCCAAGGGCAACTATTCATCGCCAACAAAAGCTAGCTGGTATGGATCTAGCGTCCTGTGGAAGAGGAGCCATGCATGCACCTCATGGCGCGTGTACAAGCAGAGGTCTTGAGTTGCTTCACCGCAATGACGGCTCGCACCGACATCGGCTGGGCAACAAATCAAACGGTTGCCTTCACAACCCGCAATTCGTAAGTAACCAGCATGTCACCCGTGGGTCACTCGTAGAGGCTGGGCAGTTGTGCAGACGGCCGCCGAGGCTAACCATGCATGCGTCAGTGCAAGACCAACGCAACATAGTCACCAAGTGTTGTCGAGTTGGTGATCAACGTTATGCTTCTGCCTTGACCATACCGATCGCATCGTGCAACGTGCAGTACAGGCCACAGCCACAACCACAGCCGTGGGGTCTGATAAGATATCACAGTATAAAGCAACACATTGCCTTTTGCCGAAAAGGATAAAGCGTCGACGATGCTGCGGATATCCAGCCTGCTTTGCAAGGTTCAGGCGTCATGCTTGCCCTCAGGCCTGCCCACAGGCCTGTGCAGCTTCTCCACAGCCATAAAAAAGCTCTATGTGGGCAACATACCCTGGGCTGCTACGCATGAGGAGCTTTTCAATCACTTCAACCGTGTTGGTGGAGTTCAAGTTGTTACCATACCAAAGGGCTTCGATGGACGGGCACGGGGCTTTGGCTTCGTGGAAATGGACGCGGAAGCAGCAGAGAAGGCCATAGAGGAACTCAATGGCAAGGACTTCATGGGTAGGACCTTGACAGTCAATGAAGCCAGGCCACGGGAGGAACGGCCAGAACGGACAGAAAGGGAGCCACGGAGGGGTGGCTATGGCAGGGAGCGCGGCTATGACAGAAGCGGAGGGTTTGAGAGGCGAGGTCATTATGACCAGTAAGGGCCAGCATCGGGCCACTGTGCAGCAGTTCAGCTGTTGCCCAGCGTTCGGATGTGTGAAAGAGGCCTAGAAGGCTATATGCTGGTTGCTGCGTTACCTGGCTATGTGCAAGGACACAGGGAGTTGCCGAGAGTGGCAGGCCTGTACACAACAGGCAGTTCCTTTACATGAAAAGTGCTGTTTGTTTCAAGGGATAATGATGTCGGAGTGGCTAGCAAGCTACAACATGAGTGCGGAGATACTTTGCCTTCTGCAGGCCCCATGTAGAGCATTAACATGTTGTGTGTGTGATGGTCCCATGTCTGCATGCAAAAGGGCACAAAAGGGCATGATGGAGCCTTGGAGGGCATATGGAGGGTATTTCTTAAGCAGATTGTTGATCATCTTCATCAGGCTACTCCTCGATCATTTTCTGTTCCTTCTGCGACCCCACACAGCTGTTCAGCTTGCTTTGGCTGAGACTGGCATGGCGCCCATATGCAGATTCAGAGCACAACTCATGAAAGGGCACATGCCTGGATACGTATTCCCTTTCTGTATAGGGAATATGATGGCTGTGCTTGGCACATGCAGGGGCTGGTTCCTGGTTTGACTGTAATTGTTGTACCATCATGCTCTTTGCTCCTTTGAGGCTCTGGTGGAGCTGTAAAGATGCTCTGCTGGTTGTACTTAATGTTGCACTCTGCATGGTGCTGTGGCTGTGATGATGTTGTGGAAGAGTAATGCGGCAACTGCCTAAGTGGTGTTGTACAAGTCCAATTGTGTGGTGTCACCTAGCTGCTTCCATTGATAAAGCGTCGAGTTTGTTGATGCTATGTTGAGTCTGGTGCAGCTGGTAGTGTGCTTGTCTCTTTTTGCCTGACAGAGCTCCCATGCTCCAAGGTATGTTCCAGACAGAGCTGGCATGTGCCAAGGTGTTTGATCCTGTCCAGAGTTCAAATGTGGGGGCTGAACCGCCATGATCACCAGCTGGACAGGGGGTTCGGGTTTGTACTGGAATGTGGCAATGGGCCTTCTGTATTGGGGATCAGTGATGGCCTGGTTAATTGGTTCGTGCTGGAGGACTGGGGCATGTAGCCCGTACTGGGTGACTTTCTCATTGGCGATGTTGCTGAGCGCCTGGAAACGGGAGAGCAAGTGGGGTGGTGGTCCCGTGTTGTACTATTGCTAGCGGCTGGTATCAGAACGCCGTCGAAGGCGGGTTTCGAACCGGGGATCTCCCCCTGCACCTATGGCGGATTGGCGGGTGACCTGGCTGGTGCCCAGACCTTAGGACCTTCAACGGTCCTTTCCTACGACAATCCAGGCGCTAACTGCTCGAAACAGACGGTAATTCCTAGTGCATTGCAGACCCAGGGCTGTTCATGATGTGGACTGGGCCTGGCATTTCAGATATGCTTCCGATCTGCAAGCTATTGCGGTAGAGTCCCCCATGGGATGGGCCTGCTCGTAGTCACTACAAACGAACTACATTGCATTCCCGTCATCAAGACATTTGCTGGACTTCTAGGAAGCTCAAAAATCAGCGTTGGGTGGCAGAAGGTTCGGACATGACTTCATGTCTGGGATCTGGCCAGTTGCTCAGGGTACCCATGCCGCACCGGACGTGTTAATATTAGCGGGCAGCTAAGACAGGCAAGTGATCATTGGAGTAAGGAAGATGTTTACAGAGTATTGTGCAGCAAGTCTTAGCTCTCCATGCAGCCCGTGTGTGTCCGCACCTTGTCCAGTCAGCCGAGCCAGGGTTGAACACAGTCAGCTATCAATTCTGCTCGCTTCCTTTGTTCTCAAAGTCTGTCTGCATTCGTCGCCATGGACGTGGTTGACTAGCAAAATAAGAACGCCACAGACTGCTATTTTAATACAAAGCGGGGAGCTGCAACCTAGGTTGGTGCTTGTTTACCTTGTGATGAGCGCACCGTGAACGCAGCTGATTCCGATTGCCCTCCTGCCCTCCTGCTGTCATAGAACACGCACAACGGTTGCCCATGTGCTGCTGAGTAGTCGTCCTATCTGTGCGGCGTTCTCTTTTGCAGGGAGTGGGAGCAGCAGAATCAAGACGTGGTATCAGTCTTCTTAGCGATGGGTCAGTCCGTTAGTCTAACAAGCCCGGCTCCTACACATGGCAGACAGGCTTTACGCGCTGCCAAACGCTGTGAAATAGATATGCTACTAGCTGTACTGTACGAGACCCCACTCGCAGCATCATGTGTGGACCATAATGGCTACACGCCAGTACATCATGCAGCTAAAAAAGGACACCTCAAGGCCCTGCAATCTGTCTGTCAGGTCATCAAGCACCAAGCTGAGAGGTTGCTTGAGGGCCAAGGTTCACAAGCAGGCTGCCCAGGCGCAGACACCAATAACAGCGACAACAGCAGCCTGGCTGCATGCCCCCCAGAAGTCCTCTTGCAGCAGCTGCTCAATAGGAAGACGTCCAAAGGGCTGACACCTTTGATGCTTGCCTGCAAAGAAGGTCATGCAGAAGTAGTCACGCTGCTGCTGAGCCTGGGTGCCAATCCTCTGATGGTTGAGCGGCAAAGGCGGCGCTCATGTCTGCATCTTGCAGCTTCCAAAGGTGTGTGGGATGCCAGGAACTTGACATGATCATGACCAGTCCTTGCCAAAAGCTTCTGCATGCCGGAACGAGCAATGCGCATATAGCAACAGGCCCTAGCAACCTGCATAGAGCAGGTTGTTGGGTGGTGCCAAGGCATGCCCGTGGGAATCAGCATGGGGCATCTCACTCCAGAGCAGCGCTCCCAGCTGCCTGGCAACAGCATGATGCAAGCTCGTTGGATTGCAGCATGCTTGTTGCTCACAAGTTAGAAGTGCAGCACACGTTAGTTTTATGCATCTGGATACGCTGGGAATACCAGAACCTAGCATTCCATAATCGCTGATCATGTCGAAGCAAAAATGCTGCATCATACATGGACAAGCAGGTGATTCCCTAAATTAGGACGAAGCGTACAACAGCCCACACCAACTTGACTGCATGCTTTTGTAGAGTCTGTAAAGACAGCTGACCCCTGCTTCAGGTTCTTAAACAAGCCTGGATCTGTGCTGAGGATTGTCCCCAGGGAGTGAGATGAGCCTCAGCATGGCCTTCTTGCTGCATCTGGCCTTTCAATGACCAAACCCATTGTTGACCATGAGCCTGTGCTGCTTGTTATCACTGCACCTATGCTTCTGGAGAAGACTGAGCCTGAGGCTGCTTCAACCCGTCCCCACTTGCAGGTCATGCTGACTGTGTGAAGGCCTTGTTTGAGAGTCCCATGGCTATACAAGATCAAGCCAGGGGCAGGCAGGTGCCCTTGGCAGATACCCTTACGACAGAAAGCCACAATGGCTCCAGGTCCAGCAGGTAGGCGCTTACATTGCTGGCTAGACTGTGCAAAGGATTAATGTAACAGGTATAGAGACTTTGCCGGAGCCATGCTTTGCTTGATAGTGTTTCCTTACATCAAGTGCATGGGATGCTATCCCAGTTGCAACACAGCAAGGGTTGCACTTGGCATCGGTCTCTGATCATGCAGCATCATAATAGATGCTGAGGTCTGCAGAGCTCAGCATGCCAGCACAGCAACTGTAGCTACTGTCAGTTTTGAGCTTCTTATGATGTTTTATTGAGCGATGGGATGTGACGATCAGCAATGACGAGGCTGGCACGGAACATGATGGGCGACAAATGTGAGATACCGCGCTCTACCACTGATCTAGGCAATTGGATTGTGCTCATACACACTTGATACAACGTTTGCAGCAGGAAGAAATCTGAGTGTTGTAGCCTGACACATGCATGGCCATTCCCCGTTGAAAGGTTGCACTGAGAGATTGCCCAGGAAATTGAGAACATGACAAGAAAGGTGCTGTGCTCTTTCTGCCACAGGTTCATTGACCTACGGACTGCTACTGGCTTCTCTGCCCTGCACTTTGCCTGCTGCTTTGGTCACTTGGAGGTTGTCAAAGTCCTGCTGCAAGCTGGAGCAAGCGTGTCTGTGAGGACCACCAACTACGACACTGCTGGGGAGATCCACTGCTGCCCTGGTAGCACCCCCCTGCACTTAGCAACAGTCATGGGCAATGGCAACGCTGTACTGATGCTGCTAGAGGGCCAGGTGAGCACACTAACCAACCCCGGGCCCGGTATATACGCCCCATCCCGCAAATGACAACTGCTCTGGCAATCTGTCTGCTCTGAAGCGCAAGGGATGAATGGGATCCTGATTTGGGTGTGTCATCGTGCTCCCTCCTAACTGCTGGAAGCTGCTGGCAGGACACCTTGCTTCACCCTTGCCAGAGCTGCCTTGCAGCTGTTCAAATTTGTGGTCCTCCCACAAAGCGTGGAGGACCCCTGGTTGGAGGACAGTATGTGCACCTCACTGCATGCATTGAGCAACCCTGGTAGCCTCTTTTGCCACAAGAGAATGTAAGAGGTGCAGCAGAGGTGGCAGCTGCAGCTTGGCATGTCCTGCTATCAACAGGATGTTTAGCTTGGCTTGCTTATTTGCAACCAGCAATGCCATTCATCCCCACTGGGCAATCCATTCTAGGCCTCCAAGCTCACTGACCGAGTGACCATATAACTGCACAGAGGTTTTTTCTGCTGAAGGTAACAGTAGCCCTGCTGTTGACATGTATGTGTCTCAGGTAATGTTGTCAGAGCAGATGCTGCCATCTAGGCGCCAGACACCCACCCGCTTGGATTGGGAGGGCAACCCACAGCAGGACATCCGCATGGTGAGCATCCACAGCTGGAGTCATGTTGAAGAATAAAAAGAAGCATAGTTGCAGTGCATCATGTGATCTCCAGGAGGGTCTGGTTCTGGCTTTCAGCGATCCATTGGCCGTGGGATCAAACTTGAGTCGGCGTGTTAAGCACTGCTAGGCCCAGGGCATCTGTAGTAGTCAAAGTGAGGGGTAGTCAATGGTGCACTATATTGCCATGCCATTGAGCCAGCTCATCTGGGATTGATGCATTATAGCACCCATTGCGCTGCACAGTAAACTGTGTCACAAGGCGGACTTGCCACATGCTGATGTATTGATCTTGTATTTGAGCCAAAGTGGACACGAGGCGGCTTTGAGCACCTGTGATTTGCTGCTGTAGATGCGAGACTCGCATGGGGACAGTCCACATCGTCTGGCAGCAACATTGGGCTACAGGCGGATCGCAGCAGTGCTGGACCCCAGCATACCCATCATGTCCCTCATGCGCCTCAGGACATCTACGCTAGGAATTCCCTCACTCAAGGTACTCGGCCGGGGTAGTACTCTCGTAAAATGGGCAATGAAGTTATGATCTGATTTCCTTGAACCTGCAAAGGTGAAGTATCCTTATTGTCATGCCATCATATAAGGGTGTAACAACGCTAACGGTCTGCAATTCAAAGGATTGCCAATACTGGCCTGCACATGAAGCTAGCAAACAGTGTGGGATGCTATCACATGTTGGTTTCTTGACACTCTGGCAGCCGGGTGCAGTAGGCTGCTTGTGCCTGTGGCAAAGTTGGTAACATTGTGTTGCTTCTCAAAAAGCAACACATGCTTCAAAGCTACAATGTCCTAGATCATGGCTTGGATTTTGGTTGTGTATGGACTAGGGTACTACTGCTGTGCATGGCCTCATTGCCTGTTGCTGACATGGAGTTTTGTTAATTGCAGGTGCTTGCCCAGACAGCTCTCCATGAGCACCTCCTTTCCTGGCTTGATGCTTATGAGGCAGAGCCAGAGGAGTATGTCGTGCCCAGACCAATGTCCAGAGAGGACAGTGCTGTGCTGCCACTTATTGAGCAAGCTTCAGAGATGCCTGCACTGTCTGCCAGCAGGGTAGCTCCGAATGCAGCAGGTGCAGCAGCAGGACCACAGGCAGGCGGAGAGCTAGTGGCTATGGCACAGAACCGCCTGATGCGCTTGGGTGAGGAGATTGTCGGGGAAGAGGAAGAGGATGACGAACCTGATGAAGATGATGAAGAGGAGGACGAGGAGGAGCCCACAGATGTGACAGCAGCATCAGAAGGTGGGGAGGCAGCACAGAGCATTAGCATCAGCTCTGGCAGCACCGCTTTGCAGGGGGCTGATGGTCACAACACCAGCAATTTTAGCAGGAGGGCGGAACCCGGGCTTGTTTCCGTGCCTGTACGAGGCCTGCTGAATTATATGAAGGCAGTGGCTGAAGGGGAGGGAAATCAGCGACATGATGGGGCCTCTGCAGATGCCACCTTGTGCCATTGCCAGCTTGAAGACCAGCAAGATGTAGATCAGACCTGCTTTGAGTCTGCAGCCATGGCAGCAGCATCAGCAGCAGGACCGGCAGTTGTAGCAGGCTGCAGCTGTTGCAGCTGTACATCTGCAGCAGCAGAGCAGGAAGCAGCGGATGGGAAGGATATTTCTGCTCTGCGGCCCGGGTACAGCGACAGTGCGATGATGTCTTCGGGAGGCTGTGCATCAGCAGGCGTAGACAGTGGCTGTGGGTGCTGCCATGATGTAGCTGCAGCTGCAGAAGCTGGGCGAGGAGATCCCCTGCGATCCTGTCGTGCTGCTGCTGCTGCTGGCACCCGCACTGTTCGGAAGGGTAACAGGTCAAGAGCAGCAGAAGGTGCGGCAAGGAGCAGTGCACAACCAGGGGTACATAATTACGTCAGCAGCTCTAGAATTGGGGAAGCCAGTGCTGCAGCTGCTGCTGCTGCTGCTGACAATCAGGTGGCAGCAGCAGTGGCCGTAGCAGCTGCTGTTGAGGAGGAGGCTACGACCTGTGGTGTGTGCATGGATGAGGGCTGTACTGTCCTGCTGACGCCCTGCAGACATCAGTTGTGTGTAGGCTGCTGCAGGAAGCTGGTGGAGTCATGCAGGAAGCCCACCAGCTGCCCCTTCTGCCGACAACACATTGGTGGGTTCAAGGCAATTGCGAGCGGCTAATCCATGGGTGCCCACTACTGTTGCAAAAGTGGAAGTCGATCTGCTGCAATTTCTGCAGTTCTCATAGGCATTTCTTGTGACACTTGGCTTGCTGTTCATTCAAGTACCGTAAGTGGTATCCCGGGGAAGTGCGGCCTTTGTATGTGACATTGAGACGTTGAGAAGATGGCAAAAGCGCTTCTGCGAGTGTGTGACAGTCAAAGACCGGAGTGCACCAGAGAGGAATTTAGGTGCAGAGGTATGTGTCTCTGCTGTGTGTGAGCGTTTGTGTATCGCTTTGTGTATTACTTTGTGTATCAGTTGCTTTGTATGTAGTCCTAGTACAGCACTGTGTATCAGTTGCTTTGTATGTAGTCCTAGTACAGCACTGAGAGCTTGAGAAGAAGTTGTCTTGTATGCATTCTATTACATGTGCAGAGCGGATAGTGCATCAATGTATGTTGAACAGGAGCGACATCAGCACCGCACAATCGAAGATTGCATCTCACAAGTACATCCTTGTGGGGAGAGGCCTGTACCTATACCCTGCCATTGCAGTGCCCGAGCGGAGAGCGTTGAGCGACATGGGTTGAGGATCCAGTTGTTCAAGGCAGTTATGCTGGGCATATATTGTATTGTTGGCACCCAAAGGTGTTCATTGGTGTGTTGCCCATTCCCAGACATCCTAGTCCATTTCCATTCCATCCAGCCCATTCATGTGAGCTTTTTCTAGGGGGGTGGTTTGGGGTTCCCTGCCAGTTTGACCGCTGGCCATCTGTGGTGTTTTGGGACAGTACTGCAAGAGTGGTGTGTGGGGACATGTGTGGACAATAAATGCATGGTAAAGATCATAGCTGCCGAGACAGGGTGCCAGGGTGCTTTTGAAGGCTCTTTCTGCAATGTGAGGAATTAAATGTGGGGCAAGGGGCCACATGACATGTGTTGCTGCTTGGTGGGAGATTGGCAGGATTTCCTAGTTGTGTGTGGGTGCTTGATGGGTGGTTAGGATGTTTTTCTGGTTGGTTGTGTGGGTGCTTGATGGGCAGTTGGGAAGTTTTGCTGGTTGATTGTGTGGGTGCTTGACGGGCGGTTGGGTATTTTCGCTGGTTGATTGTGTGGGTGCTTGATGGGCGGTTGGGAAGTGTTCCTGGCGTGTGGGTAGTTGTTCAGAGGTGTGCATGCATGGCACCACAGCCGCTGCGGTGGTGGGGCCTCTGAAGGCACCAATAGCAGTGCGGGAATCAGAGATTGGGTGTATGGCCTTTGTTGCTGTTGTCAGGGGGCTGCCAAGTCTTGCGGGCTGTTTGTGTGGGTAATGTCTCTGGGCATTGATGCATGGTGTTGGTCGAGCTGCTTAAGCAGATAAGCTTCCACAGGCGTGTTCTCTGCAGCTACAGGAACCACGGGGAACATTGAGGACATCGGATTGTTGCTATCGCTCAGGGGGAATGGGTTGGTTCCCAGGCTGGGTCTGCCCAAAAACATTGGGCTGTTGATACATGCTTGCAGGTACTGCCATGCTTGCATATGCATGTGTATGCAATTCAGGGACTCAGGAGTGTGTCTAGGGGAAATCGTGTGGCAGGGACCAGGCGTTGCCTGCAGTCAGCTGTGCAAGCTGGGGGTCTGGTACATGCATGGCTGACCGAGCATGAACTGTTGCAGAAGGTTGTAGCAGCATTAGGCATCATGAAATGTGCTGCAGGACAGTTCCTGATGCCTAAGGTGAAGGTGTGCGGGATCCACACATGATGGATCCACCAAAACCTTTTGAAGCTACGCGTGCATGAAATAGGCTGGCAGGGGATGTTATTGGTATTGTGCATGGCTGTATGCAGACAAGGCAGACAGTTACATGTCTGGGGCTGTTGGCACTGTGCAGACGGAAAACACAATAGTCAACGCCATGATTCCAGTAATTTCTGATGTTTGTTCTGCAAATGCATCCTATCATGAACAAAAAAGCATGTGGGCAGTGATGGTGCCTGGGTCATGATGTGTGTCTGCATCCAGTACACAAGCATTGCTGTTGTGGAAAGGTCATGGACTATGGGGTACTGCATGGTCAATAAGAGCCAGGTTGTGAAATGTAGCACTTCAGATTTGAGGCTTTTAAGCACATGGCTTCTCCTGATGCCCGGGAAATTGTGATTACCTGGTGCGCTGAACACAATGCGTGTGCTGCAAGCATTGTCAGTGTGTCTTGTGTTGTTATCGGTCCTGGCATTTCATAGTAATCACACAGGTCCAATTGTACTGTCTTGTTTCCTTCTTATCATGGTGTAGGCATGGGGCAGGATGTACGCTGTGACAATCATGCTTAGCTTTGTTCGGTACTGAGTTTGCATGCAGCATGTGTACTTGGTGCGGCCAATCTAAGACCTTGCCCAGATTGGCACCGGTGTTGTGTTCAATATCTTGATATGTACTTATATTATTACAAGTAGATATGGCTGCAGCAGCACTCTCATGGGCTGTAGCATCTGCTCAGCAGTTGGACAGCGTTTCTAATGCATCCTCGCTTTTCTTTATGGGACACTGGCAGCACTACTTGGGGTATGGGATGTGTGCATTGTTACTACTTGTGGGTTGGGACTTCTCTCCCCACTGTGCCCTCTTGCTTTGTATGCCTACAGCAGCTTCAAGACGACCAGCCATGGCGATTCAAGGCTAATTTGATGGATTGTTACACATGGTTGGACACTAAGTTGTCACTTGCACCACATCCCACACAAGTAGCGCATCCCACTCATGCGTGCCCTTTTCATCAATACTCTTTGTTGTAGTGGGCCCTTTGATTAGCATGTTGAGCGTATGAGCATAGAGATGCAAGAGTTGCTATAGAATGGGAGTTGCTTTGGCTAGATTTGTGTCAAGGGGAGGGATAATTCTATTTCCAACATTTGTGTGCTGGTTGATGAGGGTAGCTACAAAGGCTGTAGTACCTGTGTTCCATGAGGCCGTGTACTACTCCTCGCAGCTGTACTACTACTTCATACGTGCATTGCCTCGGCACACGATATGTGTCTGTGCCGTGCATGTCTATGTCTGTGTCTGATTGTGGGAGATTGACATGTCCCCTTGCTGCATCTGGCCGAATCCACCAAAACCTTCTCCTGGAAGTAGAGCAAGGACTTGGAAGCATGTACAACAACAGAAAGTGTTTTGCCGGCAGTTGCGGGCTGCTGCTGCAGCTTGTGCAGTGGCAATGATAATTTGCGGGGTGGGAGCAAAAGCTGGTATCAGATGGTTTGCCCAGCGGTGGTTCTGGAACGCGAGGTCTTGTTTATTATGATGGACACGATATGATGGATACAAATTGCATCATGTCTTGCAAGCTATTAAATGTACTGGTAAGAATTTGTATCTGTTGGTAGTGTTGTTGGAGCTAGTGAAAGATAGATGTGCTCTGGGTTCTATTCTGGTACCAGACCGGTCTTCATGGTTTGGTAATGGATTACTTGGCCTTCGGCACAAGGTTGTGATATCTCATGTCATTGGGACGAGCAACATGTGTCTCTTCATGTGCCCGCTCCATTTTACAGTTTGTACATACCTGCAATTGATCAGAATGCATCTGCTGTAGTTGTGACAAGTTGTGGGGAAGTTCATACCCCATATACGTACGCCATAGGTATCCCCCATGATCATACCCCATAAATAACCAATTACCAATTACCAATTACCAAATGGCCCTGTCAAAGCAGGGCGCCGGTGGGGGCAGCGCCACCCACAAGGAGCCAACTTAGGCTCCAACGGCATACTCAAGTTCCTGTCCAAGCTGAAACAATACAACAACAACAACAACAACAACAACAAACATAGCTGCCACCAGCCCCCCCTAAATCCCTTGCTAGCCAATGTATGTCAGGCCAGCCCATTTCGACTTGCCATGTGCTGACCAGTTGACCCAGTCAACAGCAAACCAAGCAGTTTTATGCCTTGCTCAGGGCATATATAAATAATATATATGTATGGAGGCTAATGCTATGTGTGTCAGAAGTTCCCTGAACAAGTTTGCAGGGGTTGTGTCGGCACCTTATTGTGGCTGCATTGTTCTATATGCATGCAGGTTGGGCGCAGGTTTCAATAAGTTCCAGGGGAAGATGTGGAGAAAGGAGGCAGGTGTCTCATAGGCAAACCCGGTGCTGGAACCACATTGGAAATTGCAAGGCATCATATATGTGCGGTTGGATGCTCTGTTTTTGAGTCGAGCTGACGTCAGAGCTCAGATCTGGGGGGCTCCCATGGTACTGGGCACGCGTGTATGGGTGTTATGAGTAGAGTGCATTGATGCATATGTTGGGATTTTCCCCCTTCTTTGCGTAGTTCTCTAGTTTCTCTCTCTCTCTCTCTGGGCCTCAGGCCCGCTACGGCATGGAGATCCTTGCGCTCCTTCAACGGGCTTGATGAACTCCTGCAATGCACAGGTTGCAGTTTGCTTGGGAGAGGTGTGAAGCGGCTGTTCAGCTTCTGCAGGGCATGCGACAGCCTGGCTATGTAGTAGGTAGTTGCAGCCTCAGGGTGCTACAGGACGTGTGCTGAGTGCCCTATCGGTTCCAAGGGGCTTATTACAGGGCTGGACCACTCACTGCTCCATGCATATGCATCTTGAAGTGAGTCCCAATCATGGAGCTGCCACTAATATTAAGTACTGTAGTTCTTATTGCCAGCCTTTAATGACTCCAGATTAATGGATACATATGACCCAATTACCGAGTACCAATTGATTGCAATCAATACCAAAGTACCAAATACTTGTACCAAACATTGAAATGACCCCGTCAAAGCGGGACACCCGTGGGGGCAGCGCCACCCACTCACAAAAAGCCAACTTAAGCTCCAACGGCATACTCAAGGTCCTGTCCAAGACTCACACATTAATGGCTGCCATCAGCCCACGCTAGATCCCTTGCTAGCCAATGTATGTCAGGGCCAGCCCATTCCGGCCATGGGCTGAGCAGTCGGACCCAGTCAAATGCAAGCCAAGCAGCCATGATGCCTTGCTCAGGACCCCATCAAAGCGGTCCAGCCTCTTAACGTTACATACCAGTCCCCCGCTGATCACCATGCACTCCTCCCATCACTAACTCCCAGTGGGTTCCCCCACAGGCTGCGCTACATCCTTCACGGCATCTAGTGTGCCGCCACCTATACTACTGCTGCTGCTACGCCTGCTACCACTTTCAGGCTGTCTCTTGCTCAGCCTGCTACTTTGGGATCGCACCAAGTGCTGTGCCCGCACCACCTCACCACCCCAATCTATCCGCCACACAAACACCGCCAGCAGCAGGGCCTGCAATGCACTCACCCCTACCATCACCGCCCACAACCCTGGTGCCCCAAAACCCCAATGCAACGCAACCAAAACCCCAGCTGGGAGCCCTACTAACCAATATGTACAGAGGTTCACAAAGAAACCTAAAACCTGCCTGCCAGAACCTCTTACCGCCCCAGACAGCACAGTATTGATGCTGTCACCTATCAAAGAGAGTAACAGCCCCGGCATACATGCTACTACCGTGTTTATTACGATGGGATCTTTGGTGAAGATTCTGGCAGTAGCATGTCGGAAGGTCCAGAGGGCAAAGGCCAGGGCTGTCGTGATGGAGAGGGAGAGGGCTGTGGAAGTATGCAGAACACGTCTTACCGCATCTGGGTTCCTGGCACCTGGAGAAAGAAGCAAGCAAGCATTTTCAAGAAGCAAACACGCGCCACACATTGTGCAGCAATAGCAGGAGCATCTCAAATGCCACGAAGCACCAGCACTTGAAGTTTCAGACACCGCAATGTCCGTGTTTCAACGGCTACCTTGCAAAGTCCTAAATGTTCTCAAAGACGGACAAGCAACATCATTCTAGGACAGTCATTGCTTTGAATACCATCAATCATTCCATACTTCACCCGCAAAACTCATAAGCATTGCAGACCCACATGCCACATTTACTACGTCTTAACAAAAGCATGTGGGTGCTGTAGGACAGCACTATCATGCTTGTGTCCGGCTTGCAATCCGGGAGCACATACAACACCACAGAATTGCACAAGCCTGTACAGTTACATGTATACTTCCATTTTCTTACGGCTGCATACTGAAGACATTTGTGGTGCATATGGCACTTTGCTGTGGCAAATCACAACATGTAATGCATACCGAAGACCCCGGTGTATTGTTCCACCTTGCTGTTCTTGTAACAGCTTGATATTTGGGACCCACGGCACGTTTGCTATGGCCTCTCAGGAGGTGTAACAACAATGTACATGCCAAAGGTATCGTCCACAGATGTTGATCTTCGAGCTCAGAAGCTTAAGAGAGGGCTCACCTAGTTCATTACTTATTCTTATGGACACTGCAGAGCCCAGGCCTGACACCAGGAAGAATATCATCACATGTAAACCCCAGCAGATGCCTACTGCTGCTACTGCTGTGCTGGCATCAGGCAGGAGACCTAGAAGGCAAGCAACGGCAAGAAGAACACAAAAAATAAAACAACAGAAGTAGCATGGTCACAGTGTATGCTATTCAGCAAGGGGGAGCTCGGCAGTGAGTGATAGCTGTTGACTTAAATCATACATATATACAGGGCCCTTGATGCTGCATTCGTTCATAGGGCAGACTCCACCTGTAGGAATCAGCCTGTGGTCTGATAAACATATAAACACTGCAAAAATCTGGTTTAGTTACCAAGGATATACAGCATGCAGGACTTGGCGTATCACTAAGATGACCAGCATCTGCATGTAATGCACAGAGCACAGCTCGTGACAAGTTAGATCGGCAAGTTAACATGCAAATGTGTTACAGACAGCCATACGAGATCCATGTTCGTATATCAACGACAGCACATCCAACATGTAATGCCTGTGGCTGTTTTGGGTGGGGGTTTCAGGGGACGAGGGGGTGGGAAGGTTCTTCCGAGGGAAGGGGGTGTTGAAAACCGAGTATACACGAGAGATGGGGGGCGGGGGGGGGGGGGGGGCGGGGATGACAAGGTATGTGCGTGTGTGTGTAAGGGGAGCGGGGCCGCCCCAAACCCTCCCCCCCAAGAAAACACCCGTCATGGGAGGTGCTGACATCTCACCTGCTATCAATGTAAGCATGCTCAAAGTCCTCACCCTGGGGTGGGGTGGGGGGGTGTAAAGTAACGATTTTTACAAATGACGTGACAGAGAATCGAACCTGATTGTGTCCTGTGAAAGCCAGGGATGCTAACAGTCAGGTTGGGGTGGGATGGAGGGGGGGTATGGTCATTTCTGCTTTGCCCCCGGGGTTGAAATGGGGAGGGGGGTGTTACTGGGGGGGGGGGGGTGCGCCTCGAGACACCCCCCCAAACACACCCACTTATGGAAGGTGCTTCCAACGCACCTGCTATCAATGTAAGTACCTCCCATGCCCACCAATCCAAGCAAATCATAGCAGCTGATGGCACTGCTACTTGAAGGTAGGGGACCCAATTGTGAAACGCCTCCAGAGAGAAACCTGTCCAGGGTTTAGCATGAAGGGGCTGCCTGGAGGAAGAAATGAGGCACAGGGAAGAGGAGAAACAAGGTTAATGATTGTTCTGCTTGTAAAAGGATCTCACAACAGCTTGCAATGATGGGAAAAGTCCGGATTGAAGAACATGCACCACACAATGGTAATGCAATATAATGTAAGGTAATGTGCTGCACATGGAGGGATGGGGCACATGGAGAGGACATATGGAGTCTGGGCCCTGCTCTGAAAGGGATATCCAAACGGCATGCATTGATGAAAGAAGTCCGGACTGAAGAACATGCACCACACGATGGTATGGAATCGTGCTGGACAGGGAGCGATGGGGCACAGGGAAAGGAGGAATGGGGTAAAAGCAATCTGGGCCCTGCTCAGAAAAGGGATGTCCAAACGCCATGCCTTGGTAGTAGAAGTTCAAGCTTAGGAAAACACATGCATAACATGCAGTCATGAGAATTTGCAACACAGCTAATCATATCCCAATGCTGCTGCGACTGCCATATCTAGGCTAGTTAACCCGGTCACAACACGTGAGATCCCACCATGTGCTCTCATTGAGCAGCATTTAAAAGACGAAAAGAGCCCTTACATCAACAAACAAAAAATGTACTGCCATGTAAGGTCTGCACTGCAGGGCCCCCAACTGGTCTGCGTTTGCCAACACCCACAACATCTGCAGCCGAGCTGCTTTGCTCACAAATTGATAGCACGGTAGGCAAGAAACCAAGCCAAGGGCAAAGGAGTGGTTGTGCAACATGGCAACAGCTACAAGATTGTTAGAAATTACTCATCTGCCTGCACATTGTTCTCATGCCCCAGAAAGTCTTTGATGACAACATGCTAAACAGGGAAAGGCGGGGGGAGAGAGGGCGGCGCAATGTACTCACAAGTGGTTATGCCACACAGCAACTGCCAGCAGCAGCAGCAGAGTCAAAATCTGCACCCCAACAGCTGCTACTCCTGCTCCAGTCAAACCCCAGCCTAGGGTGTAAATGAACGCGTGGTTTAGCGCAGGTGTGGCCGCAGTGGTAATGAAGGACACTAGTGCAAGGGGCCGCACAACATTCTGTGTAGATAAGTAGGAGGAGATGCATGTTCTGACTGCTTCCATGGGGAGGACGATTGCAACAATATGTATGTAGGAGCTGGCTGGGACTGTCAGTTGAGGTGCTTGACCTGCAGGAGACAAAAGTCAAAGGGGCAACCAATCTCTTGTTCAGTTTGAGTAATAATTTGGCAACTTGCTGGGCCTGCAAGTTCCACCATCCCATTTGTTTGTGCGATGTTGCCATCTATTTTTATTGACTGGGTTAAAGCAATGATGCATGCATGTCATATGATTACAGTATGATTTCATGATATGCCATAACAAAAAGTGCCATAGGCACCGCACCTCGAGGAATTATGACAAATCAGCGGGTTGGAACAAAACAGGGGGAGTTTTGAATATGCAAACAGGAATAAGTACAACATATGCCTAAGCATGACATAATGCCTAGGCAATGATGCATGCATGTCTACCGCAAGACATGGCAATTGATCCCAGTTGTCCACATAGTGTTCCACAAAGCTGTTTTGGAACCAGGTTGAGGTGCGGGAGCTATGCCACTTTTGCTCTGGCATATCATGAAACGTAAGAATGCTAGTGGATGAGCTCACAAATGCTACTTCTGTTGGTCGAGTGTTCATCAGCCCTGCCCTTGGACCAAAACCTTATGTGAGATCAGAATCACTGCCTATTGTTCCACTCACTCTTTTCCAGGACAGCTCAAATGCAGGTCCTTTGGCACTTTTGATATATCACATCAAATAGTCGTGTCATTTAACAGCCATGGAAGCATTGGCAAGCAATCACTTGCGCCATTTGCAGTCGGCAGGCTTCAGCAACAGATAGTCTTTGAGAGTCGGCGGCTGTCGGTAGGCTTTGGGAGTCGGCCACGCATGCACTTTGACAGTTGTCCGGAGAGCACGCAAGGCTGCAGCTTGGTGCACAGTTACAACATAGAAAATGCTGCTGCCAGCAGCAGTCCAGTTGATTTTCTATGATGGTCCAGGTCGAGTACAATGAGTGGAACGCCCAACTTACCCAGGAACCGCATGAGTTTGTCCGCCTGTGTCCAGGCAGCCAGAGGAGCAGCAGCAACGAGGCAACATATCAGGGTTGCCCTCTGTAGTATGATGCCAAGAAGGGGAAACTGCTGGGCACCAAAGGCCTGCCCTGAAAAGGTGTCCACTCCACTTCCAATACCTATCACCCTGAACATCATGGTGGAAAGTCTTGTGATGTTGCTGAATCCAATTCAGGATTTTGAATGCACCGTATTATGCCTGTGCACCAAAATGCTTGATGGTCTTAAAATTGAGATTGATATTGAGCTTCCTACAGAACCTTCATTTGCACAATAAGACCCAAAAGCTCATGAGTTTTACTGGTTACCCTGACCCCTGAGAGGTGGAGTTCACCAAGCAGCACAAGCCGTGAAAAAAACTGCTAAAAATTTCTTTCAAATGGATGAATAGGTGGTGAGAACAGCGCGACCCTAGCCACACCAATGTGGCCAGTTGCCATGCCTTCCACAAGGCAAACCCCCAACCGACCCAGCATGCTGGTACCAGAAATAACTGTTGGCAAGCTGCTGAATTAGGCAGCCTGTGCCATACAATGTGCTATTGTCTGTCTAGTGTCAGGCAGTTGTTTACTGACTGCATGCTGGGCTCTGAACTTGCCGCATTCCTAAAATCACACCCGTCTAAAAGCAGGCACAGAGCCCAGGCAAACCCGTGGTTCTGATTATCACCAATCCTTAATCACACTTATTGGTATGTAAGGTTAGTGCTATTTTGAATTGTGAAGGCACATTTCTTCGGAGCTCCGTAGCAACCACAAACAACTTACAGGGAAAGGCCTGTGATGTTGAATACGGTCTGCGCGAGAGACATAGCAGACAGCTCCACGGAACCAAGCCGCCCAACTTGGGCTACAGTGAACATGTGCGAGAGGTATGACTGCGAAAGAGGCACAAGTGAAACTCTTGCGTACTTGAATCTGTCAGAGCCCCACCTTGGAGACTGTGTGGTAGGTGGTAGGCTACCGTACCAGAGCTTGCGTCAGTGACATTGGTATGGCCAATTTGAGCAGCCTGCGAGCACACGGAGTAGTTCTCAATTCAACAAGTGCAGGGACATGAGCAGAAGACTCCGCTGACAGGGTGCTCAGTTGAGCTGATCTTCGGGAGGGTGGTCCCCACGTAGGGACACTGACTTCGTAGGAAGCGCGCGTAGAACCCACCTAGTAGCTTCCCCTCGCCAGCTGCTGCTGCCATCGCGTGGATCATTTTCGACCAGGATCCGGTATTCTTCAGTTCCTGCTGACAGGAGGGGCTCCTGTTCATCTGTCATTATTGCAGAGTGTCACGCTGGATCAAGCTCAATAAAAGCCCATTCATGTGCACCTCCTTTGCACCCTTTCAAACGCTCAGAGGCCCGGAGCAAATGAGAACAGGCATGGTACGGGCAACCGGTTGTCGAGTGACAAGCTAGTGACACACTGGTGACGAACTGGTTACTGCTCTTGTCTTCAAATTTGTTTCTGGCCTCACATCGAGACAGCATAGCTAAGCCGGGACTTACGCCCAGCAATAAATTTAGCCGTTTGCATCACTGGAACTGGTATGCCGCCATGTCGGAACTGTTACAGTCGTCGGCATGCCTGCCCTGGCGGGACCAGATACAGCTCTTAAAACAGGTGTGCTGTACAGCAGCGGAACACACCGGAAGGGCCTGATTCGCCTGTAAAGCCGATGCGTCTCGCAGCTCTTGCGATCACGGAACATGTAGTCCTTAGCTTTCTCACCTGCATTCCCTTGCCAAATTGATCATGCAGGACATGAGAGAGCAGCGACCCGTGGACGCCGTCAGACTCTACCCACTGCTACAATCTCTGCTGCAAGACACGTCCGGACTGCAGCGCGAGGGCTCTCAGCAGGTATGCTTAGCTTATCCAAAAGAACACAGATCCTGCACAGCCAACATGATGCAGCCATCTTGCTCCCATGCATGACCACCTTTCAAATGGACCTTGTGCAGCTTCATCATGCTGGTAGCATTGCAATCGCAGGCTCATACGTGCAGCATCTTAGGACTCAGCTGGGACAAAATGACATCACTATCCCTACACAAGACCTTTCTGACACGCCCCTGCCCAGCCTGCTTCTCATTCAACTGCTGTACGTACTGCACGCTGCAAGCCCTCTTGGTGTTAATGTAAAACACTGACATCTCCCTCATCCTTCTCCCCTCCACCCTCGTCCCCATTGCATTTCAGATTGCAAGCGACTTAGCGCTGCTTGCAGAACAGCTTTGCCGGCTGAGACCAGCCTCCACCACCACAACCAGCAGCAGCAGCGATCATGCCGCAGGAGCAACAGGCAGCTACCCATCAGCCTCATCTCAGCAGCAGAAAGAAGCACAGCAACAGCAGCAACAGAACCAGCAACAGCAGGGGGAGGCTTGCTACCAGTCCTGTTGCAGCTCCTTCTGCACACTTCTATGCAAAGCGCTGTCAAGGGCCAGCCCCTCCTTCTCCCCCCAAACAGCTACCTCCATTAGCAGCTGCCTTCGCTCATGGGTAGATCCCTCAGACCAGATCCCTCAGCACCAGCACCAGGAGCAGCAGCAGCAGCTGAGAGACCAGCAGGCACCCAATTCTGCACCAGGCACACAAGCAGCAGCATTTAACCTCGCTCCTGTTAGCTCTCCCTATTCACTTGCCCTGCAAGCTCTGTCTACAGGGGCATCCTTCTGGCCTTCAAATTGGTCCTGCCTTTCCAGCCAAGAGCGAGCGGGTACCTTGGCCCTCCTCTCCTCACTCCTTACAGCTAAGCAACCTCTTCCCGCAGCTGCTTCTGCACAACCAGCAGAACCTAGAAGCCACCCTCATGGCAGTACACCAAACACCCATGCAGACACAGTGCTTGCAGAGAGCAGTACAGCACGGGTAGATCTAGCAGCTGCTGCAGCCAGCGCCCTACATGCCGTGTACAAGCATGCCAGCAAAATGCTGACATCAGGAGAAGCTACAGCTCTCCTCAGGAGCCTTGCAGATGCTGTGAACAGCAACAGCACCTATTTCAGCACCAGCAGCAGCAGTCGCCCACCTCAGCTCCTGCAGCCGTTGCCACAGCAGCAGCAGTTTCAACTAATTGGGGTTCAGTCGCAGCTGCTTGTTACGTTGCTGCGCTGCTGCACAAGCATCATAATGGATCACAAGAAGGAGTGGGGCAGTCAGGCAAGCAGCTTGGCAGAGTCTGTGAGGCGTCTCCTGGCATTTGGGGCACTTGTGCAGGTATAGGGGCAAGTGGGCTGGACTTTGGCCAAAGGTTGCCTTACTGTGTGAGGGACTTGGTAGGCGTTTGCATTGGCCCTGCTCAGGAGTGTAGACACAATACTTTTTGCCATGCCTGAGATTATTTGTTGAGAGAGCTGTGTTTGGTGCGTAATGTTTAGCCTCATCACTTTACATGGGGTGTTATGTATGGGGTGACAGAGTGTCTGTCTGCAGCTTTCCCTCGCATTTGCTGATGACGTGTTTGCCTGGTGCAAATTAGAACAGTTAGGTCAGGTTGATCAGCCTGCATCAGGCTTACATGGTGCCCTTAGGATACTGCGATACAGCACGGCAATGCACGGGTAAACCATAGGCATGCATTTAGTGATTGCCTGGGTGCGCATTGCATCCTGAGTGCCAACACACACATGCACTACTTTTGCTTGCAGGGTACAGGGAGCCTCGGCACTAGCGGTAGTAACACGGGTAACTTCCACCCGGTGACGCCAGGTGATGCCAGCCCAAGCAGCAGTAGCAGCACTACAGGGAGGCCCCGCTACGTCCCTCCTCATTTACGCAGCAAGCAGCAGCACCAGCAGCAGCAGCAGCAGCCAATAGTGCCCGGGATGTCACTTTCTGATGAGAGTGACTATAGTGACACAAGTGACATGAGTGACGCTGAAGGTGGCAGCAGGCCCAGCAGTGGCAATAGCAGTAGCAGCAGAGGCAGCGGCGTTGCTTTTAAGGCTTCAAGGGTCCGGACGGCAGCGCTGCTGTTAGTACAAGCCATGGCTCAAGCAGATCCCGCTGCTTTACAGCCCTATTGGCAGAGTATTCTGCCCTCCCACAGTGTGGTGGAGGGACCAGGGGGGGGCTCTGCAAACCTGCTGACCTGTGTTCTGCATGACCCTGTGCCGAAGGTATGTGTCTGTTTGCTATTGCAGGTGTCACTTTAGCTGCATTGGAAAGGATCAACGTTGTGGCAGGGGTTGCAAAAGTTGGTCTGGTATTGGGCTTTAGTTGCCTTGAGAAGCATCATGTTTTTGTTTTGACACCGCTGCAGCCAGACCTGCCAGAGATCTTGCAGGTGCCCTGTAGAATTCTGCCCCTGGAAGGCCCTGGGCTATTGGGGTGTTTGACTTGCCAGTCAAGATAATTCTTCTGCTTGCTTGTGACTGCAGCCACTCACTTGTGTGGAAATGCCGTGTCATGTGCTGTTCCCTAGGCACCTTGTGATCCGAACTGTTGTGTTTACAGCCCGAGTTTGTTTGGGCATTGGCATAGATGGTCTTGCATTTTTATTTTGTGCTCATTGATGCTAGGCACATTCGTTTAAACTTGTTTTAATGCCAGTATTCGTGTACAATTGCGCACTTGTGTAAGGGACTGACATCTATTTTGCTGCTGCTCCTGCAGGTGCGTGGTTTGGCAGCTGCCACCATCTGCTGTCTGCTGGAGGGCCCAGTACCCAGAACCCTACTGACTGTCGCAGAGGCCAAAGCAGTGGTCAAACCAGGCATCAGGTATGGCAGCACAAGCATTGGTATCATTATTAATCTACATTTCATGATGTGCCATAGCAAACGTGCCATGGGCCCTGCACCTCAAGCTGTCACGGAAACGGCGAGGTGGAGCAATACCTGGGTTATGCTTGGCATGCAAGCAGAATGACGGCATATGCAGCAGTATGGCAGCACGAGCACTAGTAGGACATATTACCACGTTACATTGTCCTAGATACGTTGCATTGTCTTAGAGACATCATGTTGTCCTAGGAGCGGTTTGCAACGGGTAGGCCAGGATGGTTTAGTCCTGCCCCAGTACTTGGCCGTTGTTACGGCTGTGTGCTTTATAGTGTTGGGATTTCAGCTATGTCAACTGGATAGGGTGGTGGAGAGGAGTGGCTGTGAGTCTGTGTGCTTTCAGAAGGAGGCGGCGGTAAGATGTTTGGATCCTGTCCAATGATATGTTTGCTAGCCCGTCATAGACATGCTTACCCGTGTTCCGTTCCACCTCGCTGCTCTTTGAGGTGCGGGGCCTATGGTAGTTTTTGCTATGGCATGTGATGAACTGCAATAAATTTGACATGCTTACCTCTGGGCTTGTTAGCACACAGCTCCAGGGGACACATAATCATATTTGGACACAATGTGACAAGTGGCAAGGCACGGGCATGGATTGTACATGTAGCAATCTGGGGTTGTAATGATGCTTGTAGGGCCCACTGTCTCCCTAGGTGATAGAGGATGCAGTGGCATTCATATTCAAGGTGCCCATCTCTTCATAACCTCTTTGATGGTTGTTTGCATTATATTACTACAATAAATTTACTGAAATCTATTGACAGGAAGATTATGCTGCCTGTTAGCGGGGACAGGCACAAGTGGTGAGCTACGGAGGTCTTTTACGCTTGGGCGAACTCTTAGGCTTTTGCGTTACTCAGACACAGAGGGTTCATGCTAAATTGGTATTACCTGGGCACCCTCTTTGCTGCAGGGGCTTCACCACTTTGTCAGTGTACCTAGGCCACATGCTGGTCTCCCTGCACAAAGGCCTTCTACATGCCATCCAGGCTGAGCAGCATGCAGCTGTGCTAGCACCACTGATCAGGGCTCTATGCGCAGTGTGCTCTGTGTCTCCTTATGACAGACTGCCAGGGACCCTCTTGCCTGAGCTTGTTGCCACTATGTGGGCAGCTTGGAAGACGACACAATCCGAGCAGCAGCAGCAGCAGCACGGGAAGAAGGAGCCCGGGTGCTGGCAACGGCAACAGCAGCAGCAGCAGCAGTCTCAGCAGAGTGCGGCGCTGCAGCCGCAGCAGCAACAGCAAGCGAACCAGCAGGAGCAGCACCAGCAGCGGGAGCAGCAGCAAACGAGCCAGCAGCACCAACCTAACCAGCACCAGTCTCAGCCGGGCCTGCCGCAGCAGCAGCAGCACATGGTGGCAGTAGCATGTGCTTTGCCCAGTATCGCTACGGCCACAGAGGCAGAGGCAGCTGCAGCAGCTACAGCTGCTCTGGCATGCTTGGCACAAGCACTGTCTACCAAGCATGTATCAGCCAGTCTGCGTGCGTGGATGTGCAACGAAGCGGCCAGCAGCAGCACAACAGCAGCAGCAGGAGAAGGTGAGGGTGTTGAGAGCACCCGCCGCAGCAGCAGTAATGGTCTGTACGAAAGCAGTGTCAACAATATCAGCAAAGGTATTAGCAGCAGCAGCAGCAAAGGTGGGAAGCAGCAGCTTCAAGGTCACCTCTTATCATCTGACCTGTTAAGAGCAGCCATTTCCCCCAACCCCTTGCAGCGAATAGAAGCGCTCGCTGGGCTCAGAGGAATGTGCATACACTACCCAGATCCATTGACATGTTTGCCCTGGCATGCGCTGATGTCGGCTGCGGAACACAGCTTAGTGGAGAGCTTAGGAGATGTGTTAGATGGTGCTGCTGCTGCTGCCGCTGGTGCTGCTGCTGCTGGTGGTGGAGGTGGAGGTGATCATGGCGGTGGTGGTGGTGGCAGTAGCAGGGCTATGAACACTAGCTGTAGTTGGGAGAGAGGCAGTGGGGAGACAGCAGGGCTACCGGCTAATGGCACGGTCTTCAAGGGTGATAGTAATCTAGGTGGTAATGAGGTGAGGCCTGGTGGAAGTTGGGCGGGTGGCAGGGGGAGAGGCAGTCCTGGGAAGGCGGGGAGAGGTAGGTCTAGGGCTGCGTCTAGGTCAAGCTCTAGCAGTAGCTTGAAAGGGGGGAGAGGGGGCGGGGAGGGGAGAGCGGAGGCGGGAGGGGAAGGGGGTGCAGCTGGTGCGTGTCCAGAGGATAAAGCAGCGCAGCATGCAGTGAAGCTGCTTGGGGACTTCCTAGCAGCTGTGTTTAAGATTGAGGAGCAGCGGGAGGAACACGACGACGAGCAGCAGCGAGGCGAGCAGCAGCAGCAAAGGGAGCAGCAGGAAGCTCGCCAGTTGTGTACTGTTGCTCATGTGCACCACCACTCTCAATTGTGGCTGCAGCTCTCACAGCTGCTACTGAGAGACACTGTACTGCACCACACGAGTGACGTAGTGAGAGCTGCAGCTTTAGGCTCCTTATCCGAGGTGCCTGTTAAGGTCTGGCAAGCAACGCCCCTGCAAAACCAGCAGCAGCTGCTGCAGGCATTCACTGCTTCTCTGCGGGATGAGGGGGCCAGTGCTGTTCGGGCCGTAGCAGCTAAGGGAGCTGGGGTTTTGCTGGGGATGCCTGGGACCTTGGATTTATCGGGTGTAGCTGTAGCTACTCTCCCAGGTGTTTTAAGCAGCAGCAGCAGTAGCGGTGACGTTGGTTGTAGCGGCAGCGGTGGCGGTAGCAACGGAACCGGTGTTGCTATTGCTGCAGCAGGACCTGCTGCTGCAGTTACTACTGATTTGGTGAAGGTTGTGGTTGAAGCTACCTCACATGGATCAGCTGCTTCTGTCCGCATCAATGCTGCTTGGGCCATGGCTAATGTTTGTGACGCACTCAGACAGTGGCAGGAGGAACAGACGGAGCAGCAGGAGCAGCAGCAGCAGCAGCAGAGCGAGCAGCAGCAGGAGCAACAGCAGCAGCGGCAGGCGGGGCAACAGCAGCAGCGGCAGGCGGGGCAACAGCAGCAGCAGCAGAGCGGGCAGCAGCAGCAGCAGCAGGAGGGGCAACTCAAACAGCAACAGCAAAGAAGAGAGGAGCCGCTCAAAGGCCAGCTAAGTTTGGCTGCTGCTGGCACATCACCAAATACTGGTGCTGATGGCGCTGTCCCACCAGTAGGCTTGCTGTCTTTGTTGTGCCCCGCAGCAGTAGCAGCAGCAGCATCAGATTCAGAAAAGGTTCGGCCCAGTGGGGTCCGGGCCTTAGGGCAGCTTTTGGCAGCCTGGCAACCTAGTTGGGCCACTGCCACTAGTACTGCTCTTGCTGCTCCTGCTACAACTGCTGCTGCTGCTGTTGCTGGTGGTGGTGGTGGTGGAAGTGCTGGGGCTGCTACTGCTGGTGGAGGCGCATGGCTGAGTGCTGCAATTGAGAGCTTGAAGTTGAGCCTCGCCACTGGCAGCATGAAGGCGCAGTGGAATGCTTGTTATGCCGTGGGTAGCTTGCTAGGGAACGCAGCATTGCGGACACATCCCACGGTACGAAGGCTGTAAAGGGGTGACATGGAGGGCTATGTTGGAGACTGTAGCAAAACTACACAGGATGAAGCTGCGTGTTGGTATGTGTGTAGTGTATGTATTTGCCTGGCGTGTCATGTGGGCTGTGGCTCGCTGAAGACTGCACTACGTCCACTGGTCACATAGTCCAGTCCATGAAGTGGTTGTGGTTTTGCGACTTCAGTGAACAGTAGGCTAATGGTTTGGAATCAATTGTACGTACATGATTATTTGTGGTTGCCATGCTGTCCTGGGACAAATGGAACACAATTTCTTTGTTCATTCTACTTGAGATGCACATGACCACAGAGGGCAAAAGCCCTTGCAGAACTCCTACTACTGTGCTTGTTAACATTTTAAGTTGCCCTGCTGCCCCTGCAGGTGTCTGCTCGCCTCCAAGCACTGCTCTTAGCCCTGCTGGTACTCATCCGTGACAGCACCAATTACAAGATCAGGACACAAGCTGCCGTAGCCCTAAGGGCCTTGGAATGCAGGCAGCTCTATGGTGACCTGCTCCCAGACGCTGTAGCTGTTCTGCTTTCAGCTCTGGAGACCTTGCAGGGCACTGCTGGGGGCAGTGCCAGCAGCATGGTGCAGGACAATGCAGGAGGCGGGGTCCAGGCCATTGGCGTGAATGAAAGCAGCAGCAGCAGGGGCAGCAGTGTAGGAGGAGATTCAGGGCTTCTTCTGCCTCCTTTTGCAGCTTCAGGAGGTAGGGCAAAAGCAGGAGATGATGATGGCAAGTTTCCGAACTTCAGGTGGGTGAGAAAGATTTTTACATGCCCATAATGACGACAACTTCGGTTGAGGAGCGAAACGAGCAGCCGGAAACTGACTGAAAAGTGCAGCGATGGGCCTAACCCCCGCAGTCCCAAGCTGGCGTCCCTCGGTGACGCTTATGCGCGTTCAAGTTGGCAAGCTCAACGCATGAAGGGCCCTCAAACACGGTGGACATGGGCGCATGTGAAGAACGATAGTTGTTTTGGTCTTGTCTTGTTGGCTTGTGTACTCTGGTGGTGGTTTTAGAAGCAAAACCGTGCATTGTGCTCCCTTGCAAGTGTTCTCTCACATGTGCTTGCTTGTGTTTGTTAATTGTTAACATGAATGTTGAATGGTGAATGAATTGCTTGTGTAATGGCAGCTCCTGCCTGACATTGATGCACTGCTTATCCTGTGCAGTGCAGATTTTGTGTCCAACAAGGTTTCGTAGCATTTAAGCTAAGGTTGTCCTAACAAACTAGTGCTGTAGTGTAGCCCTACACGCCACTGGAGGCTTGTTCTAACAAGATTTGGTGCCCAAGTGGTGACTCTGCGCTCCATTGCTGCTGGAAAGGTAGCTGTTTCTCCAAAGCTATCCAATTTTAAACATCCAGTCACTGGCATGTGAATGAGCATAACGCAGATACACACTCCGGCATGAGTATGGAGCTACAGCGCACCATTGCTCACATCAGTCTCTCAGGAGATACCCTCATGGGTTTAAATCATGACCACCACAATCACAGTCAACACACAGACAAAATCCTGTTTCAGGGCACGTTCTCAGCTGCGTTCAAGATGAGCATCTTGGAATTGTTGTGTGATTTTGCAGGTACCTTTGTGGTTTGACGTCAGCATTGGAGGCTACTTTGCTGCATTTGCTTGCCCTCATGCAGCCAGAAGACGCCAGCGAATTGCAGGAGCAGTTGAACATGCACATGGGCTCGCTTGTGTCCAGCCTGCAGAAGCATGCGCTGCAGCTACAGCAGCTGCAGCAGCAGCATGCCGAACCCACAGCAGTACATGCTACTGCTGCTGCTGTTGCTGAGGGTGTGATTTGCCATGAGGAGGGGGCTAGCTTGCCAGCTGATCCATTTGCACAGATGGGTTCGCATGGACAGAAGCAGGGTCAGCAAAAGCGGCAGCAGGACCTGCAGGGTAGGGGGCCACAGCCTGTGAATGAAGCTGTTACCAGGGCAAGTGGTGCTTCTGATGTTGCTGGTAGTTCTGGGAGCCAGATTTTCGAAGTGAAGCAGCTCATGCGGGCTGCGCAGGTGCTGCTAGATGTAGCAGAGGCTGGAAGGTATGAAACTGCCGCAGTGGCAGTGGGTGGGCTGGTGGGGGGCCAGAAGGCAGATCCTGTAGGTGTTTTGGATTGGATTGAACAGCTTCACCGTTTGATGCTGAGCCTGGACGTGCAGTGAAGTACCAGATGGGCGGTTGGGTTACTATCTTACATTTTCAGTTGGGTTGTGTGCTATCAGCGGCCGTGTCAAACGAGTTAAGCTGTGCCTAGGCTGGATCGTACCTACCAAGCAGATTGTGAAGAAGGCAAATGTCACACGGTGCAAACCTATTAGCTCGAGGAACAAGCGAGTTAGCAGTTGAATGCTAGTTACTATCTTACATTTTCAGTTGGGTTGTGTGCTATCAGCGGCCGTGTCAAACGAGTTAAGCTGTGCCTAGGCTGGATCGTACCTACCAAGCAGATTGTGAAGAAGGCAAATGTCACACGGTGCAAACCTATTAGCTCGAGGAACAAGCGAGTTAGCAGTTGAATGCGACTGCGTGTCTCATCCCCTATAGTGTGTTGACGATTTGATGTTGATTTGTTACATCAGCAGTAGCATGGTGCTTTCATTTGAACTTTACCGCCACTAGCTGGCAGACCTCAGCAGCAGGTAGTTTGCAAACTCAATTTGATCAGATGAGGTCAAACAGCAACCGAGTTGGCTGTGCAACTGTGCTGCTCTATGGGCATACATTGTAGCGGTGCTGCAAGGACCTGGAGCTCCCCATGCTGATAGCGGGCTTTACGCACACTACCTACACTTTTTATGGTCGGTTGTCACCTCAAACCTCCGTGAACTCCGCAAAACTCCGAAAACCGATGATTAAATTTATTGCAAGCCCCAAAGCTTGTTTAGGCCGTTCGAGCTCAACCGAATCCTATACACTCCCTCGGGCTGCAGATCATGGATGCAGAAAGTCTATGTTGTGCTGGGTCGGACAGTTTCATCACTTTGTATTCTGTGGAGAGGCCTTCTACCAGGAGGGTCCGCCTCGGATTTGTTTGTGTTGGGAAAGATGAGGAGTGGAATTCTTATCTTTGTTGGCTTACTTGCCACTGTAGCTGCAGACAGGCAGCTACGTTCAGTAAATGAGCAGCATTTGCTCGGCGCAAAGGTCGGCACAGTTTGAAGCCTCTTGTAAGGCCTACCCTAACACCATTCTGACGCTAGACGGTCGTATGGCTGCAGGAAAATCCGAGGCAGGCGTTCTGGCAATGGGTTGCTAAGCATGACAAGTCTTACAGTAATGATTTGAAGGTGGGCTAGCATGCATAAGTGCTGCAGCAGGTGTGGTTTGCGCGCGCATTGCTGACACGTTGGTGGTGGGGCTGCAGGAATTTGAGCACCGGTTTCAAAATTGGGTAGCCAACCTGGACTATGTCTTGGATTATAACACCAAGCATACCTCTCACTGGGTAAGCAAGGATGGGCCGCTTTCACAATTGCGCTCGGGGTCTTGCCACTGAACACATGCGGGTTTTGTGCAGTTGGGGATGAACTCTCTCGCCGATCTGTCGCACGAGGAGTACAAGCAGAAGTTCAACCTTGGGTACAACCGCTTTGCACACAAGGCCAACAACAGGCTTTCGACCTTCAAGTATGAGCACCTGGATGCAGATTCCCTGCCACCTGCTGTGGACTGGAGAGAAAAGGGTGCCGTTGCCGAGGTCAAGAACCAGGCTCAGGTGTGCGAGGTTCTGTTGATGTGATCAAGTAGGCTGTGGCAGATGTGACAGGGTGGTGAATGTCTAGCATCGCATGTGGTAATGCCTCTGCAGCATCCAGTGCTGTCTCTCATCCATTCAGTTGAGCAAGCTGTAAGGTTGGTGCACCATATGTGTTCTAGTGCATGTCTTGAAGCCTCCACGATATACGTGAGCAAGCTGCAAGGGATAGCAAGTCTACCAGTGAGGTCAGCTAGCGCCCCCTTGCTCCGCACCAGTTGTGCGTGGAGCCCTTGCTGACCATGTGCTTCTGTCCTCCCTTCTCCCCTTTTTCAGTGTGGTTCCTGTTGGGCATTCTCCACCACTGGTGCTGTGGAGGGCATCAACGCCCTTGTCACCAACAAGCTGGTGTCCCTCAGTGAGCAGGAGCTTGTAGATTGCGATACGGAAAAGGACAATGGCTGCAGCGGTGGGCTCATGGACTACGCCTTCGAATTCATCATCAAGAACAAGGGCATTATGACCGAGGGTGACTACCCCTACACAGCACAGGACGGCCAATGCATGAAGGACAACCTTCAGGCATCTCAGATTGTGACCATTGATGGGTATGAGGACGTGCCTCAATACAATGAGATTGCCTTGAAGAAAGCGGCTAGCCAGCAGCCTATTGCTGTCGCCATTGAGGCGGACCAGCGCGCCTTCCAGCTGTATGTTGGTGGCGTGCTTGATGATGAGACTTGCGGGGAGCAGCTGGACCATGGCGTGCTGGTAAGTGGGAGGTTGGCTTTCAGTGGGATGAGAAAGTCTCTGGGACGTGGTGGTTCATGATAGGGATTGCAGTAGTCAGAGTTGCATAATGTGGATTTCCGTACTTTCTTTAAGGGAAGTGCAATGGCATGATCTCCTCATTAGTGAGCTACAACTGTCTCAGGCATATAGGCATCCGTGCCTGCTGCAAAATTGTCGGGGGTAAACTAGTAGAAGAAGCGTCATGTGTGAAAGTCATCTTAATACTTGAGCTTGGTTTCAGCAAAGCTTCTTTGGTAGTGGTGGTAAATGAAGGTGGCTCCTGAACATCCACGGCGTTAAGTCACATACAGTAATGGACAGGCACAGATTGTCTCGGGGTACAGCGCAAAGTCACTTATTAGTTGCAGCTTTCTTGTAGCTTGCTTCAAGCCCTGTGTCTGAGGTTCTGTTGCTTTCGTTGCTTCTGTCTCCTCCAGCTGGTTGGTTATGGCACTGAGGAGCACTCCGATGAGGATGAGCAAGACCCCGAGTCCAGGCACAAGCCCAGGAACTACTGGATTGTGAAGAACAGCTGGGGTGGTGCATGGGGAGACAAGGGCTACATCAAGCTTCGCATGGGTCGTGGCAAGGCCGGCATGTGCGGTATTGCCATCCAGCCCTCTTACCCTATCAAGAAGGGCCCCAATCCACCCCCTGGCCCTGGCCCCAAGCCCGGCCCCAAGCCTGGTCCTAAGCCTGGTCCGGAGCCACCTAAGCCTGTGGAGTGCGACAGCTACAATGAGTGCCCTCCTCAGACCACCTGCTGCTGCTTGAGGGACCTGGGTGGCTTCTGCTTCACTTGGGGGTGCTGCCCGATGGAGAATGCTGTGTGCTGCGCGGACAAGGAGCACTGCTGCCCTGAGAACTTGCCTGTTTGCGACACTGACGAGGGCCGCTGCCTTCCCAAGCAGGTGAGCCATGGAACCGTATGGCAGCTCAAAAGGAGTGTTTTAAGAGCCTGAGCATTAGCATGGTGGGGCCTTCTTTTCCCCGTAGCTTTGCTGTAGAGATTATCCTGAAGAGCATTAGGCAGCAATTGCTTGTACGCTTGGTAGGTTTGGGGTAGGTTGTGTACGCCTCTGTAAGTTGGAGGGGGGGAAGATTGGCAGCGTGAATTTGCGGCCTTCCCGACTACAGTACTTGGGCATTTGTCTCAGAGCTAGAGCTGAGAGGTGTATGTGTCTGAATAGCTACAGGAGGCATGGATGGCCAGCTGTTGGATGAGAGGGCCATAATGGGGCTGCGTCTGCTTGCTGCAGGGGTGGGGGTCTCTTTTGAAGTATGGACTGTCAATTAGGGCGTGTCAATAGGGTGTAGCAGTCCTTGTGTTGTGTGGGCCCTCCAGAGCATAGCTGAGCCACTGTTCATGGCTGCTAGCACAGTCTTGTACGCGATTCGCCTTGGCCTTTGTACTTTCTTACATGGTAGAGTCCATGGTTCTTTGCTGGCAGCTTGCGATGGGAAGGGCATGTCCTCTGCAATTGACATGGTTGATACTGACATATTGTTTGTTTGCTGCCGTGCAGGGCACTGGCTATGCTGCCTCCGCCGCTTGGGCCACCAAGACCCCTGCCACACGCAAGTTGCCCTCCGGTTTGTGGAGCAAGCGTGGCCAGGATACCAAGTTCATGCAGGAGCCCCTTATTTCTTAAGTGTGCAGCTGTAAAGGCAGCACTTGGTTCGTCTATGCTGCTGCTTCTGGTGGAAGGAGCAGTTGCAACATTAGCAGATGTATCATGTGAGCTTTACAGGGTGGGATGTACCTGCTGGGGTGGCTCAGGGATGCTCCTCATTCCAGGAGCATTGTAGCCGGTTGGTTGCAAGGGATGGGCAGTAGTTGCCTGGTGCACTCTGCGACTGAATGAGAGGGTATAGCTGGAAATAGCTTTTTGCATTGCTGTAACATAAGTGGCCTGTTAGCGGCCTGGGAGGGAGAAGGCTCCTGTCATTGTATGCAATGCAACGGGTTTTGTAAAAAGGATTGTTACCTTACCAGTGTTCTGGCTGTCAATGGGGCTTGGTGAAGTCTCCATTGACGGTAAAGGCCTGCAGGCTGAGTATGTCGTGTTTGCTGCCACGCCGCCCTTGTATTTGATATAGACATCATGGCGATGGTTTTGCCGCATGCGGGCTGTGCTTGGGCTTTTGAAGTGCAGGACCCAAAAGCTTGCAGTTACAAATGTGTGTGTGAATCTTACATTGGCAAACCCATCGGCACGCGTGCGGTGCCACAGTTCACCACAGGGGTGGCAAATGGGACACCTTATACAGCGGTGCTTTACACAACTATTTGTCATGTTGAATTCGCCTTGTATTTTTGCATTCTCTTGTACCATAGTTTTATCTCATTCTAGCAAGGGCTGATGTCATGTTGTGCTCCAGCTTAGTCGTTGTTGAGGTGGTGATTCAACGTGTCTGGTCGAGCTTCCTTTCTTTTTGTGCCGGGAACTTTGTTGAATGTTAACTCGAGATCGTATATGTTGGTCCAGTGTAAAGGCGGAATTCTAAGCCCCATGATTGAGTTGTAAGATGAACAAGGTAGCAAGGGTGGTTGGGGCTAATCAAGGTATGTTGGACTGATTATGCAGGCGTTCTGCCGACCTCCATATAGCACAGTTAAATGGCTATCGAGTAGACAGATGTTGGCGGCTTATAACACTTGTCCGGGACGGCCGAAGGCCCCTTGATTTCGGAAGCATGCACGGCATGCCCGCGCCCTGGCCAAATAGCATCGTTGACGAAGAAGTCGGGCGGGTTCTAAGGAAACTTTCGGGGTTCCATATCACGGGTTTAGTCCGGTTCCCAGCCTGCGCCGGAATAAACCGGACCTCTGCAGCCTAAGTAGGTCTCAGAAAGTCTCGACAATTGACTTCCATGGCCATGGTCCGGTGGCGGTAATCCGGGACACAGTGTCGAATTGATGGTGCTTGGATGGCGGTGTTGCTCCTGCCGGTGCGCTCCCTGTATGCTGCGCCACCTGTGGGCCCGCCTCGCATGTAGAGGTTCGGAACCTTTTGCGAAGAAGTTGCCGAGATGCCCGCATGCTACTAGTGATGAGCACGAGTTTTTAGCTGGGTGTTAGTGCCTATAAACATACCAGAGTATTGTCCATGCAGCTGACATAGCTCACTGCTGCTACTATGCTCGTCACCCCCGAGCAGCTGCAGCAAGCCCTCTTGGCGCTGCAGCCGGAGGACACTAAGCCTCTATGGCCTCTGGAGAAGGTTGGAGTCGCTCACAGCCGCACAGAGTACCTGATGCCAGTTCTTGCTATTTTGAGTGTTCTGGACCTGCCCAAGCTGCAGCAGGAGCAACCAGAGGGCGGGGTGGTGTCCTACATCGCAGCCTGCATTGCTGCTCTCACCCACCTCGTCAGGCCAGCTGCACCACAGCTCACAATTGATCGGACCCTGCACGACACCTCCAGTGCAGACAATGCTTACAACAGGGACAGGATCACCTCCTACAGAAAAGCTGTTGCCCAGAAGCTGGTGAGGGCATGCACAGTGGGGGTGCACCTCCGCATGGCACCTGCGGCTTTGCAGCTGCGAGTGACAGGAAGCGCTGCTGCAGGAATTGGCACCTCCGGCATTGACCAAGGTTCGCAGCAACAAAGTCAAGGTGCTCAAGTTTGCCTTCCCAGACCCAGGCCCCCTGCCAGAGGAGCTGCCCCAGGCTCTTTGCAATGCTCTCCATGAAGCAGCAGCCTCCTGGGAGCGGCCTGAAAAGAAGGGCGGCATGTTAAGCAGCAGCCAGCAGGCACCAAGCAGCACCACCAACAAGCGCAAGGTAGAAGTTGTTTATTGTGCATGTTGCAGACCAGCAGAGAGAAGCCCCGCCTCAGGTCTCTGCCCTCTTGCAGGCAGCAGAGCACGCTGCTGCCAAGCAGTCAGCTTCTGATGGAACGCCCAAACGCAGGCAGGCAAGTACAACATCTCCAATTTCATGGCAGCAGCAAGCATTATTGGGGAGTGATCAGCAAGAGTACCTCTGTTGTTGCAGGGTAGTGCTGGTGGTGTCTGCGATCCAGCTCCAGCAGCAGCCAACAAAGTGAAGGAGCCAGCGGTAAGCACTGCTCTTCTGGAATTTGCGGCTGTCTTCACGTGCGCTCTGATACTTGTCATTATTGAGGCCAGCAAGTGGTTGAAGCGGTCTTCGCGGAGCTACTGCAGCAATTTAAGGGCCGCCAGCACGTGAAAGATATGTGTACTGCAGGCAACCCTCTGCAAGGTGCTCCTCCCAACCTATGTGGCGCCATTGTGGTTGACAGAGCAGGCGGATATGCTTGCCTGGTTAGACAGCATGTTGGCAAGGCTGGCTGGGGAGGCCAAGGTATGCATTGGGGCACACGGCTTGGCATGGCTGGTGCTTGTATTGCCACACCGCATCATGGCTGGGTGCACATGGGGACAAGCTCTGGATTCTGGAAGTCAAACCACTAGGATTACGTGCATATGCAATAGCATCCTGTTGCATATGCATCCTGCCTGTGTTTGTGGTGGCCTGTCTGGGTAAGCCCAAGTGCCCCTAATTCCATTGCTGCATGCATGATCAGCCCATTAGGACCTTTACAGTGAGGGAGTAGGCTTATTGCCTGCACTCTGACCACTATTTATCCTGATACATCACGGTGCCGCAAGAGGGAACCACCTGCCTTACCTTTTTCAATACCTCAGCCAACTAATGTACTCAGCCAAATTCAATCCCTGTCTGTAGCCTGCGTCATGGTGTCCAGCACCTTGTGGCAGTTCCAATCCCCTGCTTCGGGCCTCGCTGCTTGGAGGTTTGGAATGGTTTCTTTGCACTACTGTGGGTTTTTGTTGAGACATGTGTGCATCAGGTGTTCAGCAGGTCACCTTAAGACTTGAATTTCTTGCTGCTTCATCTCTCAGCGGTACACTGGAGATCCGCAGTGCTTCTACTTCAGCAGGAGCATGGACAATCTACCGCCACGCTTTGTATATGAGGTGCAAGACTCCGAAAGCTTGGAAAAAACCACCGCATCTGCGGGTGCTGCATATGTGCCGCCCTCAAACCCATCGGCAGCCAGCTCCACAGGTAGTTCTGGGCCTGGTGCTCCAGCACATGGTAGTGGGGCCCCTGCTTGTGCAGTCCCGTCAGCAGCAGCATCCAGTGCAGCAGCTGGCCGGTGCCAGCATGCAGATGCTGCTTCCACTGGAGGGGAGCCTAGCCCGCAGACTAGTGAGGTGACCTTGCCACCGCTTCCTGTCAAGGTGGGTGAAGATGAATCCGGTGCAAATTCTCTTCTTGCAGGTATGCTGTCCAGTGTTTTTTGTTCTGCTACCTATCACAGCAGCCTAGCATGAATGGGGAGTTTAGACAGCCTGCCTGTTCCACCTCGCTGTTCTTTGTGACAGCTTGAGGTGCGGGGCCTATGGCACTTTTTGCTATGGCATCTCATGAAATGTAATAATGATATGGCATTTCCCAACATGAGCTCGGGGAATGGGTGCATCTGGCTTCCCTTGCACGAACCCAATCAGGTTGCAGGATCCTTACATAGACTATATAGCAAAGACCCATCAACCAGTACCTTTCTTGTGGCCTCTGCAAGCTTTGTAGCCTCTGCAAGCAGGAATTTTTACCTAGCTGCAGGTGGCTTTCGTGGACTCACTACAAGAAATTGTGTGCCATCTTGAACCTTGTCCTTCAGGCATCGCAGGGGCTCACTGCCATACGCAAGCAGCTGCTGGCAGCACTGCAAAGCAACCACAACATGCTACAGGGCAGCGGCACCACTGATGTGATCTATCTCTTCCATCAAGAGGACAAGGGCATGGACAGGTTGTACACAGCGTCCTTCCTGGCTTCTGGTAGCTATGGCACTGTCTACAAGGGGAAGGTCCCAGGCAGTGGAATGCAGGTGGGGTTGGCGGAGGCAGCATAAATGCGGACCGTTTGCACATGCTGCTACATGTGGTGATTGCTGTGTGCCATGTCTCTTGTCGTAGAGCCTTCATAGTCTACTTCAAAGGCTTTCACATCAAAAGAACTGGCCAAAGAGTTAAGGTCAGGGTATGTATCGAGGGTTTGCAAGCGGATGAAAGGGGCGCTGCTGGGATGGGCCTTCACAACTTGCCTTAAATTCTCTTGATGTTTTCTCATGAGCAATTGTGCTGGCTTTGCGGAAACATAGTCAACCCAATTACATGTCAAACATATGATATATGGGAGCTTGTGCTGGTCAGTGCCTGCCAAGGTGCTTCCTTGTGTAGTTCCAATTGCTCGTTAAATGTTATCCTGCAAGTATGGCATGGGAACCCTTAGGTCCCTGCTTATTGGTCAGGGTTGTCTACTGTGGCTGACCAACAGCATGTTGCACCTGCAGGCAGCCTTCAAGGTACTCAAGCGCTCTACTAATGCACTAGCCTTCAACTCAGAATGGAAAGTATGGGACAATACCAAACGGCTGCAATGCCTTCACATCGCCAGCTTCTACGGCATTGCCATCTGCACCAAGACCCTGCTCCCTTCGCTGATGACTGAGCTGGGCACCTGCAGCCTGGCCATGTATGTGGAAACCATGTTCACGGACCATCCAGACCAGGGGCTCAAGGTGTCAGAGGTCCAGCGCATCAGCTTTGAACTGCTGGTGGGCTCAGCGGAGCTGCACATTGTCGGATACGCGCACAGGGACTTGAAGCCTGGCAATGCCATCGTGGTGGGAGCCAGCAACACTGCCAAGCTGATTGACTTTGGCTCATTTAAGTGTGTTGGTGATTTCCAAACGGGCCAGCCCATCACCATGCTTGCCACTCATGACTATGCAGCTCCTGAGCTCTTGGCCCAGCAGTACATGGTGAGGATGAGGCAGGCTTATGGGGTCAAAATTGACTCTTGGAGCTGGGGTGCCACAGTGCTATTCATGGCTACCAACATGGCACCTTGGTCAGAGTGCTTGGCTGGTGTTGCTGCTGGTACTGGTGCAGAGAAGCGCATTGCCGTGCTAGAGCAGACTGTGAGGAGTAAGGGTATGAGAGCAGTGCTGGAGAGCTACCAGAGGCCTTGTGGGGATTCCGTGGGTCAGTGGCTGGGAGCAGAGGGGCTGGATGTGTTAGTAAAGGCTCTGGAGTGGGACTTGAAGGACCGCCTCACCGCTGCAGAGCTGCTGAAGCAGCCTTGGTTTAAGCAGCTCAGGCAGCAGCTGGTGCGTCGGGTGGAACTGCTGCAGGCTAACCCCTTGGCTGGGGCGGCGCAGCTTAGCCTAAATGCTGCACCTAGCCAGCTAGTGAAGACATGGAAGGAGGAGGGCCTGGTGTGAAGATAGGCCTTGGGGTGGAGGTGGGCAGCGGTGGCAGGTGCTGTGAATGGGGTCACTTTGGGATGAGCAGGTGATGGTGCTTTTTCTATGTGAGGATGAATTACCAGGCAACAACCAGGTTTACTGTCTTGAGCTTGTTTCTTAGGTACAGAAGTAACAAAGCGGTGCTGGCCAGGTTGCTGGTGCTGTAAACCCTTTGCTTTCCCCGCCTCAAAGTCAAGGATGTATGGTTTTGTTCCTCTGGGTTGTGTTGGGTTGGACTTTGAATTCGTCTCGGGCATTGGCTGCTTTTTGAAGTCACCTTCCTTCTTAGCATTGCACTGAACTCTGTGATATGCATGTTTGTTGTTCAGTATCGTCATGTTCGTCTCTGTTCTTTCAAGTAGTCAGCAGTACACTGCTAACGGCAGTGCTCCCGCAAGCTGTATCATAAGTGGCCTGTTAGTGGCCTGGGAGGTACTATAGAAGGCTCCGTCAATTCTATGCAATGCAACTGGTCTTGTAAAAGCAATGTTTTGGCTCTCGGGGGGTTTGATGGAGTCTCTATCGATGATAAAGGCTTGCAGGCTGAGTATGTCATGTTTGCTGCCACGTCACCCTTGGATTTGTTAAGAGAGTGTGTTATTATTGCTCGAGGTAGCAGCTATAGTTAGACGCCAGAGCCATTCTTCTTTCGATTCGTGAATTCTTACATCAAGTGCGTGGGATTACGCTTTTCGGCCTGTTGGCCATCATCAGATCCTCGTATTTGATATAGACAATCATGAGGATCGTTTTGCCGCATGCCGGCAGTCCTTGTGCCCTGGTTTAGTGCAGGATCCAAAAACTGGCTGTTACAAATGGGACACCTTATAGAGCGGTACTTTGCACATCTTATTGTCATGTTGAATTCGCCTTGTCTTTTTGCATTCTCATGTACATAGATTTGCATCATCCTAGCAAGGGCTGATGTCATGTTGTGCTCCAGCTTAGTCCTTGTTGAGGTGGTGATTGACCGTGTTTGGTCCAGATTTCTCTCTTTTGGTGGTGGGAACATGGTTGAACGTGGTGGTGGGAACATGGTTGAATGTCAACGCGGGACCGTATATGTTGATCGAGTGTAAAGGCGGATAAGCCACCTTATTGACTTGTAAGGTGAGCAAGGTAGCAGGGGTGTTTGGGGCTAAACAAGGCCATAGTAGGCCTGCATGGTGACTTCCTCAAAGGGGATGTCCGCAAGCGGCTCTGTGGCATCACATGCGTTGTACCAGCTGGGATTCTGCCGGCGTAACCATTTGGCCGGCCGCAATGAACGGAATACGTCATGTCAGTGCTTTCCTAGTGAACATACGCCCTGGACTCTGGGTTGATCTCGTGATGTGGCACAGTTCGGAGTATTTCGAGCTAGCCCGTTCGGCCACCGGTTCGAGCTCGCACAGACTGGCGCCATGGAGGTTTGTCGAGCCATCTGCCTTTAAAGCCGTCCATCTTGAAGTAGGCGTTATCGTGAGGAGTGCACGACTACTGATACTCTCATCCGATGGTTATTCAGTGCCAGGCCAAACTACCATGGTACCATCACTTGAGACCTTCCCCCAGGGCCGCGGCGCACACTATAATGAGCCGATTGAACTTGTAGATAGAGAAACTCTCAAGCTAAGTCAAGAGCAAGCCAAGAACAGCATACAGCAGAACTTGGAACGTAGAGCTCACACACATGGATCCAGTGAGCACCTAGCAGGATACTATAGCCACATGGGTAACCCAAGCATACGCAGCATATCGTACACATCAAGGCCACAGGGACTGAAAAACCACCTGAGGGAGCACACCCTTCCAGAGGCGGCTTTACCTTCCCATATGTGTAGAACCTTGACACACTCAGGAAACCAGCAAGTGTACAAATCCAGCCAGTACCACACATATCACGAGAGGCAAACCCCACACAAGGTGCACCACACAGACACAAATGCAGGAGCTCGCTTTGTGTTCCAATCAACTAGCAACACAAATCAAATCAGCTACCAGACTCCACAAGGCCAGCCCAGTTAATACCGGTCCACCACATGCCACGAACACACAAAAGCAGAATAGACCAAATCGTCAAAGCATTCCATTCTTCTCCTGAAACCTTTCAATCACGCACGGTAACCACACGACCCTGCTGAAGTAACAGGCCCTGAACCTCCCTTTGTATGCCTGGCATACTATTGATACACTTTGAAATGGGATGCAATCTCAGCATCATGTTTTGCCGTTTCCAGAGAGGACCGTGTTGACCTTGTCCTCGCATTTCTGCTCTCCTCGTCTCATACTGCAGTAACTGGCAACATATCAGCCTGCTGCATTCAATTGCAGACCATAACCATTTGGTCTGGCAGCGCATGACTACACTACCAACTGCGTTGTAATCATGACCTCTACCACACCACTTACACAATATGTATAGCATGCAGCTGACATATGCACAAACAACCAGGCTGTCTCAACTGCCATTCTACACAAGCCTCATGCAGTGCTCAAAGTACTGTGCTGAACTACACACCCTGCGGAACCAAAAAAAGCTGACAACCTTGGCCACGCTTGCAGCACCATAAGGCGGCATCTCTGTGCCCTGGTAGCTCATGCTGTAGAACCTAGGTAGAACAGAGAGTAAATTGCATGCAGGGATCGAGCTTCACTCAGAGCCCATGAGCATCACTTCTTAACAGCTGAAGGACACCACCTGCCCGGCAATTGAACAACCCATCACATGCCCCCAATGCTGATGGCACATGTACAAGCGCACACGATAGCTATGCAACATACCAGCATGGGACCTTCTACAGCCGCCATGTCGCCATACATACCATGGGAGCAGCTCAAGCACTGCCGCCTTCTGCTACATCCTCAACACTCTGCGAAGCACTACCACCACATACTAATCAAACCATCACACCCAACCGTATCCCAGCAGTCCATAAAAGCAGTGCTGTGTGTTCCAGGACACAGCATTTGCTCACCAACAAGTCATAGCACAACACCTGCACATGTCAAGTAAGCCTTCGGCTGGCAGATAGAAAGCCACCAGGAGTGAGGAGCCACAAGCACACACCCCCTGCCGACTCCCAGTTTCCCCACCAATATTACTACTGCGAATCCTGCATATACCTCATCGAAGATCTCTGTAGACAAGCTCTAAAAGCACTAAAGGGACAAAACTAGTGCAACGACAAATCAACATGCATAACAAGCACATGCCTCTTCCTATTATTGGTGCACAAGTCAACAGGTGGAGGAGATGGTCTCTGCAGGGGATATTGTATGGAGTCAACCTAAAGCCATACCAAGGAAGCCTGGTTCCAAACAGTGAATGATGCATAAACCTGGTAGGCCACTTTCCAGACGCATAAACACAGTTGAGCCTGCCCCAGCCCTCACCAGGTGCATGCATGATGCCCAACCAACAACAGTGGCCAAGAGAAGGGCCCAAGCCTCATCAGCATATATGCATGGTAACCCTGTCCCTGCTCCCTTCAGCTGAGCCATATACCCAGCTTTGGAGGGCATTACCAAATGCACACAACTCCTGCATGCAATCAACAGATTATAGCACCTACACAGACACTGCCATGCTTTGCAGCCATGTCACACCCTGGCTGTGAGCGCACCTCATGGATACAAAGCAACCCCACGGTTGCCCACTTCTCATTGGATCAACCCTGGGGCCCATACTTCTGTACACATGTTCCCTGAAACAATACCCGGGTACCCCACACCCCCTAGCGAACATAACACCTTCAAACCTCTGCAGATACCCCATCACAAGCGACCTACCTTCAAACCTCTGCAGATACCCCATCACAAGCGACCTACCTTCAAACCTCTGCAGATACCCCATCACAAGCGACCTTACACCATTAACAGCCTCTCCATATACCTCATCCACAAGAGGATGCAACGTAAGGGCTGAGAATTGCGAAAAAGCTGAAGGGGAGATCCTCACCTTACATGCACTTGTTATGCACACAGAACCGAGTCACAAAGCATAGGGCCATAAATCATACAACCTAAGAACTTGCTTGCACGCACAGGACCTCTCTGCACTGCAACTCTCACGCTCCACTCGAGGCCTGCTTACAGCCATCCCCACACCAGCCACCCCAAGAGCATTATCTCAGCTCTATTTGCATGGCTTCAGCCATTCCAGCGAAGAACAATGAACCCTGCAATGACCACATCTGCGGTACGTTTCTAAGCTCCTATACCCTAAAAAATCAAGACCGAGCCACTCCTTCGACAATTAAAATCACCATGCCCCGTAACCCCCTTCACTGGTCTCCTCCCCGCCGCCTGCTGTCATTTACAACGCATGGGCTACAGCACAAGATTGGCAAGCATCCAGGGCATGTAGATGAGCTTCCACATCCCCCACCGTCTGCCATGGTCTCCATTTACCCATCACCAAAGCCCAGACATGCACTTGTCCAAATGGCCTGCATCCAAGACCCCTTTGGATGCACTGTGGCGCTATGGCGCAGGAACGACTAGCAGCAATATACCAGGCCAGTACGGACAAGTGATACCAGCAAGGTCGACCTGATCACTGCATGCCACAGCAGAACCCAGTCACCTCAGCATTACCATCTCTGCCAAATCAGGGACAATCCCCATCCCCAAACATGCACCTGCTGAGCTCTAAGCTCACAAAGTGTACCCCCTTCTGGTCGCCAACCGAAATCCCTTTACAGTGCTCATGCCTTGGTGCTCACAACCTGCAACTGCGGCTGCTCCTGCAACGGCCGCGCAAGAGACAACGGTTGCAACTGCTGCTGCTGCTCCTGCACCGGCTGCTGGACCAACTGCTGCTGCTGCGGCGGCGGCTGTGCCGTCTGCTGCTGCTGCTGCTTCCCCTTAGCATAAGCCTTTTTCGCTCGCTTAGCATCATCAAACAAGCCCCCCACATCCTCTTCGCAAGGCACGTAATCTGTAACACGCAATGGGTTGTCCCTTGTCCCCACACCAGCCCCAGCAGCCACTCTGAGCTGCTCCACCCCTGTCAAGCTGTTATGCAACCCCGCCAAGAAGGTGTCCAGTGCTCTCTCATGTGGTGCAACCGGCTGCTTCAGCTCTGCTACATCTAAGAACCGCTCCGTTGCTGCCTCCCATGTGAGCGCTCCCAGCTGCTGCTGGTTCAGCGGCTGTGGGTCACTCTCCAGTGCATGCCGCAAGCAGCTCTTGAACTCGTCGTGGTCACGGTAGATGAGGCAGTTGGGGAACTGTGCGAAGAACCTGTGCAGACACAGCAGCCGAGTTCAATAGGGAGGGAGCGATGCACGAAATGCTCAAAAGCATGATCAACTCGGCAGCAGCAGCAAACAACACAGAAGAGCCGTAGATTCCTGACCTTATAGATGCAGCTACGCGGAACCTGCAAAAGGGCCACCAACAGCGATACTGCCATTGCAGACTGTCAGTGCTACTGTGCTCCAGCTCTCACACCTTTGCTGCACGATGGTGATTCCAACTATGAGACAAAGCTGTGAGCTCTACCCGTCATGGCCAAGCAAACGCCAATCGAGCCATTAGGAACTTACTCCAAGCTAAGCACTTTGACAAACCCCACAACCCCAAATCCCTGAACCGACCCCACCACCATTACCAGCAGCAGCAGCTTTTGTTGTTGACCAGATTAAACCGCCAAAGCTTCAATCTGCTCTTACCTGTTACTGGGGTGGTCTGCACACACCACATATTTGCCCATGGCCAAGGCCTCAGCAGTGGTGGTAGCCACAACATCAGACAGCGAGGGGTTGATGAACACCTTGTAGTCCCTCAAGCTAGAGTCTGCATGGTCCTTAGGGCCATTGAAGTGCAGGTTAAGCCGCCGCTTGTCTGCCGCCTCTTGCACAGCCTGTATGTACCAAGCAGCACACCAACGGCGTTAAACATTAGCTACCTTGGCGTGTAGTTTGCCTTTCCCTAGGGGGCTCCCTGTGGTCAGAATGGTAAGATACATACTGATGTAGCGGAATTAAGCTACCTTGCTAGCTCTCAAAGGAAGACTCTATGACAGAGTTCTCCCATACTAATGACTCCAAAGAGATTCTGCAGGAAGGCAGATCCCCTTCCACAACCAGCTTAGACCATATGAGGCCGCTGACACGTGCAGTTTCCCCCCCAACCGACCCAGGTGCACTGCACAACATACAGTATATTTCGGATGTGATGCTCATGCAACAATAGAAGTGCCATATCCCCACTGTAATGCTAGTGTCCATGCTGTAATTGCTCCCTCCCTCTGAGTCCCACAGCACTTACATCCAGATCTGGTCCTGAGCCATACACATCCACAGGAATGTTCTCCCCAGTTGCTGCTGTGTACTCATTCATACGGTCCAGCAGCTCCGTGTAGCCCTTGGCCCAAAGCACCTTACCCAGGAAGTAGGCACCCTACAGCAGCAGCACGACACGGCAGCAGCATTGTTATGATGATTACATGCCATTGATTACATTACATTGATTACATTACATTACATACATTACATTACATTGATTACATAAGCATTGTAAATGCCTAGCAAACAAGGTGCCATAGGCCCCGCACCTCAAGCTTTTACATTAACAGCGAGGTGGAACAGAACACGGGTTGTCTTCAGCATGCAATCAGAAGAATGACAAGGTATGCCTGGAGAGCATTGTTAAGGCAGATGATTACAGGAGCTTTATCCACAGAGCTCCTCTAAGAAGTAGGCGCCTTACAGCAATAGCACGAAACAGCAGCAGCACAACTAGGGCAACAAAGTGCCTACTAACAAGATACACCTTGCACAAAGAAGCAGGCACCCTGTCAAGGGCTCCTCTAGGCAGCATGAAGGCAACCCACAGGCCACATAGGCTGCATGTTCAATACCTTGCTCAGTGGCAGCCGCAAGTGATGGCAGCCAATAGATGTAAGCAGGTTACACTGGTGACATGTCACACATCTGCAGCAAACCGAGAGAAGAACACCACGGACCATAACCACTTGACCTACCACTCCATGAACGCAGCAGATCCCGTTAGTCCCAGACCTCCAGATCATTGTCCCCCCCTTTTCTTGGTTCCAAATAGGCACTCCTCGACCGATCTTCTAGTGAAGCTCTCACTGGAACCTTTCACTCCCTCATTAAAACACTAAGCTCAACACATTAAACCCTTCACATCACTCACCTTGCCCCAATTTTGTAGTGAAGCTCTTAAAACCCTCCACTCCCTCATTAACACACTAAGCTTAACACAATAAACCCTTCCCATCACCCACCTTGCCCCAAGCTGGCTCTCCGCTCTGCACCAGAGCCGCCTTTTCCTGCCCCACTTGCAGGAAGGTGGGGCTCACACCATGCACAAACATGGTCTCCTCGCGAGGCAGCTTCTGCACCGCATCTGACAGCTTGACCACCTTGTGACAGTACACCCTGCACACCCATGCATTGATGTGCCTGCAGCAGAAGTAAGAAGGCATCCAGGTAAGCATGCATTTCTTTGTGCATGCTTACTGCCATTGCATAAGGGTCCGCCCAACCCTAGGGAAGAGCCCCACCCGTAGTACAAAAAGCAGACATATTTGCACTTGCATGTACTTGATTGATCCAAGACAGTTACTGTAGATGTGAGCTGCCCTTACCATTAGGGTAATGCCAATGCTGGGAAACATGTGCTTTTCAGTCCCTTCGTCTGGGAAGCACTCCACCCTGCAGCCCAGCTTACATGAACACAATGACTTGAGCAGCAACAGCAAAGCCCCGTCCCCAATCCCCTCCTTACTTAGCAGCAACAGCAAAGCCCCGTCCCCAATCCCCTCCTTACTTAGCAGCAACAGCAAAGCCCCGTCCCCAACCCCCTCCTTACTTAGCAGCAACAGCAAAGCCCCGACCCCAGTGCCCTCCTTATTTAGCAGCAACAGCAAAGCCCCGGCCCCAGTGCCCTCCTTACTTGAGCAGCAGCTCCTTGATGGCCCCCCCCTCCTCTCTCCGTGCATAGTCCAGGTAATTTGTGTGCATCACCCCCACCACATGTTGAAACTTGTCAGTCCAGCGCCTGCCATGGTGGTACCAGTTGAGATGCTCAGGCTCCTCCAGCACAGCAACATCAGCTTCCTGGTCTGGAATGTACTCTGTGATGTCTCCCACAGGCAAAATGCTGCCTGCAAACAGCAACAAACATGCAGACTAAATCAGCAAATGCAGACAACATCCTCTTTCAAATGTTTGAGCAGACCCAAATGCATTCACTTTCTTTGCCTCAGAATCCTGGGATGCCACTGGAGTGCACTTTGCTATTGCTGGTAATGGTGGAAGCTGACACATCATCCCAAGGAGCTGCAGCAAGATGAGCCATGTGCATCATAGATCTGCATGTGTAGCCCCCTCACACAGGCAAATCAGACGTGCGTAACATATCCTGAATGGTCATGCACATCTACCCCAACCCAGCTTATGTACATCAGCCACACCTGCGGGGCCTAAGCCAAGACAATAGCCTAAATTTTCTCGGCAAACTCTTCTGTTACCAGAACTCATGAATTACACATACGATGAGCAGATTAGTGATGACATAAAGGCTGTTCACACGAGGGAAACGGATAACACCCCAATCCCGCTTGAAGGTGGGGTAATCCGGCTTGATTCCACCCAAAGCCTGTTTTCACGTCAATCTGGTTTGCGCCAACCGCCAAGTCAAGCCAATCCACCCCAGACTACCTCTAGAGGTGGATTGGGAATCCCGCTTGAAATCCTGCTTAGGATCGAGCTTGGGAAACAGGATTGACTCAAGCCAAGCGGGATTTGTACTGCCCAAGCCACAAATCCGGATACCGCCCCGTGTGAACAGCCTTATACACTGCAAAGGCCCAGCAGAGACCTGCACCACCCATATCCCAAAGCATCCAAAACTACCCAAAGCTGCACCAAACAAGCATCATCTACGCTACCTTCGCCTGCTCACCTTTCTCCGGTGCATAGCGCCCCGGGTAGAACTTAACCTTGAAGTCGCAAGCTAAACCTGTGCGCTTCTGAGCCCACTCCCGCACAAAGGCCTCCTGGTCCTCTGGGCAATCAAAGCTCACGCTGTTGGGGAACACGCGCTCCTGGTCTCGCTTCGACAGCCTGCGTGCAAAAGATGTGACAAGCAGCATCAGCAACACTCTAGCCAGCGCCAAGGGCACATACCGCTGCTGCACTCGAAGAATCATGCATCAGCTGTTGATCTACATGCAAACGCGCAGACTTGCAGCCTTTTCTAGAAGATTCTATATATGGCATCACACAGGGAGAATATTCTTGCATTTGCGGGGGCTGATAAGTGAGTGTAAACAGCAGCCGTAACTCGGATGGTTCTATGGTACCAAAGCCCCTTGGTCTGTAACTAAGGGTCCACATGCACACTGGGCTCTCAGCTATCTTGCTCCTCTAGGACATGCTGTTTCCCCCCAGGGACCCATCCTCCCCCCTCTTTTGCTAGGGAGCTATGGGGGTGCTATCAACATTCAATTGCTGGCACCAGAGGTCACCACACTGCTGCTAGCCTGCTGTTTGACTACCAACAAATTGCATGCTCTGACCCCTGCTGGACTGAGATAGCTGCTATCCACAATAACATAGCTTGCCAAGCACTCTGCACGGCTGCTACACCCCATGCTGAAGCAGTAACTAGCCCCCCCCCCCCCCCCCCGGTATCCTTCCTGGCCCATCTCATCATTTACGTGCTGAAGTACCACCACTAGCTGCTGCTGCTGTCAGTCCCCTACCAATCCAAAAGCCACACTGCAAGTAATTTCCAGCCCCTTGCCCTGACTCTCTCCTAATACGCCCAGAACAGTGTGCTGCCACCTTGCTTGTATTAGCTTGTCAACCTTCAGCAGCTCAGCCACTGCCGCAAGACTGAGCATCTTACCATGGTAGCAGGAGAGTGACCTTCCGTGTGCTGTTGCTGGCTAAGTATGCTGCCCTCAGCAAAGGGTTTACTGCTGTACCCGTCATCCAAGGCAAGGACGCTGTTGTGACAATAGCCACGTTGCGATCAGGGTCCCTTAAGCTGCGCTTCTGCCGCTTGCGCCTATCCATGGTGTCTAAGTACTGAGCCATGCGGGTGTAGAAGTCCCCACTGGTAGATGCATCGTCATCATCTTCCATCATTGGAGCTGAAGGATCGTAGAGATCCCCTGTGGGCCTGAGGTACCTGGGCACAAGCTCCCATGACTGCCCATCTGCTCCTGCACTGCTGCTGCTGGTGTGATCTGGGGCCTGGAGCCAGGGGATGATCTGCATGGAGGTTGGGGAGCTTGGCCCCTCGCCTGTGATGGCCACCTGTTGCACCCCTTGCTGCAGGATGGCCCCCAAGACCTGCAAGTTTTGCTGGCAATTGCTGGCTGTTTCCTGCAGCGTCTGCTGGGCATTGTGGATGGCCTGTCTAGAGTGCTGTATGAGCCGCTGTGCCACTGCCTCTAGCTGCCTGGCACCCTCGTCTGCTGACCAGTTGCCGCTGCTGCTGGCGCTGCTAGAATCGAACTCGCCGCTATCTTCGTCAAGGGGGTCTCGCAGAGCAGGAGCTGTCGTAGCCCGAGGGAAGACCGAGTCGTTGTAGGACCCAGCCTCTTCGTCCAAGGACGCATGCCTCCGGCCTTCGCTAGCCGAGCTATTGAACGTGGAGAACACGTCCCAGTCCTGGCGTAAATGAACGCGCTGGCTCCGTGGCTTGAAGGCTGCCTCTGCCGAAGTCAGACTACCCTCCGAGGCACAGCGTTTCATGTTGACGCTATCCAGGAAAGTCCCCTGGCTCTTGACCTTACGCAGCAGCTGCCAATCCTCTGCATTGCTGTCCAATAGCTGCTGCAATGGCCGGAACCCACCCAGGCGAGTCTCTGCTTCCTTGCGTAGGTTATTTTCCCACTCTTCATAATTGCTAACAAGACGCTGAACGCTCGGATTCTTCTTTGCGTACAAGACAAGGCTATTCGCACTAACTTTGGCTGTGTTAGTGAAGGTCTGTGTAAGGGCCAGCAGGGGGTCTGAATCTGTGAGAGCTAACTGAGGTCGAGGTGTGCCCCATGTGTATCTAGAATAAGGATCACCAAAGCCATTGTTATGGTTCGAATCATCCATGTCTCCGTTCAAGGCTATCAGCACCAAGAAGTCAAGATACACCGAGACAGAGAGGCATGACTGAGCAACCCTATTTCAGCATTTTCGCAGGGAGCAGGAGACCAAGAACCGTCTTCACATTCGGGATAGAGCAACTATTCCTTTCCTCGAATGCATGCATGAAGGCGCGGCAGCATACTGTGCTCGGTGAATGGTCGGTGCAATCCCACGCTGCCCACTAACCCTCTGCCTCTGAACCCTGCGTATTTAAAACACTACCACTGGTTTTCTAAGAGGCACTGACACTCCTGAAGCCGACGGTCTAACGATCTAAACACTGGGAGAGAGAGGTTAGCACACTGCTGGGTTAACACATGCGTGATGCGATACTCCACTTGGTAGACCACTCAAAGACAGACCACCATAAGTCACAGAAGCATGGAGTAACTTGCTACATTCGTAAACGGATGCCTGCGTAACAAGTCCTAGATGCTCGTGTCATTCCCATGCACAGTCCGACCGCATGGTACCACCACGACGCGTACAACAGCTTATGGCAGACCGTCAACTTGTATTGTAGCGAGTGTTGCGCCGACTGCAGGGGAAGCCACTGGTATGGTGCTGCTGTCTGCCTTAGCAGAAGCCTGACTGCTGTGGGAGCTGACTGCTGTGGAAGCCCTCTATACAAGGTGCCTGGATTTGGGGTCCTGGACTTGGGGGCTGATTGTGCTTCTCTGGACTCCTTGCATGGACCTCATGTATAATCTGAAGCACACAAGCAGCAACAGTGGCACAAGTTACAAACAGCACTTACATCATGACCTGCTACTTGACAGGGCATAAGCACTAATTGATGGTGGTCTATGAGTAGGTACTGCTTCAATGGCGCCCCTCAATTTTGAGGGGCAGTGTGATGTGGGTGTTCTGCAGAGTGATGCATACGAGTGATGCACACAAGTAGCAACAGTCACAAGTTCTAAACAGCACTTATATCATTACCTTCTACTTGACAGAGCATAAGCAATCCTCTTAATAAATTATCTGCTTCCGGTTACGTAAAGTACAGCTAGATGCCAGCTTAGCACCGTCCTCAAGTCTTGTTATAAACACCAAGTTGACTGGTTGCATATGCATTGTCCCCTCAAAGTCATGTTGGTCAGGTGATTCTGAACCACTTCTCATTACTGGCAAACCCTCCTCTCAACCCCATGCGATTAAGCCATACCTCTGTCATCAGGTCCTCCGTGGTTCCATATGTCTCCCCAGGAAAGTTGGTCTGGGCATGCATGCCCCTTAGCTTCAGAGCTGCTCTGTCGTATTGCTTGGCAGCCTCCTCCTCAATGTCAAAGTAGCCTAGGTCGATGCGCGTGTAGTCGGCACGGATCTGCGCACGCCATTTAGCGCCTGATGTCTCCCGGCAAACACCACTACAGAGAGCACATAAACCAGGAAGGGCCAGATGTTACATCGTTTGTCTCATCACATGCGCAATGCCATGCGTACACTGGGTATGACTATATGGCCCTGTGTACACCGTAATACCTATATCTCCATTCATATCTAAGCGCATTTGTACAAAGGTGCTGGGAAAAAGATCCAATGAACGGTGCTTTATGTTATGGTTAATTTGCTCTATATAAGCAAGACCATAGTCAACGGTTGGCTCTTCTCTACACTCACATATATTTGGAGGTCTTATATCTTTTACCCTGGCCCTGAGGGATGGGCACATCCTGTACGCCCTGAAGCACACAAGAGACGTAAGTCTTATACAGCACGTTATGTTCAACTTCTACTTGACAGGACATATGCCAAGCGAGCCTTTGACTGGCAACGAATCAGACATGTACATGCACGAAATCTCTAGGTTGTGCTGACACTTCAGTCTTCATGCATGCCGTAATAATCTTAGAGCTGGCTTTGTCAGTTGCCATGAGTTCCAGTACATACCTCTGTCATCAGGTCCTCCGTGGTTCCATATGTCTCCCTACTTGCTCCTGGACTTGGGAGCTGATTGTGCTTCTCTGGACTCCTTGCATGGACCTCATGTATAATCTGAAGCACACAAGCAGCAACAGTGGCACAAGTTACAAACAGCACTTATATCATGACCTGCTACTTGACAGGGCATAAGCACTAATTGATGGTGGTCTATGAGTAGGTACTGCTTCAATGGCGCCCCTCAATTTTGAGGGGCAGTGTGATGTGGGTGTTCTGCAGAGTGATGCATACGAGTGATGCACACAAGTAGCAACAGTCACAAGTTCTAAACAGCACTTATATCATTACCTTCTACTTGACAGAGCATAAGCAATCCTCTTAATAAATTATCTGCTTCCGGTTACGTAAAGTACAGCTAGATGCCAGCTTAGCACCGTCCTCAAGTCTTGTTATAAACACCAAGTTGACTGGTTGCATATGCATTGTCCCCTCAAAGTCATGTTGGTCAGGTGATTCTGAACCACTTCTCATTACTGGCAAACCCTCCTCTCAACCCCATGCGATTAAGCCATACCTCTGTCATCAGGTCCTCCGTGGTTCCATATGTCTCCCTAGGAAAGTTGGTCTGGGCATGCATGCCCCTTAGCTTCAGAGCTGCTCTGTCGTATTGCTTGGCAGCCTCCTCCTCAATGTCAAAGTAGCCTAGGTCGATGCGCGTGTAGTCGGCACAGATCTGCGCACGCCATTTAGCCTCTAATTTCCTCCAGCAAACACCACTACAGAGAGCACATAAACCAGGAAGGGCCAGATGTTACATCGTTTGTCTCATCACATGCGCAATGCCATGCGTACACTGGGTATGACTATATGGCCCTGTGTACACCGTAATACCTATATCTCCATTCATATCTAAGCGCATTTGTACAAAGGTGCTGGGAAAAAGATCCAATGAACGGTGCTTTATGTTGTGGTTAATTTGCTCTATATAAGCAAGACCATAGTCAACGGTTGTGTTGGCTCTTCTCTACACTCACATATATTTGGAGGTCTTATATCTTTTACCCTGGCCCTGAGGGATGGGCACATCCTGTACGCCCTGAAGCACACAAGAGACGTAAGTCTTATACAGCACGTTATGTTCAACTTCTACTTGACAGGACATATGCCAAGCGAGCCTTTGACTGGCAACGAATCAGACATGTACATGCACGAAATCTCTAGGTTGTGCTGACACTTCAGTCTTCATGCATGCCGTAATAATCTTAGAGCTGGCTTTGTCAGTTGCCATGAGTTCCAGTACATACCTCTGTCATCAGGTCCTCCGTGGTTCCATATGTCTCCCTACTTGCTCCTGGACTTGGGAGCTGATTGTGCTTCTCTGGACTCCTTGCATGGACCTGTGCTGTCGCTGTCGTGGATGGGCTGGACTGTGATGGGAAATGTGCTGGATGTAGGGCTAGCGCTCTGCATGGAGCCTGTGCTGCTGCTGGAGCTAGGGCTGGTGCTCCATGTGCTGTCGCTGGGGCTCTCTGCTTACACTGCTTCATGTGCCTCGTATAGCCGCCATTGCGACGCTTGAACCACCCCCCGCAAGTCGGGCATTGTGCTCGCGCTGTAACTGCCAACTCAACCTCCGACTGCCAGTTTGCGCCATGGTCTGCCGCGGGCAAAGCTGGCCAGGACACAACAGACATTAATCTAGCTGGCTTATGCCTTTTAGGGCATGACCATCAAAGAACTTGCTACCGCCACCACTCATCTTGCCGTTTAAAGTTTGTTACGCGCGCATGCCAGGTTCAGACGTAGCAACAACCCACCGCCACCGGTTTGCAATATGCCCAATAAGTCTATAAGGAAGACTTCTATCGGATAAAGAGAACCACAAGCGCTAGGTAGGCCTACATGGAGTTGAGCTGGTCAGTTGGTAGTGAGTCCTGGTGACTGTTTTCGCAGAATCGAGATTTTTCCGCATTTGTTTTTGTTATAGCTTGCGCCCCGCCGCCGGCATTGTGAGGTTGCACACATCTCTTGTCCACATTGCCATGGCCTTAAAAATGGTGTCATACTTGGACGTTTTGCACGGGAACATTCGCTGCTCCGCTGTGTCGTGTGTTAAACATGTCTCATTTTGGTCACCTCACTGCCATACAGTTAGGAAATGTCCCTACGCCAACTGACAGAGCAACCGTCACTGAAATCTTCCGTTGCGCAACGAAGTTGAAGAAAGAGGGCATATGGGCTGCTGCTCGTCACATTGAGCGCTTATGCACCCCTGATCAGTTGCTTGGCTTCTTTGACCACGTCCGGCCTTACCTGTTGAAGCAACTGGATGGTTTGTTTTTGAAGTGCCATCGGGTTGAAATCGAAGCATTGCCGCCGTACATGCAACTGGATGTCCTGTTCGTTGGTCGGTGCTGCTATGGCAACATGCACCGCCATCTCAGCAAAGTTCCAGGACCCACACGTACACGGACGGGGTTCAGGAAGAAGCTCATGGGGTTTGATGATGATAACCAAGATATACAGGACCTGTCAGTCAGTGAGATGGTCAAGAGAATCAAGCTGACATGGGCTATCCCTGAAAACAAGGCTATGTTTGAGCTGGTAGATTCAGAGCAGCTGCAGTGGGTCTTCAATGCACAGCCTGTGGTGGTCAATAATACGCTCGCAAAGATGGCTCTGCAGTTGTACTTGGTTGGTGTCCATAGCTGGCACTGTTCAAACATGCTTGATAGAGAGCCTTACCCCATGGCTACTGATAGCTGGCAGGCAGGCATAGGCCTTGCAGCAGTTATTAACTGGGCTGTCCAATCATCTGGAGGGAATATGGATCAGAAGATTGACTTCCCAATAGACGTTGTGTCGGGGCGTCCTACTGGCCACCTTGGTCCTGCTTTCCATGGTGCCATGCAAGTGCATTCTTTTCTCAACATCTTCAGGGTTCCAGTGTTCTTGATGGAATGTGGTAGTGATCGGTACGAGAAGGTGCGGGTATTTAGGTGCATGATAGCACGGCTACAGGCCTGGATGGGTGTAGATGTGCGAGGTGCTCAAGTGCTCACATTCATCGAAGCTGCACGTATCATCTTGTTTGTGAGGGCTAATCTTTTTGTTTCTCTACCAGCTGCTGATAGTGTATTAGATTGGAGTGGTATGACTGATAGCCAAGGCACAATTGCCTTGGCTAGGGCCATTGTGGCATATGTCAAGCGGTAAGCTGTGGCATGGATGGGGGTTTGGTCCATACTGTTTTCGAGACTGAAAGATGTACGCCTCGACTACTTGTATTTGATAAGGACAATATAAGGGTGACGGACCAAAAGCAGTGCCTATGGAATTTTGATGCATTGCATGTGCATGGGTTGGTCATGTAGTGGGCTTGTGTGTGTGTGTTTGTGTGTGTGCGTGCGTGGGTTGGGCAGGTTGGGCAGGAGGCTGTTGGTTTAGTGTCCCATGTAGTGTAGGTGGGCAGTAGCCTGTTGGTTCAGTCTCCCATGAGATGCCCCATAAAACTTATGTGTGAGCTATTGGTGCATTGGTCTTATTTCATGTCAATTGATACGGGGTTTGATTCAGTATAACTTGATGTAGAACTGAAGTTGGGAGTGGATTATTTCGTGGAGATAAATTTATGCTGGCAGGCCGGCTGTAAGAAGTGTTAGTCTTACTACATGCTTCCTATAGTCTCAGTACCAATTGTAGCTCCGTTCTATGCAGGTGCTAAGCAGGTGCATGTCATTTGTTTCCCCAATAGTTCCGACTAGGCCCCTAGGGTCCTCTGCAGGCAATTGTCGCATAGACCCTGTAAAGCCCCTCGTTTGTCTTCAGGTCGTGTTTTTGGCAAGGGCCCTGCGTGGCCGGAAGTGCCTAACTAACGGTAACCAATTACCATCTACCAAATGGCCCTGTGTGTGTGTGTGTGTGTAAATCTTACATTGGCAAACCCATCGGCACGCGTGCGGTGCCACAGTTCACCACAGGGGTGGCAAAGCCACTAACAATAACACAGATAGAACCAAGAAAACTGAACACCATCCACCAGTTTGAACTCCATGATCATGCATGTCCAAGCAGATACAATGATGCAGAATACTGGCCCTGGAAAAGTGCACACACAATTTTTTAATTTTTTTTTGGGTTTTTGATTTTTTGGGGTACATCCAGCAAACAAACAGCAACGCAACAGCATATATACCAGAATTTTGTAGACAACTTGATGCCAAAAATACTCTCACCCAGATGTGGAGAATCACAGAGCAGCAGCAATTCCAGAACTATCACAGACTATTAACCAGTACATAGCCATGCCTAAGAAGTGCCCAGTAACATGAAAGTCATAGGTAATTAATCTATATCATGTCCCATAATCCGCCATAGGTTGTAATCAAAGGGAAGATAACCTTCAGGCATGATTTCACCCTCTCTACCATCGTCAAGTAGTTGTAAACAACTTTCCCGCCTTTTCTTCAGTGCTGAAATGCACCTCACAACTTGCACATGATCACTATGATTGAGAATAAACTTAACATGACTATCCTTGGATTGCCCTGGTAAGGAGGTGGGCTTGAAGAAGAGGGGGAAATTGTCCCGGACAGGGTGAAGCACCTGTAAAAGCAGGGCGCCGGTGGGGGCAGCAGCGCCACCCACAAGGAGCCAACTTAGGCTCCAACGGCATACTCAAGTTCCTGTCCAAGCTGAAACAATGGCTGCCACCAGCCCACCCTAACTCCCTTACTAGCCATTGCATGGTAACTTGACCAGATGAGAGCTTCAATCGATCAGTTGTCTGAGACTAGCAGCCGGGTGCGTTCTTTTAACAGAATGTTTTTGCATATGGGTCCCCGCGCAAAAAGTTTTGGAGATACGTAGGTGGTTGTTAGAAATAATCATGCAGGCGTTCCGTGCCGCCGAGACATACTTCCGAATCCAAGGATGGCCCCCGCCCCCCGTGACTCACACTGACTTGCCCTGGTGAAAATTTTTTTGGGGTACGGGCGGGGGTAAAGGGAATATATTTCTGGGGCCCAGAGGGCCCCAGAATGGAATGTTGGCAGGTGCCGCCGAGAGGCCGCTGGTCACACTGTCGGTGTAACTTGCTGACAGTGTGCCTAGCTGGGCAATAACTTGTCCAACGCATGCACAGTAGCATATAACAGCTACATTCTTAGTGCTCAGGGATCTAGTAGGCCTGGATATATAAGGTGCCCTCGTGGAGACCCCAACAGACGCATCCTTGTTGGCAGAATGAGTATTTTTGAAACAAAAAAGGCTCAAGGCCACAACAATGCGAGCTTAGAGGTACCCAGGAATCCTTTAAGATCCGCTTCTGCGAGCCTCACAACCTCCTGGTCTCGTTTCAAAGGCCTTGGCCAGGAAGATGGCGTACTGGCAGCCAGACTTTAGAGAGCGCTACAAGCTCCCAGCACATATCGGAGATCCAAATCACGGACCATGGTGGCAGTTTATTGAGACAGAGCGCCGCATTCTACTGGTACGTGCGCTTTGCTGGGCTTCCGGGTCACTCATGGAACAGCGGTTATGTGCACTGTTCGTGAACTCATTACAACAATAAAGCAAACAGCACTTTCCCCCTAAACCAATGTAGCATGCAAACGATTCCCTGTATGATTGAGGATAACCCCTAACGGTGTCGCTGTTGCTTTCAGGGAGCACCTCGCCGTGGGCCCCTGTTCAGCCCGAACCGCCCTATGGTGCCAAGCCAAGCTGTTCAGAATGTCATTCAACTGTACGACGATGCCCTTGATGACGCGGTGCTTTTCTGGAAGGAGCAGGTTAACCTTGAGCACGGCGTGTTTTTGGAAGCACGAGAAGAGATTGATAAGCTGCATCGTGATGTGCTGCATAAGGAAGGCAGGATCTCAGAGTTGGATGGCAGGATCTCAGAGTTGGATGGCAGGATCTCAGAGTTACAGCATATCATTGGACAGAAGAATAGGTATATAAGGTCGCTGGAGTCGGGTCGCAATTGAGCTATACTGTCGGAGCAGTGTCTTGTTGACCACCTGCCTTTTGCATGCCTGCTTAGTAGTGGAAGTGCTGTCGCTGCTGAAATCAGCGTTCTTCTTGTTTGGCAATAGAGTTTGCACTATGGTCATGTGTGCACATTGGCTCGTACGCATTGGTCGCCGGGAGCTGTGGAGTATGGTGTCAGAGTGAGATGCATCCTCTGAACTAGTGAGCTATGTGACTCAGCCGTGTGATTCAAGCCTGTGGGGGCTTTTTGCAGACAAACAAACAAACAAACAAACAAAAATTTAAGGTGCGGCAACCGCAAAGGGCTGCTAGGTCGAAACGACCAAACACACCAAGCGACAAATGTCTCAGACGCGCTGTACATACACGTGAAGTCTCGAGCTGCTCCTGCCATTGTGCTCTCAGAATGCTTTGCGATAAAGTGCGGTCAGTCGCATTGGCCAATCGGACCGTGCACAACTTCTCTATTACAATTCGACTATTCGGCATGAAGAGAAAACGTGAGCGTCAGACAGATACCTAGCAAGCTATGACTGACTGGTATCTCGCGACCTCCTTGCAACTTGTTAATTTCTAGCTTTCACAAAATTCAACACAGCCAATGATTGCCCAGCGCACGCGACTGGCCGAGAAGGCGAGAACGCAGACAATGCCCCATAAACTTCGTCTCTATAGAACTTCCTTTTATAAACTTAAAGTACAGACAGAGAGTTTAGCTGCTATATGCTAGAGTCACGACTGCTACTTCAACATACCATGGCATAAACATGCATCATGCTGCAGCAGTTTAGCCCCATTCTTGCACCAAGTATTTGGCTACCTTCCCTTCAGCTGCTGCTTGTATGCCTTCCTCCGGGGTCCCTCCGGGATCCACTTCCAGCAGCTGGCATGATGCTCTTCCTTGGGGGCATTACAGTCAACTTCGTGCTGGTATAATGTGGCACATGTCGTGCACTGTGACTTCTTCCGCCCATCCCCCAATACTGTGTGGGCTTTGCGCTTCTTACCACCAGCACCACCAGCCCCTGCAGCAGCTGCTGTTGCTACTCCTTCAGCAGCAGGCCCTACCTCCGCTGCTGCTGTGACTGCTGTCCCAACACCAGCCGAGTTAGGGCCTGCAACCCCTGCTGCTGCTGCTCGTCTGCCATCTGAAGGCTGTGCTCCTGCTATCCCTGCCGCTGGTGCTGCCACTGAGGCTCCACTTGATGCATGAGCTCTTGCCAGGCCTGCTGCTGCTGGTACCGCTGCTGCTAATGTGTGTGTAATAGGCGGTTGTGCCCCTGAGGTCCCAACTCCTGCTTCTGCCCTGATGCATCCTGATTGCCCACTGCCGGCTGCTGCTCCCAGTGATGCTGCTGCTGCTACTGCTGTCTGTCTCTGTGTCTGCTGTGGGCTTGCTGCAAAGTACTGTGCAATGTTTACACCCTGCAGAGAAGTTGCAGAAGTGGAGAATATGGGAAAGGAGTTAACTGGTGCGAAGGTGTAGGCTAGGGGCCAAGGCAGTGCTGGTGCTGAGGGTGGTGCTGATGCGGTTGAGGTTGAAGGGATAGCTGTTCCTGCTTGCACTGCTGCTGCTGCTGCTGCATGCACTGCTGCTGCTTGTATTGCTGCTGCTTGTGTTGCTGCTGCTTGTACTGCTGCTGCTTGTGTTGCTTCTGCTTGTACTGCTGGTGCTTGTACTGCTGCTACTTGTACTGCTGCTGCTTGTTCTGCTGCTGCTTGTGCTGCTCCTGCTTGTGCTGCTGCTACTTTTGCTGCTGCTGCTTGTGCTGCTCCTGCTTGTACTGCTGCTGCTTGTGCTGCTCCTGCTTGTACTGCTGCTGCCTGTGCTGCTCCTGCTTGTGCTGCTGCTACTTTTACTGCTGCTGCTTGTGCTGCTCCTGCTTTTACTGCTGCTGCCTGTGCTGCTCCTGCTTGCGCTGTAGCTGCTTGTACTGCTGGGGATGTAAGAAATGCAATGGCAGTGGGCTGTGTTGGGATGGACACAAAAAGGGGCACCCCCTGCCCTGCTGCTGCTGCTACCACCTGAGCTACTGCTGGATCTGCTAACCCCGCACTCCTATGCTCGATGGCCCTTGCTAGAGATACCACTTCTTTTGAGTGGTGCTTCTTTAACAGCTTCTCATCTTTAAGGTTTATACTGAAGTCACCCCTCTCCTGCTGTAGCCTAGCTCTGAAGTTCCATGTTGTAGCCATGAGCAACCAATTGGTGCTACCACGTTTGGTATACTTATTGTACAGCAGCCAAAACAAGAGCTCCTCTTCCTTTGTGCTGACTTCAGTCATAAATGCATGCAGGCCTGCTCTGGAACCTGGAAGTTTAGCACATTTGCCATGCATCTTGCGCACAATCTCACTCACAGGAGTTCTTACCCTATGTTTCCTGGGAGCTCCTCGCCCGCTGCTACCTGAAGCTGCTGCTGCTGCTCCTGCCGGTGGTCTTGTTGCTCCTCCTGGTGGCTCTGTCCCTGTTGCTGCTGCTGCTGCTCCTGACCCTGACCTTGCACTTGCTGTTGCCCCTGCCTGGATTGTTGCTGATGCTGCAGCTGCTTCTGCGCTGGGTGCTCCTGCAGCTGAGTCAATAGCAGCTGCATCTGCTGCTGCATCATATAGCACACTGCTACAGCGCGAGCACTGAAGGGTAAAGGAGGGGCCTGGACCCACTGCTGCCCTTTGCACTTCTGTGCGTGCATCACAGCTGCTGCAATACATCTCACAGTCATCTGCACAGACAGGAATGGAACAGTCATGTCGGGCCCTGTCGCAACCTGATGATGGTAATTTGGCCTTCAGGGAAAAGCATGAATGCCTTAACTGAGGGACTGAGGGTCGGCATTGCCACTAGTCAAACATTCATGATACGCACAGCTTGTACAGGAACCACATGCTGCGTGCAGAATTGCAGACAAAATGAACTAGCACAGTCCACGACCTTGAATTTGCGTTTCTATACTTTGTTGCAGCACCTCTGCACCATGCTTGGATTACCCCTATATCTATTCACACCCGGCACCCATGCTCTGACATATGAGGCAAGCTCACCTAGCATAGGGCACAGTTCCTCAACCAGCTCGTCCATGTATGCCCATGTGGAAGGATCCCACTCTGCTGTAGACTGCATGGAGTTGACATCAGCCAACAACTTGTCACCCTCAATGACAGCCTTGGGCACCCTGTCCAAGCCAAATGCCGGCAGCTCCTCCAGTATCTTGACTGCTGGCCACTTACTGAAAGGGTCAGCAGCCCCCAGACCAAGGGTTTTGTACAGAGCAGAGATCTCCTCCATGACCTGCTGGTCGTACCCGCCATATGTTTCCACCCCAGCTTTCTGCATGCCCTTGATAGCCCGGCGGTAGTGCCAAAGGGTCAGCATGTGCTGTGTAAGGCAGGACAATGTTGATGATCAGTACGGTGTCAGTGGCCTAATGAAGCATATCATGCACTTCAAGAGCTGCAGCCATGCTTCAAACTCCTTGCTACTGGTACCAAACAGCAGCTCAGTTGGGTCAGATGTGGTGTTGATGCTAATGTCCTCTTGCACCAATATTGTCATAGTCTGGTCTCTCAGTAAGTTTCATTTTCTGATTCCCTCAAACCAACGACACAAACCATTCCCAACTTCCATGCACAGCCATATACTGGAAAAATGCACAGCCATAAGCTGAGAAAGAACACTGCTCAGCCCTCCTAGCCCTGCAGCACCTGCAGCATAACCAGACTTTCCCTGTGTGGAGGGTGAGAGGCTGCGACAGAGAGCTACCATAACAAGAGCCAGAGCCAAGCCAAGGCAGCAGCGGAGGCCTGTACAGCCATACGTGAGCCTTTGTAACTCACCTGAGCCAATTCCTTCCCCGTGTTTCCCCCACTGAACAGCTTGTTCATGTGGCCATGATAGGACTCCTCCGCGCTGCTGCCACGGCCACAGTGGTACTTGAGCAGCCCCTCCCAAACCTCTCCGCTGGGCACATACAGCTCCACATCTGGCAAGTCTGGATTGGCAATGAATGAGGAGTGAACATCAGGGACAGGCATTCGTGTTCTCTTTGCAGGGGAGGGGAGATGCTGTGAGAAAGACACGCTGAGATCATATCTATCTTCAAAACATCCCATGTGACTTCAGCCAAGCACATTGTTACATGTTTTATCTAGTTCGATAGTTTTGGTATGATAGGAAAAAGGGTCTAGAAACCACTGTTTGCTTGCAGACACTCACCCCTGCTTTTGTACCTGTACCTACCTGCTAAATGCATACATGAGTCTCCATATCATCACCAGACTGTCCAACGGTATTGCACTCTCAATTGTAACACTCCCAGGAACCCCCACCTCCCCCAAAGCCCGAATAACATACCTGCCATCATGCCAATCATGGATGGTGCTTCTTGCTGACCAGGGGAAGGGTTAACACCAGGGCAAGGCTTTTGCAAGGTCTTCCAGTTGCACATGAACTCCTCAGTGATTGGGCACTCACTAGTGATGGGGCACACCATCCTGCTGTACTTGTCAATGACAGTCTGCATGTCACGTGTAGTTGTCTCCTGGTCCAACACTGTCCTACGGATGAGCTTGTTCCTCCAATACCTTGGCTTGTCCACCAACCGCTCCTGCTTGTCCCGCAGCTTGGCCTCCACAGCAGCCTTATCAACCTGGTTGACCTTGTACAGGGCATCTGTCAGCTCGCCCATCAAAGGCTCTGTACAAGCAGAAACAACAAGGAGACAAGTGCACCTTACAGGGAGCAAAATCGAATTGCATCTGCACCTGCACGATCTGTAAGTAGATGAGCTTTGGCAGTAGATGTGTTGAACCCAGCAGTCACTCAGCATTAACACAGGAATGACCTGGCAAGAGTACCTCATGCAGCCAGACATGCTCCCTACCTCATTTTGCACACATGCTCAACGTTTGTAAAAGCAACCAATATTATTGCAGCCTAGAGCTCACCCTTGAGGGTGTTGGTCTTGGGAGTGCAGCGACCGAGCTGGTCCAGAGTGTGCCAGCCATCCTTGCGCAGCTCTATCCATGGAAACACCTCCTTCAGGGTCCCAAACAGGGAAGGGTTGTCCACATATATCACCCGGAGCTTCAGTGCCTACAGCCAAAAGGAGAATAAGATGCAGCAGGGCAAAAGTAGGTGCTTGCTTCATTTTCTGCTGGTATGGAATGATTGAGGTTCTCACTTACGTCATCACCCAACCTGGCCTTGTACTCCTCAAGGTGGTGTTTGAGCTCATCTGGAGAGGTGCTGGAGGTCCAAATGTGCATCAGGGGCTCGCCTGCAGTCAGATACACATCATTACAATATCGTATCTACTTTGAGGCATGCAGGAACGCAATCCGCTGCAGCTCAAGCTTAGTTGATAGGAAGAATTCACACCTGTCTGAGTGTTGTAGAGGTTGAAAATGGCCTGCGCTACGCGGTTCCCTTTTCCATCATGGACATACTTGGTAGGCCCATGGTTGTAGTCACAGGATGCTATGACAGCAGGCCGTGAACCAATCAAGCTGCGCATGTAGCTCTTGTCCTGCTCCATCTGGCCGACCAAGTGGTCCTTGATGTATGTGTTGCTCAGGGTGTTGACAAGGGGTGATCTGCAGGAAGGAATACACATTATGCAGCGACTGCAACACATGACTACAACACACGAGAAGGGGAGAGCTACATGTGTTAACATTGACGAGGGATAACGTAAGCAGGCACAAAAGCACAGAGTTGTTGCATGCTCTCAGTTAAGGAGAAGCAAGGTGCACAAGATAGACAAAATGATAGGCACACAGGGACATGGTTATTATACACTGTGCCCATCTTCTATGTAGGAAAAGATATGCAAACCGGCAGAGCCTTACCCTCTCCATTGCTTAAAGGTCTCAGCTGGGCCACCACCATTGACCATGCTGCTGCCACTGCTGCTCCTGTCAGCACCCACTGCTGCTGCACCCTCTTGCCCTGAGCCACCTTCACCTTCACCCAATGTCACTGCTGTCTGTATAAAGCCAGACCCTGCTGCTGCTGCTGCTGTTTGTACTGTACCTGCCCCGGCATGTAAGGAGTCCGGCCCTGCTGCTGCTTGTAAGGTACTTGCCCCTGCTACTGCTGCTGCTGTTTGCAAGGAGCTCGACCCTGCTGCTGTTGCTGCTGGATTTTGAGAGCCAGACTCTGCAGCTGCTGCTGCTACTGGTGGTGGCCTGAAGAAGTCATTAGCAGGAGTAGTGTCCTTGGCGAATTTCACTATCTCCATGTACTGAGCATGCTTGTTGAGATCCACAGTGGCCTGCTGCTCAATGAGCATCCCTGCAAACAAAAGACCACCGATTGAAAACTTTGCCAGGAGGTTCTTTAGCAGGATATGTTAATTGGCTGACTGAATGCAGTTCAAGCATATTATGCAAACCAGATTAATACACAGGCACAAGCACAGGTACTCCTAAGCGTGCCAACATGCACACAGCATTGAAGTCTTTAGTCACTGATGTCAAATTCTGAGTGAACCCTGCAGTTGATGTTCTCACCAGTAAAATCATTGATGTTCCCGGTTGTAACCAAGTTCCTGTACATCAGCCTGCTCAAGCTAGCCTCAATGCCCACCCTTGAACCCAGAATGCTATCGATCTCCTTGTAGGCCCAGGGGTACTCGGATTGAATGATCTGCAGGAGCTTTGCGTTGGTGGACAGGAAGTAGCTGCGCTTGCTGGTGTTGCCATTCTTGACTTTGCGCTCCCCATCGCATGCAGTGGAGCCTGCAAGAAGTCATAAAGTCATGAACGTAGAACAGCTGGCCAGACTGAGAAGGTCAGGAGAGGGTGTTGCTGCATGCTTACGGGGGCAATTTTCGCAATACAGCTGGTTGGTGTGGACATATTTAGGCTCCCCTGAGAGTGTCCCTAGCCTGAACAAGCTGTTCTGGTGACCATTACTGTGCACGGTGCCGCGCTGCTCTTCTGGGAACTCATAGCAGTAGGGACAAGGTGGGTGGCCACCTCTGTGCTCCCAGATTGCAGCTAGGGCAGGGATCAAGTGCCAGCAGAGGTATGTTATCTCGATGCCACCTAGGCTGAGCTTGACAGGGTCTATCTCGGAGACTGGCACGCCCGGCTTGACCTGGAAAGTATATGACGGATACTCTATGGACCAGCCCTGGGGAAATTTGCCCGCTGCCCTCTGCTGCGCGACAAGCTTGTACTTTAAAGAGGGCTTGTTCTTCTTGGCGTAACTAAGGAGCTCTACGTAACATGGGTCCCTAGCCTCTGCTTTGTTGGGCTTGGCACCTAACCCGCAAGGACACCCGATGTCCTCAGCGAACTCTGGTTCCCTGTCGCCCATGTGGCTAAGGACGCATGGAAGATACTATAGACATAACGCGCGGTTGTGGGTTTCCACTAAAAGGTATCGAACAAGCAACCGCTGCAGGTATCACCAACGGAGTTGCAATGGATCACCGTATGGGTATGCGTCAGTTCCAGTTACAGGAGGTACATACTCAAACGCGCGAAAGCACTAGCGCAGTCAATCGTCACCGACACTGGGTCAGCCAAAATGCGCTGCAATGCGGGCGGCATGGCTTTACCAGGGTGGCAGGGAAGCAGACGAGCCTAAACCCTCGATTTCAACTCGGGCAGAAATATTTTCCCCGATGTGGGGAATATTTTCAGTCTCGGTGCCTCCAAAATATTTTTCGCCCGTACGTCACTCAGGTGACCGGTTTGGAAAATTTGGTCGGCTGGTCGGCTGGTCGGAATGCTACACTATACCCCTGCTTACCCCTCGAGCACACTACAGCTGATAGCATGGCGTACATTTCATATAGCCTCTAAGTATACTGTCATAATCCCATTTTACCAGTTTACCAGTACCGCTGTCGCCTAGGCATGTCACAGTTGCATTTTTAATAGGCATGCGTGAGTCCTTGTCAAACGATTACGATATCATGCATGGCAACCCGTTGTCTCCCGATAGCAAGGCGGACCTTGCTAGACAGTACGAGGCTGGTAGAGCGCAGAGTCGGTCACATGTCCTATCCCCAGTGGGTACGCCTGCGAGCTATTCATACCGTCTGCATACATTTACGACAACTCTCATATGTTATAACGGTCATATGTTACAGGGCCTTCCTCTCGAGTGGCCCCTCCGTTACCTGAAACCGGAGAGAAGCGAACCACATCCTTATTCCAAGCTATGAGCGACCACGTCCCGCCCGCGTGTATAGTGGAACCGAGTGCTCCTATATGCGTGCTAACTGTACCAATGATAGGTACGGTGTGCATTCAGAGGCTACTTGCAGAAGCTTTCGACTTTGCCGTCATTTATGTTGGCCTGTGACTGCAGGTAGTACGTACTCCATGCTCACACCGTTGAACATGCTCCAGCAGTTCCGTGAGCCTGTACCTGCGCACATGTGTAGAGTAGTAATGCCCGCTGGTGGTATCAATCAAGATTTCCTCTGTCCTGTGGAATTCATAACTAATCCTCATCATCAACAGATGCAACAGCTGTACAATCTCAGATATCAGCAACAGTTGCAACAGCCTCTACAAACAGCTGGAGACATAGCAGGGGTCGGGGTGCAACAGGGCATTGGGCATGTCGTTACTAGTGCAGTAACAGCAGGGGCCAGCATGGGGGCAGCAGCAGGGGCTGGTAGAGGGGCAGCAGCAGGAGGGGGGCAGCAGAGGGTCAGTAGGGGGGCAGCAGCAGGGGTCGCAGCAGCAGGGGCTGATACCAGAGCTTACTACCGGGCAAATCCTAAGGCTCTCAGGGGGATGTTTAAATGTGAAACATCAGCTGCAGCTGCAACTGGCACAAGTACAGCGACCAGGGGCTGCCCGGGGCCGGATAAGGGGCATGGTCCAGCAGACATACATGAGCACCAGACGGAGCCAGCTGTAGCTGCAGCGGCACCACAAAAAGTACCTGTAGCAGCAAGATGGGTGGGAAATCTGAATGGGAAAGCAGCAGCAGTAGCAGCGGCGACTGGGAGGGTAGGGCCGGGTTCGGGCAAGGTTATCCGTAAAGTCAAAACTGCCGAAGATGTGGAGTTTGTGACAATGGAGCAGTACTGTGCTGACGTGGCAAAAATGCAGCTGACCAATGAGCAGCAGGAGTTAGATGGAGGGGAGTTGACCCCATGGGAGGCAGCAGCAGAAGAAGCAGCGGCAGCACGATCGGTTGTTATTAGAGCAGCCAAGTCGGTGATGGAAACCATTCCGGGCGATCCGAGTAGGATACATATGATGGTAGATGTTGCCATTGCGAGGGCTGCAACTGCACATTGTGAGCTTCAGAAGTTATCATGCCGGCCAGCAGTGATGGAAGGAGTAAACGTCAAGGGTTTGCTCGAGGATACGGAGAAAGCTTTCCTTAAGATCGTATTTTCTCTATTTGAGGAGTCGACAGGTGCAGCAGCAGTAGCGTGTACAGAACCAGGTGCAGCACCCAGTAGTGAAACAGGTGCAGCAGCCAGTGTCAACCAAGAGGGGCAGGGGATGGGGGCAGGGGCAGGGGCGGATGCGGTGCAGGGGGGGGGGCAGGCGCAGGGGGAGGTGCATGCAGGGTGGCAGGGGGGGGGGCAGGCGCAGGGGAAGGGGCAGGCAGGGGGGCAGGGGGAGGGGCAGGGGCAAGGGCATGCGGGGGGCAGGGGGGAGGGGCAGGGGCAATGGAGGGAACACCCCTAAAAAGACGCTCCGCGACCAAGGTTTTCCAGACCGTTCCCGCCAGCAAACCTCTCATTTACCAGCAAGATGGCCCCTTCGCACGCCAATCGAGGGCCCAGGACAAGAACAGCCACATTCACTGGCAATGCATGTAGTTTCAACAGTAACCTTGTCACTCCATGCCATCGCAGCTCGGCCAGGCGCACCACAACTTCAGGAAGCTTCATTTAAACACGTCATCAAGCTCATCCACTGGCATCTGATTCGCTCCAACATGTGCCCTCCGTTTGCTGCGTGCAGCCACCTTCGCGCCATACTTGCCCGCCTTTTGCTGCTTCAGCAAGCGCCGAATTGTGTTGGGCGCAGTGTAGTTGGAATTCTCATAAAGAGTGCTACCACCGAAGCTGCCAGCGAAGATCTTGATGGGCTGCATGGCAAAGCGTGGGCCAACCTCTACCAAGGTGGCGTTGCTGGGATCCGCCTTCTTCTTGTCCAGGGGCATAACCACCTACAAAAAAGCACCAGCACAACATTAAGACCATCTTACAAAATGCGCAACCAGTCGCTTGTAGTGCAGATCTTGTGATTAAGGGCCCTTACAGCTTCATAGGTCACACAAAGTAGAGCGACCGATCACTTGAAAGAACAGGGAGATCTTGTGTGTCGTACCGCCTATGAACCTGATTGGCTGGTGTGTCACGGTTCATCCTACGTCAAAGCAAGCCCAGTCTGCTATAGTGTGAGAAGCTCTGACCATGCTAAGGCCCCTGGTTGGCATAGGGACAGCTGCTTGCCCACTCTCCGCCTTTGGTCGTTATGACCTAGGCAGCCCTTTGCGCTTGCCACACCTTAAATGTTTGTTATGTTATGTCTCCCTGTTATGCTGCATCAACCACCCTAGCCATGTTGCTGCATCTTCCTGCTTTTTGCCGTGCTCCCTTCCCCCTGCCCCGTCCTGCATACCTGATAGTTCCTAAACCATATCCGCCCATCTGCCACAGTGAAGCTAAGCACATGGTCAAAGAAGGGCTTTGATTTGTGGTGGCGCCGGGGGGTTGTGAACACCTGAGTCAGCATCTCCTTCAGCAGCTGCAAGTGTGGCTCTGCATCAAATGCTGCATCAAAGCTCAACACCGGCCTGCAATGCAGCACGCAACATAGCAACCTGTCAGTTGGGATATATCTGAATGGCAAACAGACAACCTCCAACCCGTTGCTTCCACTGGGCTGTGTGTGATACAGCTTGAAGTGCCAGACCTACAGCAATTCTGCTAGGACATGTCATGGCAAGCATTCATAACAATCAGTAGCAGTACTACGCTGCACTTTTCAGCAAACTGCCCAGCAGCACATAGCAGAAGATGTTACAAGCGCACCATGGACTTGCCATGCGGCTTGTGCAGATTCTATCAAGGAGCTTGGTCCACTTTCACTCCCTGCTCAGGTCAACTCAAAACATGCTCAGGTAGCCAAAAGTTAAGATTTGCTTCCGTAAAGTGCAACGCACAACTAAGAAGTGCAAACACTTCAAGCAGCCCCCACTGAGCTACAAGTGGGGTGGCCATCTACAAAAGCTGCAGAGGTTCTGCACGCTGGAACTATATGTTAAGAGAGACCACTTGCACAGCCCTCCGGGCCGTGCAGGACCCAAGCATGGCTCCAACCAGTTTGCTAGGGCTGGAACTATATGAAATAGATCGCTGCACAGGGTAGCACACGCTGGAACCATGCGTTCTTCATCAGTGTTAGCCAGCTACTCCCATAACTGGACACGCGCAACCCAAAGCATGTAGCTCTTGAACTTAAAATGGGGACTTGAGGTTTAGCCCCCATCTACAAAACAAGAATTCAAGGGGATCGCCTCCCCCTCCATACATCCTGCCTGCTAGCAGCAGTGTTAAACTGCCACAGGCCACAACCTAAGGGTGCGCCGGAACAGCAAGTTACTTTGAGGCTTTTGTGCCTCGCACAAGCTTGGGTAGCAGGGTATGGAAGGAGGGCAGACACTATGTATGGTATCTATGTATGCCGACTGCTGCAGAAGCAGCTCTCTTTGTGCTCTGTAAACAAAAAACCTCACAGGGCATAACGTCCGCCATGTACTTTTTTAGAATGGCCCACATGCAGCCATGACTTCAAATCAGTTAAGACGCTTGTCGCTATCACAAATTAAAAGTCATGCTTGGGTGCTGCACGGCCCGAAGGGCTGTGCAGTTATATCTCTTGACAAATCACGAGTCATCAACATCAAAAGTCCTGTCACGGGTTCCTCCGCATCCCTCGTCCCTTCAGCTGCATGTTAACTCTTGTCCTCCACGTTCGCACTGAACGCACTGAACACAAAGAAACACTACTAGCCGTCCCTCTTAGGCAGGACTCCAAATGACTGACCTTGCTGAAGATCCCAACCTCTGGGATTAAGGTCCTTGTACCTTACTAAAACACTCTGCCATTAAATCCATGGTTTACGATTATATGTGTGGTCACACTCCTCGCTTGGAAGTGTATTACTATCCATTAGTAACGGCACCCTGGCCCAACAGCGCGATGTTTGTATACAGGTATTGGTGAGCCTTGGAAGTTGATGTCCCTTTTAAGAAACAGTAGGAAGCTTTCAACGAAGTAGTCGCGGTGGAGGGATGGAGGGACGGCATCACCAGAAACATGATTGTTAGGCACAGGTCTAACCCCTGCTGCATGTCCATGTCCATGCTCCCTAAACCCTAAACTACCTAAACCCTAAGCCTACCTTGATGCCTTGAGGTGGTTGCCTGTGAGCTTGAGTTCATCCATGGTGTGCACGTTCTGTACCAGGAACTTGGCACATGGCCCATTGGGTGACTTGGCCATCCACATGTACAGGTCCTCACGCTTGCGGGCCTCAAAAAACAGGACGCTGCTGCAGCCCTGTACAGCCACAGAGCACAAGTAGTAAGCAGCCACATGACAACTCAAGTGAGACAGAGTAAACCTGCTGGCAAGAACCCCAAATCCCCTGACCCATGTTCAATCTCAGGCGGGTGAAAACTAGTCCACACGATTGGCGGCCGCTCTCTGACGCAGTCCTCCCGCTCGACTGCCAACAGCCATCTACTTGCGCAGTCAGTAGGACGACGAGAAAAAACATAGTTGCCCCCTTGATCTGGCAATACAAAATGAACAAGTGAAGGACGGGGAGGTCCTGCTCGTGATCCAAAGCTAGGTGTACATGCATTGCCCTCTTGGTAACATGGGCCAAGTGCTTGGTATCCAGATCGCATGCAAACTTGTTAAGGCGTCGCATGTCCGGTGAACCCTCATTTTTTCAGCAAGACTTGGCAACAACCAAACAGGCACAGAGCATAAGGTGATAGAGGTGGGCTACAGGGCATTTTCCAGGCCTGGGCTAACGTATGAGCATCTCCATTGCAACACATACACAAAGCAGCACCTCTTTAAGCACTAGCAACACTGACAGTATCTAGCTCACCTTCATATCTGCAACCTCATTGATCACTCCTCTATCACTCTTGGTGTCTAGCTTCACATCCTTCTTGCTGTGTGGCAACAGCTGCAGGAGGTCCATCATTAAGTGACGGTACCTGCACACAGCAACCACAGCTGCATTCAGCGCTAGTGTTGCAGAAAAATGAGTGGTAGCTGCTAGACCGCATCATATCCTGCATTTGCCTCCTGTTGGTAATGCAAGAGAAGAGAAGCAAAGGCAGAGCTTGGCCCCAGATACTTTGCTCAGCTTATTTTGGGCCCTACCAACACAGTATACGCAACATGGTTAATGCTCATCACTGAAAGGCTAAGGGCAAATCTGAAAGGGTCCGTGTAGGACCTTGTATCAACGAGAAGGGGGTCAATAAAGTGATAGAAGGAGCTCCTGTGTCTACCTTGATCCACAGAAAAGGGATGGGTGTGCATTCAAATGCTAGATGATTAATCCTCTTGGGGGAGCCACATCTGGCTTGATAATACACTAGCCCAGGCCTACTGATCAAACGTGGGTCATGTGAGTCCACAGCAGCACAATGATGTCGTACCGACATAGCTGTTATGGTTCGTGGATCCATGTGTGAACTCTGCTGGCTGCAATGCAGGCCAAATCGCGGCCATGTAGTACCCGCACCGGGCGAGGAGCCTTTCTGGACTAGAAAAGGCGTGCATGCTTGCTGTATCATGGTGCATACATGCTGCTTATAGCTGACCCTGGATTGCCTGCTACTTCCTGGATGGTCCCATGACATGCAGGAAGGAAATATGCCCAATAGATCTGCCGTCTGCCATGCTACTTGATGTCTCCAGGTCCGTTCTTTATCCCAAGTAGTGTTACTAAGTAGCTGCTTACCGGAAGGTGATCCCCCTTGTGCCTAGGACTAGCACTTTCTCCTTGTTCTTGAAGCCACTGTGCTGTTTCCCATCTCCTGGCGCAGCTGTCTGCTGGGCTGCTGTTTCTAGAGATGATTTGCGCTGTTTTTTTGCTTTGCCAGAAGCGCCCTCCTGGGCCTTCCGCTTGCTCATGGTGTCAGGAGAAAAGGCTCCCTGGTCAGGAATGAGGCGCTGTCAAAGCCACGGGGTACTGCACGTGCGATGCGAGACTGCCTTGAGATTATAAAAGGGGATCGATTATTAAATTTATATTCTCTATAGAGACAAACGTATAAAAGGCAACGAGACGTGCACCCAGGGCCGTCGAATGACAAAAGAGGAAGGCAGTCTAAGAGTGCTCAGGAAATAACCGCGTACATAGCCGGCGTAGCATACAGAGCTCCGCGATCACTGACGCCCCAGAGCCTGCTCTTGGTGCGGTATGCGGCCCAAGGCTGCAGTGCTGCCGTATTTTTAAGGGCTTTCGGACGCGGTTCATAGCGAGTTACCACAGGTGCCGAACCTGGTGACTGAGGAGTTACACTCTGCAGTCAGCTTCAATCGTCCTCTTCTTCGTAGCTTGACAAAGCAGAGCGATCTGGAGCCACATTTAGCAATAAGCCTTCAGTAGCTCACCGGGATTGCCTGTATGTGATCCTCAGCGCGCTTGGCCCCCTGGATGGAGTGTTGAAAAACAACGAGCGTTGATTCGTTCTTTGAAGTCTTATTCACGTGATAATCCTTCTCCAAGGCGTTTGCGACGCAGACTATAACCGTCACAGTACTGTTCTGAAGTGATTTAGTCAGTGCTTGGAGACCATGCCTACAGGTCCGATCCGCCACTGATTTGTAATCCTTGAAATCGTTACAAGGATGTGAACATGCTCTGTAATACCATCACACATGCTTCCACGCAGATGTGGAAGGGGAGCTGTTAATGGTCCTGCTGGACATGACCCTGCTCTATGGGAAGAAAGCAACTGTGTATGAGTACCCACAGCCCCAAGTCATGCTTCAGCAGGTACATATGGAATAGATATGCAGCATGGTTGAAGCAGCCGCTTGTGCGGCGCAGCTGCAGGCTTACGCAGTGACCATCTGCAGATAATCACGTTCTTGAAGGCGCACATGCTCCAAAATGAGCACAATCAGCAGTGTGTCATTGCGCTACAACAGAACAGCAGGTGAGGACCTGTCCTAGCGAACATGAGCCCACACAGCATACATATATGGCACAGTGCAGCCTTACTTGTCGGTGGAGATCCAGCTCTTTATGTCTGCAGTCGGTGGTTGGTGAACATCAGAAAATGTCAGACAATGACGCGTCTGACACCGCAGTTCTAAGTTAAGACCTGCTTTTAGCTCCACATAACACAGTAGAACTTGACAGTGGTGTTCCGTAGGTGCCAAGCCCCCTGCAGCAGCTGGCATACTGCTGTTGTCACCGTCTCTGTCCACTGCCCAGAGCATAACTGGCCTCACTATTTGCAGCACTTCGGGCCAATGTATCTAACCATGCGTTGTTGTGCTTCCAGATGTATATGTCCTTATGCCATATGTCTCTTCTTGCAGCCCTTTTCTTTACAACTCTGAGAGTGGTGCAGACCCAGAGCGACTTTCCACCACCATGTACCATCGTGTCAAGGTGCTTGTGCAACAGCATGAAGGAGAGCAGTTAAGTCAACACCAGCAGCAGCAGCAGGAGGAGGAGAAGGAGGCGCAGCCATCTGCAGAGGAGCCATCAAGTACTGGTAAGAGTCAGATGGTGTTGCACCATAGTCTAGCATGTAGCATGGCTGCAACAGGTGCTCAAGCCACTCACATGCGAGCGAGCAGCAGTGCAGGCATGACAAGGCAGGCAGCAGAAGTGTGCGCCAAGTGCAGCAGAAGCAGCAAGTGCATGTATTCTGCCCTGCAGCTTCTGGCATGTGTAGCTGCCTGAGCTCTACTTGTGGCTTGCATTCACATTGCCCGCCAAGAATTTCAGACAGTAGCTATGCAAACTGTGTCTGACTGGGAGAGCTTGACGGACTTTAGGGTCCAGTGGTAAAGAGTTTTTTTGCAGGTAAAGGCTGAAAAGGTAGAAGTGGTGTGCAAAACTATTTGATTAAGGTCTACCCAGCTTTTGAAGCCACCAGAGCAGGGTGTACTGGGCAGCTTTCACAGACAGCTCTGCTCTGCTTTAGGAGCTTGTTAAGAGAGACCACTGCACACCCCTCCCGGCTCTGCTTTAGGAGCTTTCAGATTTTGCGCATGAGTATGTTCTAGGTAATGACTTTTCACGTTTCCATGTGCTATAGATATTGCCCCAATATGCCTATGTATATGGTCCCATCTCCATAACTCTGTGCTTCATTTACTTGGAAACTGTATGCTTATCATAACCTGAAGCAGCCAGGACAGACATATGCATTCTCTCATTGGTGGAGCGACTTAAGATTGATAGATTGGTAGATTGAGCATGTTGTATTTACGAATCATTTCCCATTCTGCTCTTAGGGCCCTCTGGAGACATTTGCTTGTCAGCAGGCCTTTCCAGGGCTCTTTGCTACGTCCAGCGGCAACTCCCCCGCTACAACACCAGCAGAAACAGGGCTCGGCCCAGGATCCTGTGCATATTGGGCACCCCTGACTCCCCTGTGTACTATATCCCAGTCATGAACAGCATCTTTGCTGCACAGCATCGGCAAGTGGTTATAGACGCGGTCATACTGGGGGCCAAGGACTCTGCTCATATGCAACAGGTGCGTTAAAAAAAATTGTCTTTAAGACAATTACAGGTGCGGGGCCATGGCACTTTGCATGGCATAACATGACCGTATTGATATAGGGTGACCAACAAGCCGGCACAGTGGGGGCACCGAACTCAAAAGGCAGTCTGATGCTGGGCTTCTTTGGTAATAAGTAGTGCACCATCGACAAGTCAGGCAGGGAGGAAAATTTGTGAATATGTCCTATGCCTTTGAAAGTGGTGTAGGAATGGTCTGCACATGTAGGAGACTTGATCCCCTGCAATGTCAGCTGGCTTGCAAGGATTAGACCGATTAGAGGGGTGACTGCCCCATAAAGTATAGTACTGATGCTTTGTAATGCTGCTGTGTGCCCAGCAGCGATCAGACTACATCGTCTCGTTTGTACATAAGTGGTTTTTGTAAACGAGGCCAAGTGTCAACAGCATGGCTTTGCAGTTGTCCGCCTATGGCTGCTATGGTTCACATGCTTGTGCACAAAAGTATACAGGTCTGTATGATATCATAGAGGCAACCACAGCTTTGCAGCCATTGATGCTAATAGTGTTACGTAGTGTGTGGGGAGCATTGCAGACTTATGCCAGGTTCCGACAACCTCCAATGTTGCGTTATGACGCAAGGTCAGTGCAAGAACAGCCATTTAACTTCTGTCCTTGCAGGCAGCACACATTACTGGCGGCCTCTACCTGCGACCCAAGCACTCGTATGGGCTGTTGCAGTACCTGCTCAGCATGTTCTCAGCAGATACCCACACTCGCACGTCCCTGAACTTACACCGGCCAACGGGAGTGGATTACAGAGCCTCCTGCTTCTGCCACAAGCAGACCATTGACACTGGGTACATCTGCTCAGTTTGCCTTTCCATCTTCTGCAAGGCCAATATGAAGCTACAGACGTGCCTGACTTGCGGCTCCGTCTTCAAAGGGAAGCTGGGGCCAGCAGGTGCTCCATCAAAGCGGTAAATGTGTCTGTTGCTGCTGTGGGACATAGCTAACATTTGTTATAGTATTGGAAGGAATGAAGGACATGTTGCTCTGGTCATCTGTTGTCATGTGTTTTGGCTTTTCATATCTGCAGATGCTAATCGGCTCTGAGCAAGGCATTAACTGCTTGGCTTGCTGTTGACTGGGTCAACTGGTCAGCACATGGCAAGTCGAAATGGGCTGGCCTGACATACATTGGCTAGGGATCTAGGGTTGGCTGGTGGCAGCCATTGTGTGAGTTTTGGACAGGAAGTTGAGTGTGCCGTTGGAGCCTAAGTTGGCTCCTTGTGGGTGGCGCTGCCCCCACCGGCGCCCCGCTTTGATGGGGCCATTTGGTAATTGTTAATTGGTAATCTGGACGGTTGCTTGGGCTGCACGGTTGTTTGTTTGTTTCTGTGATCTCTCTATATTGCGGACCACGCAAGGCACTGTTTACCCTGATTTGGCGCAGCACTGTTTAGTTTTGACGGGGCCATTTGGTAATTGGTAATTAGTTTGCCCCAATGAGTCCTTGGTTGGCACAATGGTGGTTTACAAGAGGGGCGCTGGCCTATGACAGTTTACCTTTGACCTTAACCCGCCACAAACCCGCCACATGTCCGTAGCATGCTTCAAGTTTTCATTGTGGGAGCTGTGGTGGGCTGCACGCTGAAGTTGTTGTGTTGTCACTGGGCTTGCTATTTCCCTTGGGCAAGCCGCGGCGTTTGACCTCCTGGCAAATGATGTCTGCCGTCTGCTGTCAATATACTGTGAAGGCGCATGCTCATCTCCTGCAGGGCTGCTGTTGCTCACGTGGCGATTTAGTAGATGGTATATGCACCCATGTAGAGCGCAGCGAAGACTGCTTGGCCGCTGCCGGAGCGCTGCTGGAGTATGTGCAACACGGTAAACGGTTGATGAACATCACCGAGGGTGTTAATGGTTCTGCTGCTCGTCATTCCCGTCGGCGCGCTCACTCAGTCACTCACTTTGAGCAAGGTCAGAAGTGTGCCTCTAGAACCCGTGGTAGTTACTCCGATGGGTTAACAAGGTCCTGAGCAACACTACATCCACCTAGTACTATCATGTACCTCTGTTGTGTCTGATGTCAGCTCCGCACGGTGTGCGTCGAGTCTCCATTTAACCCAAGTGTTACAATAGTTCAGACCAGAATCATCCAAACAATCAAGCACTTCACAATAGGCCGTGTGGTTGGCTATGAGCGCAGCGTGGTAGTTGGTTTGTGACCGTTGTCTGGCGCGGACTGGGGCCCGAAGGAAACTTTGTGAAGCCCGTGACATTTTGGCAACGCTACACACTCATGTTTTCTGGTCGCGTATTCTGCCTTGCGTGCCTTATATCTTAGCATGCCTTTGCGGTAGACATCACTCGATTTTAGTTAGTTTAAAAATTTTGTAGCATCGGAGCATAAGTACCTGAGGAGTTGTCACCGAAGTTGTAGAGGAGTTGTCACCGACGGGAGTTTGCACGCTCACTCCAAGCAGTGCGAGCTGAGAACTGCAGAATCTCTACAACAAACAAACCGGCGTCTATTAGGAGCAGCCGGAGTGCCGAGCGTTCACGCTTAGGGTGACAAGGGTTGGTCGTGTAGCTAGCGATGCACAAGCGGACATTCCGCACACATTATGATGCACTGATTAAATTGAGCGTCATCTAAATAGAGCTTAACAAATAATTGGGTGCCCTGCTCTGCCCTGCTCTGATCCAACTTCCACCAACGTCGCCACAGTTGGACACCCGCATCAAGAATAGCCGTTGCGGGGTGGATTGCCCTCGCTCAGAGCCCCCAAAAAAGTGGCTGCGGGACATAAGCATACCTACTGGTGGACTTATCAGTGCCTCCGAGTCCTGAGCCTTTGCTGTGGGGTCACTTATTGGCCAGCCAGTCTGGACGGCGATTCGTCCTTGGCACCAGGCACCTTTCCTTCATCTAGAGCAGAGGGCAGTGGGGAGTATGCTCAGGTGCTTCAAACCTGCGCATATAGCGCAGGATCTTGCAGTGGTGGAGCTGCTCTGCGATCATGGAGCCACTCAGTCCGCGCAGGCGGAGCTCATGCAGTACGTGAAACAGCACGGCTCGACCATTATGGCCTACTCAACCCTGCAACAGGGCCTCAGTTATTTCTTAATTAGGGGGGTAGGGTACATCGCCTATGGCATGCGGCATATCGGACCTTCGTTCCTACATTTGAGGAGTCCTGTCGCCCTGGGTGACCCAGTGTGTCATCCGAAAGACCGAGCAAAACTCGCTGCAGCTTTCCTTCAGCGATACCACGACGCACTGTTTATGCAGGCAAGTAGACAGGATACGCTGTGTGTCTGCATATGGAGCAGCCTTGAGAGCAAAATCTGTTGTGGTCCAATTCATTTGCTGGAGCTTGCAGGGTCTGCTTGGTGATCCTAAGCAAGTTCCTCCCTTAATCCGCTTTGATGAACAGTGAAACTAGGTCATTTCTAGGTCATTCCTCGTTTGGAAGAAGCATAGATTTATCATGGCTGTTAGTGATGTGCAGCAGCAGCAGCACGGCATGTCAAATGTTGAAGGACGTGACATCGCAATTGACTGTCCCACTGGCTCCCCCGGCCAACTATTACCTATACCACAGCCCGAAAAGTGCTGTCTCCACCTCTATTTCTGCCTGTCAGAGCCTATTGTGATGCTGATGTCCCGTTGCTGGTGCCCAGCCTCCTTGATCTATTTCTAAGCGTATGGCGCCTGATGTTGAAGGCACACACAATGCCAATTTTTTTGTTGCTGCTGCTGTTAACTGCTGTGCCACCTGTTCCCATGCCGCCTTTTCTTCTTTTTCCACCACTGCAGACCAGCAAGGACTTTGCCCTAGTCCTGCGTTCCATGGGCTTGACAGTGAACAGCATGGGTGGAGAGACAGAGATGGATTTGAAAGGCTACAGCTTCTCAGGCCATGCAAAACGTGGTATAAGGTAAGCTGCTATACAGAGTCTCTGGGATGGTATGGAAGGGTAGTCACCATGCAATGTAGGCCAGGTTTCAGAGGGGAAATCGCTGAAGCTGTGAGAGCTCTGGATCGCTGCTTGTAGAGCTGTATCAGAGGAATTTGACAATTCTTGGCAATGGGGTGGTGGGTGGGGTCAATTTGAGTGTTCCAGGCTGAAAAGCTAAGGACTGTGATTGGAAGCTGTGACGAAGGAGAAGTACATTGTCCCCCAAGGAGCTGCACATCACACCCTTGGGAGCATGGTTGTATACCGTAATGGGGCCCCAAGAGAGCTCCTTTAATGTAAATCGAAGCGGCAACTCAGGACTTCTAGGCAGCAAATGACCATGACAGCATCACTTGTTGTCAAATAGCAGCAAATTGGATCCTGGAGAGAGCACTGAGTCAATTTTTATCGCTCTCTGAGTAGACTTGTAAAATGCAGTGAGCAGGTAGAACTACTTTTCGCAAGCGGACAGTACCTTACCCAGCAGCAAATCTATGCGTACATGCAATGGCCATATTCAGGAGGCTGTAGTGTACAGCAAGCTTCCTTGGCATGTGGTATGCAGCCAATGGTCTCAAACCCACCCTTCCCCATGCTTAGAAAGCCCCTCTGCACCAAGGATTTCTGCATTTCTTTACCTGCAAAGTGTAATTTTCTAACCTGCAGATGTATGTCCAGTGGCAGTTGTGCGCCATGTTAGCGGAACCCTAGCCTGATCTTGGCTCTTGTGCATGCTTGCAGGAGTGCTATATCTGCAGCCCAGAAGGATGGTGTCAAGGTGGAAGAGCTGGGCAAGATGACACCTCAGCTGATTGCAGAGATGAAGGAAGTGGACAAAGCTTGGGTGGATGCCAGGGGAGAGCATGCAGGTACGAAGCTGGAGATTGCAGCTGTGTTGTTAAGGAGATTGCAGGGACAGATGCTCCCCTTTGGGGCTTGCCTTCGTGCCTGTGTTACACCTCCATTGCCTCTCATAACATTGTAAGGACGCACCAATCAGCCAAGCAATGCTATTTTTCTCTGCTCTTCTTTGTAGCATGTACCATGGGAAAGGAAGGGTGCATTGGGCAGGCAGGCAGGCATGGAGGGAAGAGCTGCTTGGAATTTGTGTAAATATTGTGCTTGTTTAGGTTGCATGCAATGTACAGCTGCGAGCCAGAACAGCATAACGTTGGCTCATTAGCAGCCTGGTGCAGCGCACGTTCCATTGGCTCGCTCTCTTTAGGTCCTGAACTCAACAGCAACATCATGAAGCAGTTTGGTAGGACCACAGGTTCGGGAAGCGTCAGGCTTCGCCACAGATAAGAGCATGTTAATATGTCTCCGCTGCCTTCAGATCAGGCTTGCCTATTTATAGGATAGCCCGCCCACCAGAACCAGCAGTGTTCTCAGTTCCCGAGCATGCTAGCTCAGTAAAAGTGTGTGTGACACACAGGTTGCATCATTCTGCCAGAAGGTGTGTTTGCTTGTATGGTGCTGCATGTTCTTGCGCAGTGTTAGGTTAGCTATTTTGCCCCGGCCATACCACATCCTTCAAGGAAAATTAGAAAGCAGATAATGATATGCGTATGTCTTGGCTGCAGGGCGTGTGTGGTTCATCAACCGCTTGCCTGTGTTTGACGATGAGGATGGAGTGCGGTTGCTTGCTGCACGGGACACCAACGGGAAGATGTTGGCCTTCGTAGCTTGCGATCCTGTGTACGAGGAGGGCCAAGTCGTTGGCTACTACGCTAACGTCACTCGTATGAGGCCAGATGCACATGCTGGGACCCTTAACATGATGATGAAGGAGTTCATTGACAGGTAAGTAGTTCAAAGAGTGTGCATATGCAGCAGCATGTTTGTTTTAGTTGGAGGTTGGGTAGAGGCAGTCAAAGCAGGGGAGTGTGTGGAGGAAGTAAGGAGGGTGTTGTCATGCAGTGCTGGAGCGCTTAGAACTCAATGTGGGCAAGTTAGGCAAGTTGCGAGTACCACCTCAAGCCTACATCTTGGCCTGAGAGCTCACCAGTATAACGTCTGTGTAGAAGCTGTTTGTGTTTGATTGGGATAGGAACAAAAAACTGATGAGAAGACATGAGATGCCTCCTCAGTTCCTAGGACGTAGAGTCTTGATGGACCCTGCCTGACAGATTAGACACAAGCACAGTAAAGCCCCTTGCATGAGGATACACAAGCAGGACGCATCGTCATCTGATGCAGGTTGTGTTCATAAGCAGGACACCTTTGCTAGACATGAGTCTGGATAGACAGGCTGCCTCCAGAGCTGAGGAGCTCATGACGGCAGGGATGTTTATAAGGGGTGGCAGATCCGGCTGGACCTCAGTGCTGCACACAACGCTAGTAAACGGTATAACTTTACAGGCTTTGTATGGGGCCTCAGCAGTCGGGTCTCCCAAATGTAGCCCTGCACTTGTTGTATTGACACTGGTGTGCCCTAGCAAACTTGCCATGGGGTTGCTACCTCAAGCCCTCACAGTGACCCAAGGTGAAAGATCATACCTTGGCATGGCTCTTGGCATGGCTCTTGGATGGAAAGGTCATACAAGCCTTCTACATTGCCAATGCAAGACAGTTGCCTAATTGTGCTGGGTTGCTGGTCTGCAGGCTTCGCACTGAAGCAGCCTTGTCTGCCCCAACTAAAAAGTTGAGCGAGAAGAAGAGCCAGAAGAAGAAAAAGGCTGAGAAAGCTGCAGCACTAGCTGCTGCTGCTGCAGCTGCAGAATCAGGAGAAGGAAACACAACAGCTGCAACACCACCACCAGCAGCAGCAGCAGCAGCCAGTGCGCTAGGAGCAGCAAAGGGTCCAGGTCACTGCTTTGAGGACCCGCTGCCAGATGTTACAGGAGCTGGAAAGGACCAGAAGCAGAAGCAGCAGCAGGAGAAGCAGGAGGATGTGAAGCAGACGCCAGCTGGTGTGCGGTTTGTATCCCTGGGTCTCTCCCCCTTCCATCAGCTGAAGGATGGCGAGATGAAACATAGCAAAGCCTTTGCACGTCTGCTTAACATCACCTACGAGCGGGGGAACACCTTCTACCCCTACAAGGCCATTGCCCTGTCCAAGGCTAAGTACGGAGCAGGTCTGCACGATGGCATTTATGAGGACCCTAACGTCACATACAGGATGACCTACCTGTGCCACAGTCACAGCAAGGTCGCCAGCTTGACCATGTTTGACTTGGGGGTGTTTGTTGGGTTCTGGTCAAACCCTCCAGATGCTGTGCTGACCATGGTCAAGAGCAAGATCACTGAGGTGCGCATGCGGCGGTTGAAGCAGCGTGCTGCAAAGAAGCAGCAGCAGCAGCTGGACGTGTCGCAGAGGCTCTCAACTTGCTCTACTGCGCCTTCAGCACTGCAGTCTGCATGCTCAACAGCACCCTCCTTGCTAACTCAGGCGAGCGAGAAGACAGAGCTGGATGAGTCAGACAGAGCGAGCAGCAGCAGCGGCACCAGCAGCCAGGAACCTGTGAAGATAAGACTCGTGATGCCCAAGTCAAAGGGCATGGAGTTGACTGAGATTGGGGCACAGCCAGAGGCCGAGCCCAAAGGGTCCAAGGGCAAGAGCGACACTGGGGCCAAGATGCCTAAGGAGCCCGAGTGCTTGAGGGCAGTGGTTGCTGCTTGAGGAGGGGGTCGTGGGTGGGGTGCTCTCATTGAGTATCAATGCTAAAAGTAGAAAGGATGTGCTGGTTGAACGAGGCCGTAAGTGAGTTTGCAGGGAGATGTTTTAGGGGGAGGGGGGTACTTCGTGAGTACGGTGGAGCTGCGTCGTATGTAAGTGGCTCCTGTGCAAATGATTGGCTGGGGGCATCCTTTCTGCTCTTGCCTAAGCAGGTTTGAATGTGCCTGTTAGGTGCTGTGATAGCATCCAGATGCATGAGGGTGTGGGCCTGTGGGCATGATGACCTCACCCAATATGAGCTGGTTGCACCTCAACCTCGCCTCAACAGAACTTCTCTTCCAGTGTTTTTAGTCATTGTGTTTTTGGGTCGGCTGGGATGGCCAGCATGACTCCAGCAAAAGCTTTCTGGTGCAGTACAATGTTCCGATCTGACTGGATCCTGAATAGGCTAACTATGGCCAATTATGGTTTGGAAATCTTTGGGTACTTAGCTGGGCATGTTCTTTGACATTATCTATGGTTTCACTTCAGCAGCCAAATTGTGCCTTGTGCTTGCCAACCGTAAGTGTTGTAACCAAGCATCAAGGAACAATCATCTGGTGGTAGCACCTTGGACGGCTTGCAAACTCTGGCCTTTGCAAAGCAAGATGCCCTGTGGCATGGACACTAAAGTTGACAGTTGACAGGATACAGTGATCTTGTTTGGACGTTTCAGCTGTAACAGTATCTGGTTGAGTCTGGGTTGTGGACTGGTTCATCGGGCGGTTAGTTGGTTTGCCCTGCCATGAGAAGAGATGCCTTCTCCGAGCTGCAAGCTGGGTGCTTCACAGTTCTGTACATGTCTTGTAGGAGGGGGCAACCTTGCACATGTGCTTGCATGATGCGTGCTGCCACGAGCAAACAGCCCTCTGCATGATAGCCAGATGTCTCAAGCGCATATCATGGTCTGCATGGATGTGCTTCTATGTGCCCGAGTCAGGCCATACGGTATGCACAGGGCCGCATCAGGCAAATTCATTGTTCCGCTTCAGGGACTTCATACCCATGAGCTGCTGCAAGGATGTTGACTTGCAGCTCTTCAAGGAAGCGTGCTGTGTCTTCCAGGCAAGTCAGATCGCAAACTGCATGGACAATTGGGATGGTTTCAGGCATGTGGGGTGCATGGGGGGGACAGATCTGGCGCTTTATTAGCCCTTCTGGAGCTTTGGGGATTTGCCAATGTTCAATGCTGTGTATAAGCTGCTCTGGCTGGTCGTGAATGAGTCTTTGGATGAAGACTGGCTGTGCTGAGGGGTCATGGCACTGATCTTGGCTTGTTGGTGCAGGAGCAAGATCCTGCATGATTAGCAGAGATGTGTTGCTGCATTCAAGGTAGCTGCGAGGTTGCTGCAATACTTCCCAAGGACATCTTACCAAGCATTTGTCAAATGCCTCAATTGCAATTCAGGGTTGCTTCTACTGCTGTCTTCAAAAGCAGCAGGGTCCTACTGCAGCCTGTTATACCTGTGTTGAGGCAAGGCCTGAAGTCCTTGGCAGCAGCAGCACATGCATCTTCTGGTGCAGATATGCTCATTTAGTTATAAGATGTATCACGTAAGCGGTCAAAAAAGGACGTTTGCAGTGTACAAAAACTTTGTGTGGGCAAGGCTTGGATTCCTTGTGAAGGGAAGGGCTTGACATGGACTTGTGCTTTTGGGATGGGAGATGGTCTGAAAATGATCACGAAGTTCAGGCACATCTTTTTGATTTGCAGCCATTTGCATCGCCAATTGCAGCGTTAGTTTGTGCACCGTGGCACACAACTAATCATGCCAAGGCAGTACCGCCCACAGTACAGATTGGTGGATGCATAATGGTAGCTCTCTTGGGATCCTGGAATTCATGCCGCTTTTCAGAAGAGGCACCTAGTTTGCAGCTCATTCTGTAGTGAGCGACCATTATGAATAGCTACTATCCACTTTTACAGAGAGAGTGCGAGTGTGTTCTCTTTTTTTTGGCATGTTTTTTCACAAACTGGATCTCCTGATCCTGCAAGAGCATGAGGATCTCTTATGACCATGTCTTAGGCCCCGTTTGCTTGGGATAGTTACTGTGTACACTGGTTGAAGCTGCGAGAGTGATAACTTTTGGACCGGTGGAGGTCAAGGGTCCAGTAGTGGAGCATTTATGCAAAGGCTTGTGTTACATCAAGTTGTGCTGAAATGGTTGAAGTACCTACCGCATAGGATGGCTGCAACGTTGCTCTGACTAAGCTGACTTAGGCATGTGTGTGTTGAAGTACAGGATCATTAGGTCTGAGACTAGATGCCTTCTTGACCCGGACATGACACAGGAGGTCAAGGGGCATGTAAAGTGCAAGCAGAAAGGGTGTGGATAGAGCAGCTACGGCAATATTAGTTTAAGGGCTGCAGGCTCCTCAAGCAATCCATGCCGTGTTAAAACATTTGGTGTGAGCTTGCAGCTCATCTATGGTAGGCTTAGTGGGGGGCCACCTCATATGATTCAAAAAGGAGCAATGGACAATTGTTTAGCTCATGTTTTGCTGCACTCATCACCCCTAGGGTGACATGGCGGTCGGATGACAGTACAGCTTTTGACTGTGTTGATAAAGAGAACCAGCATGTGTGTCTTACGGAGCAGGGTGCCTCTTTTAAAATTGCGAATCCGTGGATTCAGAGGACTGGTTTACAGCAGAGCATGTTTTGCTGCGGTTGAGTACGCTGTAGTTGTCTCGTCCAAGTAGGGCTCTGTTGAAAGAGGGGGGGAGGGCGGCAGGCAGGGAGGTCCTTGTATCCTGTGCTGCTTGTAGGACTTCTGTCATGAGAAAGCTCTGGTGGGTGGGGCTGCTGCAAGGGCCTTGCATACAGAGCCGTCTGGCCCTCTGGCTTGTGGGCACTGCGCTTCGATGCTCCTTGTAAAAGGGAGTTCTATTGAGGAGAGGTGGCTAAAGGCCGGTTACTAGTCAGTCCTGGTAGTTTTCCATTGTGACTCCAGGTGAAGGGTTGCAAGTTGGCTTGTGTTGAGCATAGGCAGGTAGGGAGGCTGATTGCAGGAACCAGTCTGTGATACTTTGAGTTGCCTTCCTTTATGTCTTGCACATAGTGGCGAGAGTGATGTGGCTTGGGATGCCAGAAGTCATGGTGTCTATTGTTCCAGGAGTCAAAACCTGTGTGTGCATGAGTGGGACAGAATAACGTTCTGTTGGAGAGTTGTAGAAGGGTTGTGTTTATTGCAGTGTTCTGCCCATGAGATACCACAGGATTTCCACTTCTGCAAGCGGGTTGTAAGTGATATGTGCTGCTGTGTGCATAGGTTGAAGGAGTCTGTATTGGGCGGGTAGTTGATTCTGTGGGCGGCTTGTGAGTGAGACTAAACAAAACAAACAAAAATTTAAGGACGACGACCTGGATTCCCAGTATGGGTGCCAATGACTCCATCACATTTGGGGGCATGTCTTCCCATTTGATTATTTGATGAGTACAAGACAAACAAACAAGTAAGGTGTGGCAAAGACATGTCATGATGTCATCATTGGGGTGCCTTTAACTTATACTGAGCTCACGCTCCGCTGAGCAGTTTGGGGGCTGTAAAACTGTAGGGGTGCCGCTGAAGGGGTCACGCGACAGGATGTGTAGATGTGTGCATATGTGGATACACAGCAGCTGCATGCCACCAGCCTGCCAGGACGCTAAACAACAAGGCTGGCTGTTTTTGACACTGATGTGATGGGGCTGCATGGACTCAAGCCCCTGCTGTCTGTTGAATCTCAGGCAGCTGCATTTGACATACACATGGATACACCGGACTGGCCTGATGGCTTGATTGCTACTTCTTGGCATCTTTGGGTACCGTATACTGATTTAGGGTTTAGGGTCTGCAGCCACTACAGTCAAACACAGTGTGGATCATTATGTGAACGTTCACAATCGAACAACATTTCTGCACCTTCAGACTCAATCATCAACTCTGCACATAGCTATCATCTGGGCTTTGACCATCCTTGACACCAATCAGATGACATCTGGCCTGCCTTTTGGCATTATGTTGGTGGTGCACATACACAACTGCTTTCCCCTTACCAGTGGGGAGCGCTATGTGTGCCCGCTGCATCTGTCTGCATATAATTCCTACTGTGCCTAGGCCGACCACTTACAGTGTGTTTTGTGTCATCATGACCTGCATAATTGTTCTGGGCTACCGGCGTGCGTGGCCGGTTTATGTCATTTGCATGCTCCGTCCGCTTGGCCGGTCTGACACGGCTTGCACTTTTCGGCCGGGGAACAAACAAACAAACAAACAAAAATTTAAGGTGCGGCAACCGCAAAGGGCTGCTAAGTCGAAACGACCAAACGCACCATCGGATGGGTCCAAAAACAATGGAATCCATACCACCAAGCAAGAGGAATACCCAAGCAGACATCCAACTACGGACACGGCAAATAGTAGCACCAGCAAACAAATCACCAGCAGGAGACTGATTGGTGTGTCCAAATCAAACACAATCCAGAGCACCAACCAAGCAGGATGTCCAGTAAGTCCACCGCATATGTACCACCCAAGACGTCCAGCACACCAACCAAGGCTAAAAAAACAAACCAATTTTAACGTCCGGGTCCAAGACCGGAAGTCAGACTGACTCATCGGACGGCCTTGCGGCGACGGTGTTGCCCAGTTGATCAGACCGTTAGCCCATTGAACAGACGAATCCATTGTCTAGGCAACGCGGATACCTGTAACCTTTTTCTTGAGAGCTAATACCCAAGCATGTAGCTATCTAGACTTCAACCAGTTCCTCATCAGACGAATCACTAGGAACATCTGTCTCCGACTCCGAATCAAACATATCCAAATATTGACCTGCCGGGAGCAAGATATCTGGTAAATCCACCACATCAGTACCACCTGACTGATGGCAGTACCAACAGACACGAACACACACGGCCACATACTTGACCAAGGCCGAGAGAGGGACACAGCCAGTGGCTGACAGTGCCCAGAAATCAGCATACCGGAGCGAGGACAACGCGGCCACGGGGGGAACCACAGCTGCCAGAAACAAATCTCTAGCCTCAACAATTGTGGGGTGTTCACACATGAACAAACAATGCGCCTCATCATCAACTACTGTGGAGCTACACCGCAAACAAGTGCGTTGAGAATGCGGAAGGAGGGGCGGAAGCCAACGCCCAGTATGGATACGCAAATGATGGCAACCAAGACGAAAACGCAAGAAACGTACCAACACACCATGAGACAGTCGACATGAGTAAAAAGAAGGGACAACGCCCAAAACATGTGTACCAACAACCCTGAAATACAGACCAGTACGGGACCCAGGACCATTGACAACCTGGGACAGACGCTGAATGTGCTCAGTGTACCGACTATGCAATGCCGCATCAATGCCATCAATATCCAAAGGCAGGCAAGCTCGCAAGGTGCGAGTAAGACCACCTTCACGGGGCAAAAGGATCCTTAGCACCTGAAAAAGAGCCCCCACAAAGTTATGGGCACGGGAGCGAGTGGAGAGAGCATCATCAGTGTTCTGTTGCAGAGCACTTCGATACACTGAAGCAGCATCCAACTCAACAAGGCAGTTATAAAAACGAACAGCACGCCGAACATAGCAATGCACAAGAGGTTCAGATCCAAGCTCATGTAACAAAGGCAAAAGAGGCACAGACTGAGGGAGCTGCAACCACTGACGGACCAGACGGCACCGCTTAACCTCCAAAGGATCTTTAAGGCTATAGAATTTAGCTAGGGTCCAACCAGACGACCACAAACCCGGAATAGATAGAAGGCCCCAGAGTTCACACCCATACAAACCAGCTGGCTCCATAACAGTGTGCAACAATTTCAAGAAGGCTGGGAGTGCACAGGGAAAGTCTGGTGCCGCACGCATCTGAGCAGTAGCAGCATGAAAAGAAGAGGAAAAACAGGAGGCCCTGTGAGCTGCCATAGTGCCCGCAGAGGCTGCCGTGTCATAAATTAGGCCAAGATAGCGTGTTCCCTCAGTAGGTGTCTGCTTGGGTATTCCTCTTGCTTGGTGGTATGGATTCCATTGTTTTTGGACCCATCCGATGGTGCGTTTGGTCGTTTCGACTTAGCAGCCCTTTGCGGTTGCCGCACCTTAAATTTTTGTTTGTTTGAAGCTGATGCAAGGGGCGCGGAACCAAGACTCAAAGAACATTCACCAACTGGAGCTCCCGCCTGCAAACCCAAAACGAGTCCGATACACTTAGGCACTGACAGCTTAAGATTGCGAGCAGCTAGCACGACATTAGTATGGGTCAGCAAAGCCTGCAAGTCGGGGAGGTACTCTGCCATGAGAGCAGCATCATCAGCATAATGAACATCAATTGAAGGTCAGAGCTCCGGTGTTGGTTTGCATTCATCCTTTAAATTGTTGGCTGCCTATGGCAGTGGGCATTTCTGAGGCCACTGCCATATGCATGTTTTGCTAGCATTCTTATGTCATGTATTGTGTGTGTTTTGCGTGCCGTGTCTTGCTTGTCGACAGTGAACTGAGGCTGGGCCTGCTCCATATGCAGGTGGGCTTTGGCTGATGCACAACGGATAACGCTTGCTGTGGACTTCTGGATGCGCTGTGGGAGCTTCATACAGATACGTACCTTGTTTGCTGCATTGCATTTGCATTTGCATCCTTTTCATTCGCAGCATTTCAGCTGGCAGTGGCCTCGCTAGAATGTTTATTTATGCATGCATCTGTATTCTTTGCATTGGTACTGATTCTGTATGTAGCTCCATGTAAAATTCAGAGCAGCGGTTGAGTCCTGGCAGCACCCTGCATACAGCATCGGCACGTCTATCTCGATAGCATGCTGCTTCACCATTGTTGAGGCTAGAGATTTGTTCCTGGCAGCTGTGGTACCCCCCGTGGCCGCGCTGTCCTCTCTCAGGTATGCTGATTTCTGGGCACTGTCAGCCACTGGCTGTGTCCCTCTCTCGGCCTTGGTCAAGTATGTGGCCGTGTGTGTTCGTGTCTGCCGGTCCTGCCATCTGTCGGGTGGTACTGATGTGGTGAACTTACCGGATATCTTGCTCCCGGCAGGTCAATATTTGGATCTCTTTGCTTCGGAGTCGGAGACAGATCATTCTGGTGGTTCGTCTGATGAGGAACTGGTTGAAGTCTAGATGGATATATGCTTGGGTATTAGCCTTGGATGGTGCTCTGGACATTTTGCTGGACATCCTGCTTGGTTGGTGCTCTAGATTGTGTTTGATTTGGATACACCCATCAGTCTCCTGCTGGTGATTTGTTTGCCGTGTCCGTAGTTGGATGTCTGCTTGGGTATTCCTCTTGCTTGGTGGTATGGATTCCATTGTTTTTGGACCCATCCGATGGTGTGTTTGGTCGTTTCGACCTAGCAGCCCTTTGCGGTTGCCGCACCTTAAATTTTTGTTTGTTTGTTTGGGTGGTACTGATGAGGTGGACTTACCGGACATCTTGCTTGGTTGGTGCTCTGCATTGTATTTGCTTTGGAACCATCTCGATCCTCCTGGTGACGGATTTGTTTTCTGCGCACTGTTTGCAGTCTCTGTAGTTGGATGTATGCTTGGGTATTCCTCTTGATTGGTGGTGTGGCGTCCATTGTTTTTGGACCCATCCGATGGTGTGTTTGGTCGTTTCGACCTAGCAGCCCTTTGCGGTTGCCGCACCTTAAATTTTTGTTTGTTTTGTTTGCTTACAGGTGGTCACCCTAGCAGCTTCGCCGCGGAACCCTAGATGCAGGAATCGGGTCTGTCTACTCGCTGGCCATTTAACTGGCTGTATGGAGGTCGGCAGAACGCCTGCATACAACAACAACAGCATAATTAGTTCCAACATAACTGATCTTGCTGAGAGGTGGATACTAGAAGCTACATTGATGGGGAAGTACTACCTGAGCAAGGACTGCCCTTCTAGACCCCTTGACATCTTTAGTGGTTGGGGTTGTGAGGAGCTCTTCTCGACTGTTGTGTTACATGTATCGATGCATTGTATGGATACCAATTTCCATTATTGCTGGGAGTTTGTTTGTTCTGTTTGTCATAATCAAAGAGTCCTAAACCAGAGGTAGTGCGGATAAGGGGCTGAAATGGCTTGATACAACGGCGATTGTATTCCGTTGTGGTGATGGTTTTGCGCTTTTATCATGCCGGTAACCTGTCTGATGAGGAGTCGGCTGGATCTATAAACAAAATTGGTTGTTTGAAGATTCCTAGATGATGCACGGTTTGCCCATCTCCTGGTTGGTGTTCTGAAAGCCTTTGGTACGTTTAAATATTCCAGCTGATGCGTTTTTTGCCCGTACAGTCTACGACGCTCTTTCGTTTGCCACATCTTGAATCTTTATCTCTAGTTTCAACCGAAGCAAACAAACAGACATTCAAAGGATGTGGAAGCGAGACTCACCTGGCCTGTGGAACCCAAGGCGAGAGGCACTGCTTGACTGGGATTCAATAGAGTGGCACATGCATCCCTCGAGTCTTCGAAAGCATACAACAGGTGAACGCGAAGGCAAAAGCGGGCCGCAAGGAGCAGCACTCCTCGTCACCCAGGGAAGGACATCACAGCCGGTTGCAAATTGACCCCGGGCCGTGCGAACGTGTTAGCGACAAGATATAATAACCAGAGTGGACACGAGCAATGTCAAATGTCCAGCGCTGCACCCCTGCCAGCGTGACTACTAGTAGTTAATGGACAAAACGAGCAAACTAAAGGGCAAAATCACAAGGACAAAGAAGGCGGGTGCTAAAGACCGCTTGTCATCATGCAAATTGTTCCAGGCAGCATGCACGAAAACGTAGCCTCAAGGTATGAGCTTACCGCAAAAGAGGCTACTGGGGGTTCAGGCTTGTTCTGACCGTCCCATAGGAGTTACTACAAATACCGCTACTTGTAAGCTCTGAAGCGACGGTGAGCACACTTTTGGTATGAGTGCAGGAGGCAGCATGACATCGACCGGGCCCTGAGATGCAGGAGTTCTGGTTTGTATGATGAATGCTGGACCGTTCGAGTTAGGCTGGCTATGGGTTTGTTAGGAAGAAGGAGGGGGGTGACAGGTAGGTGGTGTAACTTGAGTGCCACTCCACAACTAGCGCACGGTAGGAAGAGAATCCAGGCAAAATCCAGGCAAGAGAGCGATGCACGGAGAACTATGATCGTCCGTGCTGAGGATATAGCACCTCCACAAGTTCGCTGGCCTGCTGGTACCATAGCAGTCACCCCAGTGCTCTACCGTTCGGCCTTCGAAGGGTAGCTGCGGATCCTGAAGTCTCTGCTTTCAAGCCCGGCCAGCCTTGTTAAGGCTTTTGACACCAGCAGTGTGCTTTAACTCCCCTAAGATAGTAAGCTGAGCGACCCGGCCTTTTAAGAATTGGCCTACTACCTTCGCCTTCAAGCCATTCCCGCAGACTCTCAGCGCACCGCCTTTTCAGCCCACCATCACGCGGCCTGTCCAAGCCAGCTTCGATGCAGTGCTAGGGGGGGCTGTACGGGTAAAGACCTAGTGGCAGTAGGTACTTCTCCTTGATAGGCGCTTTGTCTTGGTCTGTTAGTGGAGCGGACGGGCACTTGCCTACGACGACCATGTCAAAAATGCTCAGCTGTCTTAAGCCCTCAGTGGCGCAAGACCTTACCGTCGTTGAGCTCAACCCAGAACGCGGGGCCGGTACTAGCATTCACGCCGAGCTATTTCCCTACCTCAAACAGTACGGTTCGACGATCATGGCGTACTCGACCTTGCAAAAAGGCTTAAGGTACTTCATGATCCGTGACATGGGATATATCGCATACGCGGTCCGATTTGTGGGACCACCGTTCCTTCTCATGCGAGAGCCTCTCGTTTTGGGTGACCCTGTCTGTCACCCCAAGGACAGAGTCAAGCTCCTGGCTGCTTTCTTGCGGAAGTATCCCAAGGCGATCTTCCTGCAGGTGAGTGTTTAACCGGACGGTTTTTGCCGAAGAAAGTGCTTGCGAAGATTTGACAAGCAGCATTCCAGCCCTTGTTATGCCTGGATTCCTTGGCGAGCAGCCTGAAGTACTACCATGGTGGGACATCACATCTCAAGGCAGCTGAATAGCCATGTGCCTGGGGGTGGTATGCTGTTTTAAAGCAGCAAGTGACTATCCAAGGCCATGTCATGCTTGTCTGCATCTTTGCACAGAGGGATGGTCCCGTAAACTATGTGTTCTTGCTCGCAGGTTAGCAAGGATACTGCGCAAGTCCTCCAGGGCCTGGAGATGACAGTGAACAGTATGGGAGGGGAAACTGAGCTGGACTTGGCAACGTACCAGTTCTCTGGAAATGCCAAGCGTGGGCTGAGGTACGTCCCATGTTGAATGCTGGCCTGGGATGAGTGTAGATGCTATGTGCTCGCTGTGCATGTGCATGTGCTCGCTGTGGATGATGTAGGGAGCACGGAGCTGAGTGCAGAGATGCTACTAGCCTCTTACAAGCTGGCAAACCTCCATGGGTGTGCTTGGCAGATGTGTCTGTGCTCGAGATGTAACTGCATGTGCTGTTTGCAGCCCTCGCAGAAGTTGCATGGCTGTTTCAAGCTTTGGCATGCCATCCAGGCTCGCACAATAGCGCAATGTTGCAGTGCCTCTTGCAAGCACACTTGCTTGTTAGTTGCAGGCGGAGCTCTATGGAGGCTTAAGCAGCTCCTTGCTCACTGTACCATTTGGAAAGCTACACAAATCGTTCACAATTGCAAATGGCTTCTTGGTGCAACTTGGAGGCTTTTGCAAGCCTTGCTTTGGGTCTGCAGCCTCATGTTTGTTATTTCATATGCTTGCAGGAGTGCCATGTCTGCAGCTCAGAAGGATGACGTCAAGGTGGAAGAGCTGGGCAAGTTGACGCCCCAGCTGATTGCAGAGATGAAGGAGGTGGACAGAGCTTGGGTGGATGCCAGAGGAGAGCATGCAGGTACGAACCTGGGGGATGCAGCTCTGTTGTTAAGGGGGTTGCATGGATGAAGGTACGACTTTTGGGTTGCAACTCTGCTATTAGGGAGGTTGCATGGATGCAGGTACGAACCTGGGGGATGCAGCTCTGTTGTTTAGGGGGTTGCATGGCGGCAGATACGAACCTGGGGGATGCAGCTGTGTTGTTAAGGGAGTTGCATAGATGCAGGTACGAAAACTGGGGGATGCAGCTGTGTTTAGGGGGTTGCACGGCTGCAGGTACGAACCCGGGGGATGCAGCTCTGTTGTTAAGGGGGTTGCATAGATGCAGGTACGAATCTGGGGGATGCAGCTGTGTTGTTAAGGGGGTTGCATGGATGCAGGTACGAATCTATGGGTTGCAGCTCTGCTATCAGGAGGTTGCTTGGATGAGGTACGAACCCGGGGGATGCAGCTCTGTTGTTAAGGGGGTTGCCTGGATGCAGGTACGAATCTATGGGTTGCAGCTCTGCTATCAGGAGGTTGCATGGATGAGGTACGAACCTGGGAGGTGCAGCTATGTTAAGGGGGTAGCATGGATGCAGGTACGAATCTATGGGTTGCAGCTCTGCTATCAGGAGGTTGCATGCATGCAAGTACGAACCTGGGGGTTGCAGCTCTGTCAAGGGTATTGCATGGATGCAGATGCAAACCTGGGGGATGCAGCTCTGCTGTTAGGGAGATTGCATGGACAAGTACCTGCTGCCTTGGGTTTATGCCTGGAGTTCAACGATGTTGCTTGGATGGACTACTTTTTGCGGCCTTCACAAGTAACCAACCATGTCATCTTGCAGCTATGTGGCCGGCCTGGGGCGTCCTGGGAGACAGAGGACCGGGACCTGGTCACTGCCCCACAGCCAACCATTGACATCATACTTTCACTGCTTGTTTATCGTGTTGAGCCAGAGGCGTTTTCCGTGCATGGTACCTTTCCCTTGCACTTGCTAATCCATCATCCCAGTGTATTTTCAGGAAGTTACACCAGTGCAGTGCGCCATATAGACATTCTGTGCTCTGTCTGCTCCTCATTAATCGTGGGACGCTGTGTCTTTGGGTGCTAAAGCTGTCCATGTCCATCTGTCGTCTGCAGGTTCTGTTTGGTTCATAAACAGGCTGCCTGTGTTTGGTGATGAAGAGGGTGTACGGAAGCTCGCTGCCAGGGACAAGCTGGGACGGATGTTGGCCTTCGTAGCCTGCGATCCTGTGTACGAGGCTGGCCAGGTCATTGGCTACTACGCCAATGTTACACGTATGAGGCCAGATGCACATGCTGGGACCCTGAACCTGATGATGAGCTGGTTTATAGAGAAGTAAGTATTGTGACATCAGCCTAGGGCAGTACTGTAGAGTGCCACTTTGGCCAGGCAGATGTGGGGCCACCAGCAATCCTCCGCCTGCCGTAATGACATGCTGCTGAGTACTTATTGCCCGCACAGACATGCATGGAGTACGAGCGACTTGCAATTACTGGAGGCAAGACTGTGGTGTGGTAAAAATGGGGTAAAAGTGCTTGTTATGTCTGTAATTCTGACTTGCTTTTGCCGGTTTCCTTATCTCCAGGCTGCGAGCTGAAGGCTCTTTGAACGGACCTACAAAGAAGCTCAGCGAGAAGAAGAGCCTCAAGAAGAAGAAGGCCGAGCAAGCAGCAGCTGCCGCACTTGTCGCTGCAGCTGGGGCTGCAGCACAGGAGCAGAAGCCTGCAGCTGCCAAGGCTGCTAAGGATGCTGCTGGTGACGCTGCAACCCACAAAAGGGCTCCTGCTGCTAATGTGAAGGCCGCAGCACAGAAAGACGCACCTGCTGATGCCCTGTGCATTCTTGCTGACAGCGTGTTTGAGAATACTACGCGTCCGCTGGAGCTCCAGTCCGGATTAGCCACAAATGCCAGGGTGATCAGCACGCCTGCTCATGCAGCAGACAAGCAGAAGCAGCAGGCGAAGACAGACCAGCAGCTGCGGCCTCAGCAGCATCAGCAGCAGAAGGGGCAGAAGGCTGACAAGGACCAGGAGGAGCCTCAGCAGCAGCAGAAGGCAGCAGTGCGGTTTGTTTCCCTCGGCCTGTCACCCTTCCATCAGCTGAAGGATGGGGAGATGAAGCACAGCAAGTCTGTTGCCAAGTGGCTCAACAGGGCCTTTGAGCACGGCAACCCTTTCTACCCTTACAAGACCATCGCTGCATCTAAGGCAAAATATGGTGCCGGGCTGCATGACGGGGTCTACAAGGATAGCAACGTCACGTACAGGAACACCTACTTGTGCCACACACACGGCCGTCAAGCAGCCGTGACGCTTTACGACCTGGGTGCTTTCGTGGGCTTCTACTACTACCCCATCCCCGCCATGATCACCATGCTGAAGGCGAAGCGGCAGCAGGAGAAGGAGAGGGCCAGGGCGAGTCGCAGCAGCAGCCGGCAGCTGTCTGAGCTCTCTGAGTTTGCCCGATCAGAGATGTCTGAGATAGACAGCTCCATCTGCATGGCCAGCGCCAAGAGTGCAGGTGCGCCGGGGGCCCAGGCGAGCAGGGCTTCCAGCGCCGGGATGGATGAATCTGATGATGTCAGCAGCAGCAGCAGCAGTGGCCCCGCTCCTGTAAAGGCCAAGCTGGTGGTACCCAGGGCCAAGTTTGAAGGGGCCAAGGAGCTGACCAAAGGCTACAGCCACCTGAGGGCACCCCAAGTGATCAAAGCTGATGCTTCTTACAGCAGGTCTGCAGCACCCCAAGTGGTGGAAATTGTGTAGGTTGACAGGGGTGGGCTTGTCAAGGTGGGTTGGAGTTGGATTGGGCTGCTGTATGTGTGGCTGAGGGGTAAGCTGTCCTTGATTACTTAGTTCTTGATTACTTGCAACAGCTTTTGGGTGGTATCTGAAGCCTGTGATCTAGCATTTAGCAGGCTTGTGGGTAATCTTAAGCATGGGGTGGGTGGTATGCCCAAGCTGTATAGTTACGTGTGCTGGCTTTTAAGTAACAGTAAGCATGGGGTACTGGTTGTCCACTGGGAATGAACCTCCTGGCATGGGTTGGTCTGGACAAACGGCCAGAGGTGGTCTGGTCCTGCAGGTATGGCAGGATCTGCCATGCTTGCTCTGTAGGACCTTACCCATTGCTTGGGAAGCAGCCTGTTGGTGATATCCTGAGGTTTGATGGACAGGAAATGGGTTTAGGGGCTAGGCTGTTGGGCGTTTGAGGATATGAGCAGGGTGATGGGGCTTCTGTAGCTAGTGGTGGAGCTCCTTTTATGCAACCTTTTGATTGGGACTAAGATGCTTAGGATGGTTTAAGGATCACTGTATGGTGGGGTAACTTGGGGCTGTGAATGCAATGGCGGCAGGAGATGGTTTCTAACGGGAACAGCAGGGGGTGTGCTCATAGAGCATGGGTGTTAGGTTTGTGGCTGTTGTTCAAATGATTGACCCCAGTTGATTTGAGGCAGAGCTTTGTGAGGAGTGTCGTCTGTGTATCGGATGGCTTGCACCAGCAACAGAGATCTTGCGGCATGTGCAGTCAGCTGTGACACGGAGTGTTTCTCAACGTGTTTCTTAGAGTAGATAGACTACTTGAGTGCTTCAGCCCTGGAGTTGGAGTGCAAATTTGCAAGGTCGCAGCAGCTGTGTCTGTCTTTGCTTACTTTGTATCAGCTGAGGGACTATTTCTAGTGTCTAGGGTAGCTGTTTTTTGAAGGTTGTTATAGGCCTCTGAGGAATGCAATGGAGTTGATGTCTAGCGCACTGTTTTGGTAAACCATTATACGAAGGCGCAGAGGAAAGGGCTGGTTTACAGAGAGCTCTTGGTTGGGCCTTGCCAAGAAACCACTTCGCGTCTTATTGATACATAGGTTCCATTACTACGGAGTGGTTGAGTGATGCTTTCGTCTGCATGATGGGCTTTTCAGGATCTCTTCTGATGCGTGTATTAGCTGATACGACCCTGTGATGGTGTTGTCAGTTCTCATCATGTGCACATGGCCATATAGCATGGTGAGAGTCCTTGGTATCTTGCAGGCTTAATGTGCATGCAACACCTTCAACATGCGCCTACAGTCTGTAAGGCAGTATAGTGGCCTGCAGGGCGGTTGGGATGGAGGGCATCGCAATGTCATACAGTTCATGCAATGAAGTATCAAGCCAAACTTGCATGGCAGCCTCTGCAAAGCAGATGCAGGGCAGGCCATCCTTCATGAGGATGGGTCACGACCTTAGCCTCCCAGCAGGGAAGTCCAAGCTTGGAATATATGGCTTCTCGTGGCAGTGTTTTGACTTGGAGAGGGGTTGAGTTCGTCCACTTGAGTGCTATGGGCCTTTTGGGAGCTAGCTCATTCAGGGTAGAAAGAGGGCATGGGCTTTGCATGGCAAGCACAGCAGGTATGCATGGTGAACCAGCAGATTGTGAAGAATGTACCGCCCATGGTACTGTGGGCACCACAAGCACTTCCGTGCCTGCGCAATCCACTTATGTGGCTAGACATCTGTGGCCTGTTGTATTGTCATGTGGCCCATGTTGGTTTAGGATTTAGGTTTAGGAGTTATGTTGTGTGGAAGACGTCCTGCATTTGAATTGCTGTTGTCATTTCGATCTGTGAGTGTGTTTTGGGAGTGATTTTAGGTTCATTTGTTAGTGCTTTGGGGGTGGTGACATGTGTGGTACCCAAGGAAAGTGGCATGGAATTGTAGCCTAACTGCAATTGTGCTGATGGTAAGTCCCATAAAGAGTGCCAGAGTGGCAATGCCGATGTATCGATTGGCGCTCCTTGACTCATTTTTCTTTGGTCCTGCAGAAGAATCACCTGAGAGACATTGGAGCTTGCTGATTGCTTGTTGGCTTTGTGCCTGGGCTTGTTTTGGGGATCTGTCCCATGTACAAGAGCTATCGCCTTGGGAGTCTGCTGCTCCTGAGTCCAACGTGGCAGGCCTGCATCGTTTGTTATGCTCCTTTTGTCTTGCTGTATCCCACTGCTTTGGACCTCTGTCATGCACATGTGGCAGGGGCCACCTTGCCGTCAGTTGCAAGCATCCATCGTGGTAGATGCGGCAGCTGGCAAAGATAACAAGGATGCCTGCGTGCAACCGCTGTCACTATTTCATGCTCGTTGGGAGCACGTTAGAGTGCTTGTGCTGCATCATGGGAGAGTTGCTTGGCTTGGCAGGTGGGCAGCGGCCACACCATTTGCTTAGGCTCATTTGCAGACCTTATGAGGCTACACGGGTGTTTTTGTTGGGTCCTGCAGTGCTCGCTGTGTTTAGTAACCTGGGGCTCCATTTGCATACATGGTTTCAACTACTTTTCTGTTGAGGAGATGACCCCCGAAGCTGTGTGCTTGCTTGATGCAACATGCAAGATTTTTCTTGTTTCAGTCTGCATCACCTGGCTCTTGCCAGTGCATGCTTACCCATGATAGGCAGTATGCATGCTGTAGTGCTCTCCAGGAGAGGCTGGTGCTTTATACAGACCCTGTCTTACGAAGAGCAGGCCTGAGTTGCAGTAAGAAGTTGTCGTTAAGTGCATTGTTGTTGGCCCCTGGTATAGGCAGTTCAGTTGAGGCTGGTTTTCTGATTTCTTTGGCTCGGCACGGCTTTTGCCGTCGCTGGTCACAGGTGTCTCATAGTAGAGCTGTCATCCCTTGGCATAACAGCTGCACACAGTTGTCTGCATATGGGCCTTCAAACAGAGACCAAGTGGTCAAGAGTTTTTTCTCGTGTTTTGCAGACCATATGCTGTTTTAACCAAGGGGTTTGCTCATGCTGCTTTAAAATGTTGTTGCAATTGGTATGGCAGTTAGGTGACAGAGCTTTCATGCAGTTGATGCAAGGCAAGGGCGGCCCATGTGCTTGTTGCAGAAGAGGCTCGCAAGGGGTCGCCGCTGATGCATCAGCAGGAAGAAGAAGAGCCACATGGCGTTCCAAGCAGCGATTGAAAGAAAAGCACCTATTGCGTGCAAGTAGGATCCACGGCCTTTGCAGCATGTTCACCACATGCAATCTCCCCACAAGAGGGAATGATGCATGAAACATGTGGAAGTCAATCCTGTTGTGGAGTTCGTGTGTTGTAGTGAGGTGTCACATTTAGGCTGTGACATTTTTGGTGCCGTAACCTTTAGGCTGTGACATTCTGTTGTTACTCCCTTCAGGGGGGTGTAGGGACCAGTAGAGCGTACCGTCAGCGCTCAGTGTATCTTGTTTGGTGTTCTGGTGATGCTGCTTGGTGGTCTCTTCAAGGCGTCCTGTGGTTCATTGATCCCTTATTAGTGCACTGGTAGGCAAAGTACAGCATATCTCATGTTGGTAGGACCCAGTTGAATTGGTGCTGTTACCTCTCTTAGTGGCATGTCATGCAGGGAGAATGTTGTTGGTGTTATGGAGAGGCAGCTGGCACTTGGTCAACTGGCTGTATTAGCGTTCAGCATGGATAAGGGAGGTATCGATGGGGCATGAGCACTTGACAGTTGTATGCAGAAGTGTCCCTGCCCAACTTGCATGTCCCAGTGTGCAGATGAGGATTGATGCTTGCACACAAGGGATGGAACCACGTGCCTTGGCAACTGGATCGTTCATGTTTGCATGGCGCTGCATGCAACCAGTATGCTGGTCTGCGAAGCGTTGCAGGATGAAGGGCTTCCTGCGTGTGTGTAGGAAGTGTGGAAAGCAGGAACAAGGGATTGGGTAGGTTGTAAAGCAAGGGTGTTCTCGCCTGCTCGTGAGGCTTGCTCATCCTGTTGCCTTGTTAGGGGCAGACATATTATGCAATGACACTAAACAGGTTAATGACAGTAAATGAACCATATCAATGGATCAATATATTGTAGCTAAGTGCTATGGCATGAAGCATGGTAGCATGTGAGATGGTTCTGCAAGCATGGTTGCTTCATGTGCATTTTACTACCTTCAGCTATAGGTCTTCAGCATACCATATGCAATGTATGCATGCTTGGCATAGGAGTGCAGCTGTAACGGGCCGATTACAAATTTGATATGTTGATAGTCTTTGCATTTCGTGGTGGTTGATGCGCCATATGAAATGAATGAGGACTGGGAGGATACCTACTATTTTTCTATGTGGAAGGTGTGCAGATTTACTGCAATCCTGTATCTGACAGGAAGGTGATTACATCAGCTAGGGGGCAATTACTTTGTCGGGCATGATTATGTCTCCTGCATGGGGCCTGCATGCATGGGGCAATGGAGCTGTATGATACGTGTGGAAAAACTGGGAGTGGGCAGTTGTGTGGGGCGCTGCTGAATGGCGCATTGCAGCGGGAAGGGCTATGCATATATGGGCTGCAGCGATTGGCATAGCAGCTGCTGCAGGGGTAATCAGCAGACAGCAGCAACAGTGGTGAAGCATGAATTATGTCATACTCGGCCATTGCTCAACAGGATCAGCATAATGCATGGTATGGAGGCTTGGTCATGTCACCTTTGCCACAGACTGGAATCTTTGCATGGGGAGGGCAAGAGTGGCGATCCATTGTGGGATAACTCAATGGGAAAGACTATTGTTATGCGTTTCTCCAGGTCTTGCTGTTTGGAATACTTTTTTTGGGGTCAAAGCCTCTGGACTAGGTTTGAGCAAAAATGGTATGTGGTTGGTGTTGTTTTGGTATTAGGTTGGTCATTGACAACAGTGTGCAATAGTAGCATCAAGCTGTGCAGTGATCTATCTCATATGTAATAGCAGCATCTATGTGATTTGCTGCATTTTGGTTTGATGTGGCTAGCTATAGCAAACTGCCACAGACTGGTTGCAGTCCTGTCACAGGTAGTGCTACAAAGCTGTGCTTAAGCTGTCATTCATGGGCGGCCAGACCGATCCAGAGGGCAGTGACCTGAAGTAGGGCAGGGAACTGTTGCTCACACATTCACACAGGGCATAGCTTGTTCTGGATGAAGCTGTAATACTTTGTGTCTTGCTAAACTTTGTGAGCGGGCCATAGCCGCCAAGGAGCTGTAAAGTCTGCTGGCCATGTTGGTTTTTTGATTGTGGCTTGAGTGTGCAGTGTGAGATGCGCGTGATTGAGCCCCTTTGTGGTCTTGCTGCAGTGGCTGGCACTCAGGATGAATCTGACTACCCTAGCTATAAGGGGAAGTCAAGGTGATGGTGGGGTGGCTGAAGTACAATTTACAATTCACACTCACATTGCACATACCATTTCTGCCCGAGGCACTAAAGAAAAGAGCAATGTGAGTGTCTGAGAGATCCATATCCTCGAGCCTTCTGTACAATGGTGGAAAGAAACAGAAGGGGTCTGGGTGTGAAGGCATGGCCCATACTTCCTGCCAGGGGATAAGATCTTATGCTTATAGCACGGTGAACACTGCCTTGTTGGTGGGGAGCGTGTTGCTGAAGCATTGCACTGTTGCACAGCCAGGCAGACCTCTGTGGAAGTGGGGTATAACAAGGGCTTGGCCCTAAGGGTTGAAGTTGGTCAAAAATCTGATGGTTTAACCAAAGAAAGAGAATGGTCGCATCCTCAGCTACTGCTTGTGTATTGTTTATGTGAAGTGTTTAGGTGTGTTCAGGTCACCTAGGTTTTTGGGCGTTATTCAGCATGTAGTAAATGTGTATGTTTGGGCTTGCCAAGCACGTAATGCATGAGTTATGGGTAGTTCCTTGTTGTGGCATTCTTAGGTCTGGCGGGGATCAATAGTGTTGGATTTTCGAGTTCTAGGTCAAATCTGAACTGTTTGTGTGTTGACAAGTACAAAGTTGATGAAGGACGTTTGGGCTGGGCAGGTAGGGCACAATGTGTGTTGCTGTGTGAGGTTCCAGGCTGCAAGAATGGTAGTATTGGAGCTACTTATGCAGGCGTTCTGCTGTCTTCCATATGGCCAACTCTATGGCTCTATGGCCTAGGTTGGCTCCGTACGGGCAACCCCTATTGAGGGGCCATGATGTAATGTAATCAGAGCAGGCATAGTGTTTGGGGCATCCTGCAGGAGTTGGCAGTTATGCATCAGTGCATGATTCATTTGCATACCTTATATCTTATGCATGTATGCCTCTTGCATAAACAGGCCAACTATAACTTGCTGGGTCCATCGCGAGGCACTTTGATGAGCAGGCCTCGGGTCGTCCTTTAGAGTATCAACTAGTTTTGTGTGTAGGTGTGTCTCTGTTGTTCATATTGACGTTTTGTGGGCTAGCTTGTTAATAATTTGTCCACTATGCAATAGGTGGGCTCACGGCTGCACAGCTGTGGTGTGCTCGATTGCCGCATATGTGTAGCTGCTGCCCAATGCAGTGTTTGCCTATGTAAAGTCCAAACCAATACATCCAGGAGTGCACCTGTCTGTCCCTTGAGGGTAGTACATGTCATCAAAGCAGTGAGAGGAGAGTGCGGACCAGAACAGCAGGCTCTGGCATAGTGCCGAGTGCTGGCCGGACGAAGAAAAGCAGGGTTGGCTTTCATGCAGTCTCACCAGCAGCAGCGGCTGTACTGATCAGGAGCTGCTATTCATGCAACTAACATAACATAGTAACAAACAGTGAAGGTGTGCCCAACCGCAAAGGGCTGCTAGGTCGAGACGACCAGACACACTCCATCGGATGGATCCAAACACAAGGGATTCCAGGCCACCAACACTACTAGTAGAGCCGACACGCAATCTGAGGTATCCATCTACGGAAATATTATTACTACAGTGTTTCTCCTTTGTGCCCATGGAGCCGGTGGTTGGCTGCCTTTGGGCGCGGGAGACCATGCTTTAGAACTAGAACAGAGAGTGAAGTGCATTCTACAGGAATCGAGCTTCGCTCAGAGCCGACCTGACTTCCCATCTAAGGCAGATGGGCAAGAAGTGACATTACAAAGAAATGAACCTGGGCACTGGTTTGCTTGCAAGCCGGTGACTACCCGCCAGACTCAACAGGCCTGGAACGCCGGCCCTCACGGGTCGTGGGCGATACCGCTGTTCTGGTGGTGGTGCCGCCTCCCTACCTCCAAAAAAAACCTGGGTAGTGTCATCTGACCAACTGTTTACCAACTGCCCCAATCAAATGTGAAAAGCTTAGTCACACCCGGGCCCCATGGTGATAAATGGGGCTTATCGGCTGTTTAATAGCTGCACTTATCTCCTCCATGAAATTGGAATGGGGTGGGTTCAATTTCCCTGCTTATTACCGCAAGCATTGCCCATCTCATACTGGTGACTGGCAGAGCTTGTAAGCAGGTGACTACCCGCCAGAGTCAAGAGGCCTTGAACGCCGCCCTCAGGGGTCGTGGGTGATATTGATAACGCTGTTCTGGTGGTCGTGCCACCTCCCTACCTCAAAAGAACTCCATGTAACTTCATGAGACTAGCTCTGTACAGAAAAGTTCTTCCATGTCCATTCTGGAAATTCTGATGCTGATGCTTGATGTGGATGAATGTCAATGGGAAGCACACGTACAGAGAGAGCGGAAACCACGCAGAGAAGCGGAGGAAGCCATTCTTGCATATGTTTATGGAGAGCACATGTTAACATCATGTGCTGTCGAGTCATGCTTCTAATTTCTAGGTCACCTTAGTAGAACAGAGATAATATTACATTGCAAGGATCCTGTACACAACCTCAGGATCAAGTGATGTCAACACGTGGCCTTGCAATGAGGCAGCGAGCCAAGCACCCTATCTACACTCATTTATCTTAGCCATACAGGACCGCAAAGGTATTGTAACATGTTACTTAGTGGGAGAAGGGGCTGCTGCCCACACCTGTACGTATAGGCAGGGGCCAACACGTGTAAACTTACCAATGGCTGCTACCAGCCCACCCCTAAAAGTATGAACAGGCGTTGGCACTATTGGGCACGTACACTGGTCTAGGTACCACCATGATACCCTGGGACCCTTAATACCTTGCCAGATTTTCTGCTATGGCATATCATGAGATGTAACAATGATCCCTTGCCGGCCAGTGTATGCCAGGCCAGCACATTGCGACTAACTATGTGCTGACCATTTGTTCCAGTGATTGAGCATTAAGCCAAGCAGTTTACGGCCTTGTTCAGGGCAGTGTCCAGGGCCGTGCAGTCGTAGTTTCAAAACATGGCGTCTTTAGCCCCTAGCTTGCACCCCTGCGTTTGTGCCTGTACCAACTCCAAGTCTATTAAAGTGATCATGCAGTGCTAGAATACTCTGCATGTGGCATCTCAGGCTACTCTGCCCGGCATCTAAAATTAGTCTGAGTCTGCCTCAGTACCTTCAGGCGATCCCACTTACCAAGAACTCCTATTGTGGGCCTGGAAAGTTCAACATGTCTGGAAGGCGAAGGGGATAAGCACCACCAGCCAAATCCTTGAAAGCCAAGTACGCCGGCAGCCAGTCACGCAGCCCCAACAGCAGCCCATGACGCTTAAGAGTTGCACACAGCAACTCTCCTCTGTTCGTGGAGGCGGGCACTGAAGCAGAATACTCGCGGCGGTACATGCAGTGGAGTCCCCTCCAGAAGATAGATGCGTATTAACGGCAGATCCTGGATGAATGTACAACGCAATGAACACTTGCTGTCCCAGATAGAAGCAAAGGAACCTGGTCTGGCACAGGGCCCCGCGCACTGTGCCTGCAGATGGGTGGGCACTGAAGCAGGTGGGCACCGAGGCAGCACATCGACACTTCGCAGCCTTCTTGCGAGCAGAAAGCCAAATATCGTGCCGAATCGCGAGGACACATCGTGTGAGCGCTACAAGAGTGTTGTCACTACACTAGCACCTGTCTCGCACACTGGCCCTCACTCGATCTCGGTACCCCAGATGTCCCGTGGAGCCACATTCAGCGCATACTGGCCACTCATGTGGCCTAGATATGAAGTTCTGCAAGTAAGCAAGCCAACAGGCTTTTCCTCAACTGAAATTTAGACTGAACTTGGAGGGGTGTCCGGGTCTCGATTGTTGTAGGTAAATATGGCAGCTGCTCTTGCACATAAGGCAAGCGGGACCAGGTGCCTGCAGACAAGGGGCGCTGCTCTGCGGCCAGCACTAGCCACGCGACCAGTCCTTAGAAACGTGGCTGTGAAGGCTGGTGAGTGCAGATTGTTAGAGATCCGCAGCCAGACTCAGGCAGCCCTCTGCACATGATATCGTAGGCTCGCATTGGGCGCTTACGGCAGTTAGATGTACTCCAGTTTTCACACCGTGCTACTGCAAAGCAAAATGGGGCCAGCAATAGCTTTCGGCAGGTGAATCGTTCAGCCCCGCATGGTAATAACCGAACTGGACGCCCCCACTCTTTTCTGTATGCAGCTGGGGAGGTAACTGACGACAACTTCGGCGCCTTGGTCCTAAACAGCAACGTGCCAGTGCTGGTCGACTACTGGGCACCTTGGTGTGGGCCTTGCCGTATGATCGCACCCGTTGTCGACGAGCTTGCTGATGAGTACACTGGCCGTTGCGCATTCGTAAGTAGTTGGGGACATATGCAACTAGCAGCATTAACTATATGCACTTCTTTGGGCCATGGTCGAGCTGCCTATTGAGCATTTGCACCTTTGTCTCGCAGAACCCTGTGACTGGCCATTAACCTGGGCATGTATCGTGCTGTGGATTGAATTCAACCAGCCCATCCCTCTCACACAGTAGCACGTTGGATAAATCTCACCCCCCCTAATGCAGTAGCGACTGCCTTGCAGTATAGGACATGTGTGTGGCTGCTTCTCCTGGCCTTGGTATAAAATTAAGAAATATGCCTCCATGCAACTCCACAAGCCTACTGTGATTATAGGATCTAGCTATGGCAGTTTACTTAACCTACATGATACAACATAGCAAGAATGCCTCAGGCACATCAAGCAGTACTCTGCCACTTATTGTCAGTACCAGTTGGACAGAGCCCTAGCAGCCCTTTGTCTCATCCCCTCTTAGTCTTGCTGGGGTGTCGCTCCTCCTCTTCACGCTAATATATCTTTTATTTCATGAATTTGCACTGTATGTGCTGATTCCCATGTATCTTGTGTGGTCCTCCTCCTGCTCCTCCTCCCTTCCCCCCTGCACTACAAGCTGGACACTTGTACTGATTCCTGTACAAATCTCATGCAGTTGTGCTCCTCCTCCTTTCCCCCCTGCAGTACAAGCTGAATACTGCATAGACTCCCATATATCGCATGTGCTCCTCCTCCTTCCTCCCTTTCCCCCATGCAGTACAAACTGCACACTGCACTGACTCCCGTATATATCATGTGCTCCTCCTCCTCCTCCTTCCTCCCTTTCCCCCATGCAGTACAAGCCGAACAATGCACTGACTTACATCTATCCCATGTGCTCTCCTCCTCCTCCTTCCCCTTTCTCCTGCAGTACAAGCTGAACACTGACGAGAGCCCTAACAGCGCCACCACCTATGGAGTGCGCAGCATCCCCACCATCATGATGTTCAAAGGGGGTGAGCTCAGGGAGACAGTCATTGGGGCCGTGCCTAAGAAGGACCTCGCAGCTCTGGTGGAGAAGGTAAGAGAGGGGTGGGTTTGTTTGCCATGGATGAGGATTGAACGCAGGCAGGGGCAGTAGCTGGGGTTTGGTGGGGGCAGGAGGGGTGGCAGGGAGTGTGTATGCCTAAGAAGGACTTAGCAGCACTGGTGAAGAAGGTGAGAGGGGTTGGGGGGTGAGGATGGAATGCATGCAGAGGCCGGAGGTGGGGTGGTGGGGGCAGGAGGGGTGGCAGGGAGGGTCCGTGCCTAAGAAGGGCTTGGCAGCACAAGTGGAGAAGGTGAGAGGGTGTGATGGGTGAGGGTTGAATGCAGGCAGGGGCAGGAGTGGGGGAACAGGGAGGGTCTGGAGAGTGATGTGGCAGAAGGTAAGCAACAGGTCCTGGAAGCAACACTACACTTGGGAGGGAGTTGGATAGGAGTGGGCAGGTTAGCAAGATGTGGGTGGGTGAAAGATGGGGTTGCAGCAGGATGTAAGGGGGTTCAACAGCCCTGTAACGCTGGCCCTCATGGGTCGTGGGCGATGCCGCTGTTCTGGTGGTGGTGCCGCCTCCTTACCTCCCCAAAAAGAGGATGTAAGGGGATGCCATGAGGGAGAGGGAGGTGGGGGGTGGCAGCACTGTAGAAGATGTCCAGAAGGGGGAGAGGGTTGTTAAGGCGAGGTGTGCAGCAGCAGGGCTATGTAATGGAGGCCTGGGGCCAAGCTATCACATCCATTTCATATCTTCATTTATCCTTCATGTTAGATATATCAAACACATAGGTCTTGCTGCAGGAAGTTTGCCGAGAGCAACATCTGCCAAGCCGTGGCTGTTAGCATTGTAGTGGTTTGTGCACTTTCCAAGCTTTGTATGTCACCAGCTTTGTTAGTCGCATGAGAGCCACCAAAGGCTGAGAGACGCTCCTACCAAAGTGGATGGTGTCAGCCCACGCAGGCTTGCAATTATTTGTCATGTATGGTTGGACCCCATCCGCTTTGCCAGGGACTGCACCCCGCTGATGCTGTGCATATCTGTATCTCAAACGCATTGCAGTGCTGTGCAGGGGTCTTCCTTAACAAGTATATTTTTGCCGTCTTGTGGTTGTCGCACCTTGTTTGTTTCTATGTTGACTTGGCTGCTTTCATGTTGCGGGCATCTGTTGTGATCTTTCTCTCTAGATACTCACTGCCTATGACGCTGTCTGTTCTGCTGCAGTTCCTTTGAATGCTTCTGCCCTTGATGGCCCTGTGAAGAACAGATCGCAGCTGGGTGTGTGGAGCTGGGACTGGTTCTCCGCTATTGAACTCCTAGTGGGGAAAGTAGCAGCACACTGAGTCTTGAGCAGACATGGCCATTGTCCGTGCCTGTTTTTTGGCCTCTGTACGCCCGTGTTAGGCCTCCCTCGACTGAGGTGTGCAGGGATGCAGCAGGAACGTGCTTCGCAGAACACGGCAGGTTTAGCTGTTGGAGGTATGTGTTGTGGTTGAGAGCGAGTCTGTTTTGAGCAGCAGGCTGCTGTTGTTGTTGGTTGTGTGGCCCCTGTATGAGCCGCATGTTTGTTAGTAAGCTATCCTGTTGGCGTGGATTGGGCAGTACGGTGTGAGTGTAACGCCTGGCGGGTGGGGCCCCATGGTACACATGCGAGTGTTCGCCTGCCTAGCACTGTTTGGAAGTGCCCACTGATTAGAATCGTCCTCAGCTTCCAGAGGTGCTTGTATGGCATCGGACGTGTACAAACCCGCTTCCACGAGTTTGCAAATGAGTACACGTGTAGTGACACAGGTGACGGCACAAGAAGTTGATCGGTCACGGGGTTGGTGGTACGATAAAGCTTCTTCGGTCGTGGTGGTAAGACAAAACATGAGCTTCACGACGTTGGAGGCAAGAAATCTGCAAAGGATAGGGGGCGATCTGCGAAGTCTGGCATATCGAGGCGAGATGCAGAGAGCAGTAGGAGCACGCTGTTTGAGCGTCGCCGCAAAGCCAGCTACACGGAGCATAGCCGCGTTTCGTGCGGTGCCTCGTTTACAACACAGAAGCGTGGCCTCACGGGCTGTAAACGAGACAGCAGTAGCTGGTGAGTCCATGGTGGGGTTCGACCAGGACTGGACGAACTTTGACATATCAGATCGCAGTATATCCACAGCATGGTATTGCAGAGATCACCTTTACCCACTTTAGACCCAGTCCAATATTTACATGCATGGGCTGCCATGCTGCCCAATCCGAGGAAAATTCCAGGACAATCCATGGGCGTGAGAACTCCTTCGCCCCAGCACTGTTAACTTTACTCGATTTGCGCATAATACCATCCGAGATCCTCCAGGAGAGCTACCGGTGGTTGCCGCGTCCACACACATGCTCTAAATACCTCGCAGACCCTACCGGTCTTCGCCATGTTGAGCCGTCTCTTGCATGCTTATTAATCGTCCCCTGCTGATGCCCACCGCAGCTCAAGCCGTGACAGACGACACCTTCGAAGAAGAGGTGCTCAACTGCAAACTTCCCGTGTTGATAGACTTCTGGGCGCCTTGGTGTGGACCATGCAGGATGATTGCGCCCCTCATTGATGAGATTGCCAAAGAATACCAGGGCAAGCTAAAATGTGTGAGTATGAAGTGGACCAGGTTAAAAATTAAAGGGGTTCTTCCTGACTCAGGTTCCTAGGGTTTTGTGTAACCACTTCACCAGGTCAGAAGACTACCATGGGTGCAGCAGCGGCAGGGGCATCTGCTTGTATCAGCAGCACGTTTGGGCAACACGTTAGGGAGTTAGTTATTGGTGGTGCAGTAGTGCTGGGTATTGGAGGGCTTACTAGGTGGGGAATGTAGCAGTAGCAGCAGCAGCAGCAAAGCAAGTGGAGACAACAGCCCTGCAGCAGCCTTGCAGCAGCTGGAGCAGCAGCTGTCACAAGGTTCACAGCAGCATGTAGAAGAAGTGTAACTAAATCAAGTGGTAACCTTGTGTTTAGAGCCTTCTGTTACCGACCCCTTTTTCCTCCATTGGCCTAGCTAGTCTCGATAGGTTGAATGATTGATTGATAGCAATTGGTAGCCGGAACAGGGTTTGCAGCTGGCGGGCTTGCAGGGACGCGGGGCCACAAGTCAAGCAGGAGGAGAGTCCGGGCAGACTTTATGAAGACTACAAGGGAAGCTCTGCTAAGTGATGGCTGCTAAGCTCTGCTGCGTACCAGGTACCACACGCAGTACAGGTGAAGTCCCGGTGCAGCTACTCAGCATTGCATCCGCAGCATTCCTACCATACCGGTGGTGATGTGTGATTGAAATCCTGTCTCTCCTGCTTGACCGATTCTCGTACTGCCTGTACAGGTGAAGCTGAACACAGATGAGAGCCCTGGTGTTGCTACTGAGTATGGCATCCGCAGCATACCCACCATCATCATATTCAAGAATGGTCAGAAGCAGGAAACAATTATTGGGGCTGTGCCCAAGCCAACACTGGTCACATCCATTGAGAAGGTGGGGGGAGGAGGGGGGCTCGGGGGGTGGGGGCAGGCTCGGGGGGTGGGTTGTTATTTGATTGCATTGAGAAGAGAGGCAAGGAGGGAGGGACCAATTGCATGCCTTGAGCAGTGGCAGCTGTCACTGCTGCAACATGATCAAGGTAAACAAGAGCTTGGCCAACGTGGTCGTATTTGTAAATTGGAGAGGAAAGTGTTTTGTCGTGTGCCTGAGGTTATGACGTCATTATGGTCAACAAGAGATTGGTTGGAGTAATGCTCTGGGGGCTGCATGGTTGCAAAGTTTTGCAATTGCACATCTCAGCCCCATCTGCTTTGCCAGTTAGGGTTTGCGCCTCAGTACTGTGGTGGGAGCATATCTCCCTAACAAACATATGTGACAGACATCGCCTGGCTCGATTTCGCAGCCCTCTAGCTCTCTATTACTCGCACTTACTCAACCCACCCCACTTAAAAACCCGGTTGGAGTCATGCTTGGGTGCTGCACGGCCCAGAGGGCTGTGCAGTGGTCTCTCTTGTCAAACATATGACAGACATATGGCAACCCGTGTTATGTTCCACCTTGCTGGTTCTTATGACAGCTTGAGGTGCGGACCTATGGCACTTTTTGCTATGGCATATCATGAAGTGTAGTAATATTATCCCGTACAGTCCGCTGTTAATACAATGATCTGACCCCTGGCCCAGACCTCCTGACATTGTTGTTGTTCTGCTTGCAGTTCCTTTGATGCCGGGAGGGCTGCAGGAGGGCAGAATGGAGAGCGGTGTGATGGGAGAGGAGTGGAGTGGGGGACAAGAAACAAGCTGCAGGGGTTTACCAGCTGTAGCAGTGGGGGAATAGACAGGAGCATGCTGTGGGGGGGGGGTGTTCCTTGTACTGGGGAAACATCATATTGGCATGCCAGCCTACCTCTTCTTTCACCTTTCAGTCAGTAGCTATATCAAGCATGGACAGAGAACCCTAAGTGGGGATCAAGCTGAGGGCAAGGGAAGGGGGATGTTGAGAATGGCTGTGGTTCGTTATGACACAGGCGCCAGTAGTAGCAGCGGCAAGAGGAATGAGATGAGGACTCCAGTTGGTCAGCAAGACGAGAGCGAGGATGGCTTGAAACTGTGGGCATGGCGAAGGCCCCAGCAGTCAAAGCAGCAGGAGGACGAGGAGGAGAGATGGTTTTTGTCTGCTGTGGTTGCAGCGCTGGTGAGTCTTAGCGAATGGTGGTTTGAAGAGGTGTTGAGGGCTTGGGCATATCAACCAAGAATAAGAGAAGTGCAGCAGTTGATGAGACCTTGCGAAACTGGTACTTGGCGTCTCTATCAAAGTGAGGGCTGTGCAGTGGTCTCTCTTAACAAAGTGATAGAAACTCCCAGTATCAGTTTCGCAAGCTCTTTGTTGGCTTTTCAGTTTCCTTCTTGTAATTTTCAAACCATTTACTTGTTCACTGACATGGACCGGAGTATAAAGGCATTGCAGTGAGTCAAGTAGCAGCGGCTGCACGGCTGCAAAGCTGTCAGCTATTGTTATCATGTATGTGTCGGCTAATGTAAGAAAGGTATGACCTTCTCATCCTGGCAGCTCCGAGCTCCTGTATCAGACACATTAAAGCACCACCATGCAGCCGGAGGCCGCGCTAGTGAGGTGGCGGTCGAAAGGCGGGATTGTGGTGGTACGTACAATTGTTTAGCAGACTTTATGGGTTGAGAGGGGTGTGGCAAGTTTGACACTGCTGTATAGAAATGCTAGACATGCATGTAAAACACTACGGAACAAAATTTCGTTCCCATGCCTTTGCCCATAGATCTTTGTACCTCCAGCGGAGCAACTTGAAACTGCGTCAGCGACCATGTTTATTTTCGTATAGACCCAGCAAGCACCTATGTAAGCCTGCTATCAAACAAATTCCACCTGGGGGCTGCATTGCATAAGGTGGCAATCTTCACAATAGACAGCCAAAAGGGCCTCAAGCAGCAACCCAAGTAGATGCATTCAGGACATGTTCAACCTGCAACCAGGATATTGCAAGCCCTGAGCTTTGAACCAGAAGGCTTGTGCACAAGGCCTGGAACGCCGGCCCTCACGGGTCGTGGGCGATACCGCTGTTTTGGTGGTGGTGCCGTCTCCTTACCTCCCAAAAAAATGCTTGTGCACAAGGCCTGCACATGCATCATGGGGGGTGCACCTGGGCTGGAACTCTTCTCAATACAGAGCACTCTGTCCACAAAAATTAAGGCTACATCCTAGCATGCTGCGTACCAGCAGCACATTGAGGAATCGGCCCTGCTTCCTGGGCGTCTTACACGACTCACCCGGTGTCACCCTTACCGGGGCACTCTCTGGGAAACGCACACTACAGAGGGCAGCATGGACAGAGGTCAAAGCAGCCTGGTGCATGGAAGAAGCACAGCAAAGGTTGCTGTCCAAATCTGGCCTCACAGCTGCTTCTCCTGTGCACGAGCCAATCCACCCCGGCGGTCCCATAGCCGTGCTCGTAGCATACGTGAACTCAAGTTTCTCTCTCCACAGGCATCTATTTGACACGTGAGACTGATTGGTAGCTTTGTTACATTCCAGATTACAACATACGTGGAGCTTGAACGCTCTGGGGCTTATCTGGGGTATGTTTTTGGGAACGAAATTATGTCACGTAGTGAACACTTAGGAATGTGGTACATTATGGCTGATTCGCCAACGAACACTAGTGTACCTCCAGCAGTGGATAGGACTGATGCGGAGGCACCAAAGATGGATCTGTGCTGGCCGACACATGACTCTATCCTTCCAGTAGGCTGCCTTAAGGGTGTTTCTATTTCTACCAGTTTCATGCGAACACAGAAGGGTATGAAAAGACACAATCCAGAGTTCGGCACCCGCCTCGGTCACTCAAAGCCCGTGAACTGCAACGGCTTCTTGATAATTGTCGTGGGCAATTTCCCTTTGGGACCTATTCTGGGCAACCAGATGGCCTCCATGATTGAAGATGGTTGGCTTTCAAGCCGATGTTCCATTGCAACCCAATTCCGAAACTTGTCTGACATGTACGGCGTTTCAGCAACAAGAGAGACATAGTGGACGTGCAATTGCGTTCTGTTGGGAAGTCGCGGACTTCCTTTACATCAAGGCTTATAATGCGGACTAGCAGCTGAAGTATTGCCCACTCAATTCTAGCATGGCCGGTTTGGATACCTTGGAGCAACTCAGAGCTCTGGAGAAACTGCTTCGCGACACAAAGTACCATGATGTTGAGTTCCAATGTAGAAAAGGGACTGTCTCGTCCAATCGCGCCTACCTTGCTGCACGTGAGTACGAGGGTTCCCGTTCTGCTTGGTGGCAAGGCCAATCTTCGCTCAAGCAGGCTGCAGCTTCATCTCTAAAGGTCACCCGAACGCATCTGCTCATAACCGCATATCTAGGTGTGTATAGCTGAGATCCTGCTACACGCGCGCTGCAGGTTGCGAGTATTTTGAGAAGCTCCTGTATGGGCACATGCGTGAAAGCCAGAGTTCTACCATCCAATTGGACTACGTCTCGACAGAGGCCCTGCGCCAAGTCCTCGAGTACCTCTACACCGGCACCTTACCGATAGACGGAACCCACTGGCTCACCCTTCTCGAGATCTCCAGCTTGGCCAAGCAGTACATGCTCCCCACCATCGACCGCATCATATCAGACCGCCTCACCAGCGAACTCCAGCCCCACGATCTAGGCGAAGCCCTCAGCTACTCCGTGCACCAGCACCTCGACCTGGCTATCAAGAAAATCTGGCTCTCGATGCCCACGTTAGTCACCCACCCCTTGGACTTCCACACTGGCTTTTGCCCTTCTGCAATATCCTTCTGTCTGGATCAGGCCTGCTGCATAGGAATAGGTTACCCGGAGGGTTTTGCACATAGTGCCCTCGGCTCTTCCTGTACCTCTGCAGAGACTGAAGCCCTGACTGCGGTTTTGCAATGGGTTCTTCATGCACGGAGCACCTGCTCTGCCTGCCAAGCTACTGCTCCAGCAGCAAGACTAACCCATATTATGGAAGCAACAGGCAACACTGTGGGTCTTCACCAGCCACAGCAGCAGCAGCAGTTGCCGCTGCCGCCCCGGCAGCAGCAGCAGCAGCAAGTGCAATGGGCGCAGCAGACACAGCAGCAGCAGCAAGTGCAATGGGCGCAGCAGACACAGCAGTCGTGGCATTCGCAGCAGCAGCAGCAGCAGCAACAGGTGGAGGAGGAAGAGGTGGACCAGGAGGAGTGCATAGTGCAGGAGTGGCACGTCACACCTTTTTCCGATATTGCTGCTGTAGCAGTATCGACAGCTGCTGCTGTATTGACCAGAAATGACTGCTGCCCTTCCTTAGACCAAGGCAAGAGCTACAGCATCAACACCACCACCCCCAACAGCAGGAGCAGTAGCAGCAGGAGCAGCAGCAACAGCCAGACAATGGCAGGGTTTGGGAGAGTCATGGGAGCTGCTACTGCTAGTGGTGGCGGTGGTGGCGGTAGCTTTGGCCAGAGCTTTGGGATCCAGCCTCAGCATGCACCCACACCTAATCCCAATAACAACAGCAGCAGTAGCAGCAGCAGTAGCAACATGCTTATGACCGAGGCCGGCACCAAAACCAGCAGCAGCTGCGCAGCACCAGGTGCGGCTGGACCGGGCCGTGCATCGTCCTCTTGCTCTTCCTCCTTTGCCCTTTTTCCTGGCTCAATCTGGACGCCAATAGCAACAGCAACAGCAGGGGGAGGAGGGGTGGGGCCGCCATCACCAGTGAAAGCAACAGCAGTGGGAGCAGGGGTCGGGGAACGTTTATTGGTAGCAAGAGCAGCAGCAGGAGTGGCGGGAGCTTTTGATAGCTCGGGTATTGGAGGATTAGCGCAGGAATGTGGAGGAGCAGCCGCAGCAGGAGGAACAGCGATTGCAGCAGCAGCAGGAGCCGGGGCGGCACCACCACCAGCAGCAGCAGGAGCAGCAGCAGCGGTGGGAGCGCCAGCAGCAGGGCTAACAGCAGTAGCAGCACCTCCGACCGCTGCCGTGCATGGAGCACCAGCACCAGCAGCAGCAGCACCTGTGGTAAAGCCAGCGGTGGGAGTAGCAGCTTTCGCAACCGCAACTACTACCTCTCCGACCCCAGCAGCAGCACCAGCAGCAACAGCACCAGCAGCAGCCACTATTACCACTTGTTGTAGATATCACCAGCAGTGTCTCCAAGACTTCCTCCTAAGTCTTAACTGGCAGCATCTAGACCCCGTCTCACTTCAGCTGCTGGAACAACAGCAGCTCCTAAGCCCAGAAGCTCTGCTAGAGGTCTATAGAGCTCATCACCAGTGCTGTTATAGATCGCTACAGGGCGTGTTTGCTCTCAATGGATTCTGCGATGGGCTCCAGGTGGTTTTGAAGGGCGGGGAGCAGCTGTTAGAATGCAGAAGTCAAACGCATCTGTCAGCGACAGCTAGTGAGGTATGTTTGACTTCTGGTCAACATAGTTGGCAGGTGGTGGTTAATACGAGCTGCGATCTGGTTTGGGTGGGGGTTAGTGACGGGACATTAGACCCTAGGGCTTGGGGAGGGCGCCAGGCGGGCGGGTGGTTCTACGGGAGTAATGACGCATTGTGTCACCAGGCGTCACCCGAGCAGCATGCGTACCAGCGGTACTGCGGTCACTACAAATGGGGTGAGCAAGCCGTGGTGACGGTGTACCTTGATATGGATGCTCGGGAGGTGTGGTTTGCCTTGGACGGTTCAGAACCCAAGCTAGGGTTTACCGAGTTGCCTGGGAGGGTATACCCTAGTGTTAGCATCCGTGCACCAGCACTGTTAGGGTTTAGGTTTCGGCCGGGGAGCTATAACCGAGGAGCAGGGGCAGGGGAAGAGGCGCAGCAGCTAGTGGTGGGAGGAAGGGTTGCGGGAAGTAGTAGCAGTAGCACTGATGGTGCTGGCGGCAGTAGCAGTGGCTGTGGTGGCCGGGTGGGTGGGGTTGGTGGTGGGCTGGGTAGGCAGCAATCAGCTGAGATGGGGGGTGCTGTGTGTGGTAGGGCAATGTGAGATGGTTGACGATCCTCTGCTGCAGTGTTAGCAGTGTCAGTGGGAACCATGAAGGGGTGGGTAGGGCAGCAGCAGGCTGACTATGGTGGTGCGGTGTGTGACAATTGCAATGTGAGGTGATTGAAAAGCTTCTGCTAGTGTAAACTCGCTTGTTGCTCCGCGGACACCTAGAGCAGCTGTGGCTGTCTAAGCAGGCCGTGATCTGCTGATTCGAGTCTTATAGTGCGGTGTGTGCCCAACAAGGCGGTTTGATGTTGTTGAGAAGCTTGTGCTCTTGTGAAGGTGCTGGTGGCTGCAGGGGCGGCTAGAGCAGCTGTTCCACCTTACTAAATTATGTAACAGCTTGAGATGCGGGGCCTATGGCAATGTTCTCCTGTGGCATATCACTATATGTAGTCAAAGAGCAGCTGCCGGAGTGGAAAGTGTGGGCGAGGCAGCAGCAGGGCGACTATGGTTGGGCAGTGTAATGTAATTGAGGAGCTTCTGCTGGAGGAAGGGAAGGAGTTGTGGCTGCGGGAGTGGTGGCAGTGGGAGTGCTGGGTAGGCAGTAATCTGCTGATACTTACTCTGATTATATTGGTCCTTGGCTCTCTAGCGGTCTCAACTCTTTGTCTTGATTTCTGCTCTCCAGATACTAACAGACTGGATGGAGATATGCCGCCGGCGCTGCACGGCCCGAAATGCTGTGCAGTGACCTACCGACATCTCATGTTGTTTACATTGGTGGTGCTGTTACGACAGTGGATTGAGGATAGTTGAGGGGCCTCTGCTTGCCTGGTGGTGGTGGTGGCTGCGGGAGGCAGTAGAAGATTTGGGCAGGCAGTGATCTGATAGGTCTAGTCTTATGGTGCGGTGTGTGGCAGGTGTGTGACATGGCATCGAGAGATAGTTTAGAAGCCTCTGCTCTTGTGGGCTTGCTGGTGGCTGCGTCTGCAGCTGCCACATTTGAAGTGCTGGACAGGCAGTCATCTGATAGTAGTTATAGTGCAAGTGTGTGACAGGACAATCTGAGATATTTGAGAAGCCTCTGCTTGCGGGGGGGTACTGATGGGTGCGGGGGGAGTGGAGGGTTGGCCGGGCAGCAACAAGGGGTCCAGCAATATGATGTGGTGGTGGCCGGGTGGGTGGGGTTGGTGGTGGTCTGGGTAGGCGGCAATCAGTTGAGATGGGGGGTGCTGTGTGTGGTAGGGCAATGTGAGATGTTTATGAGCCTCTGCTCAGGTGGGGGTGCTGGCGGTTGCTAAAGGCAGTGAAAGGGTTGGGCAGGGAAGGGAAGGACTGGTCGTGCTGTGTGTGGTAGGGCAATGTGAGATGGCTTAGGAGCCTCTGCTCGTGTGTGGGATGCTGGTGGCTGCTAAAGGAATTGGAAGGGTTGGCCAGGGAGTAATGGTGGTGCTGTGTGTAATAGGTATGTTGGAACTAATTATGCAGGCATTCTGCCGACCTCCATATAGCACAGTTAAATGGCTAGCGAGTAGACAGACCCGATTCCTGCATGCTAGGGTTTCGCGGCGACGCTGCTAGGGCCAATGTGAGGGGGTTCAGGAGCGTCTGGAGCAGTAGTGGCAGTGGCGGTGGGAGCAGCCCAAGCAGCTACGGCCATAATGAAGGGCTGTGGAGAGCAGCAGCAGGCTGACTATGGTGGTGTGGCATGTGACAGGGCATGTGACTTGATCAATAAAATTCTGCTAGTGTAACATTGCCGCAGCAGCTCCGGGGCTGACCACTGGAGCAGCTGCGGCAGTGTGAAATTTAATACAGCAAAGAAGGGACTCGGCCAATGCTGACCCCCATAAGTGTGGGCAGGCAGTGATCTGCTGATTCTAGTCTTATAGGTGGTGTGTGCCCAACAAGGCGGTTTGGTTATTGAGAAACCTCTGCTCTTGTGGAGGTGCTGGTGGCTGCCGCAGCTATTCCACCTTACTATTTGTTGCGACAGCATGAGAAACGGGGCCTATGGCACTTTTCTGCTGTGGCATATCACGCATTGTAACAATAGAGCAGCTGCGGCTTTGGAAGGGCTGAGCAGGCACTGGTCATAATGGTTCTAGTCTTATGGTGTGTGCGGGCGTGTGGCAGGGCAATGTAATATCATTGAGAAGCTTCTGCTAATGTGGGATTGCTTGATGCTTTGGAGGCAACTAGAGCAGCTGCCGCAGTGGAAGGGCTGGGCAGGACAGCAGCATGGTGACTATGGTTGGGCAGTGTAATGTGTTTGAGGAGCTTCTGCTGGAGGAAGAGGAGGAGCCGTGGCTGCAGGAGTTGTGGCAGTGGAAGCGCTGGGTAGGCAATAATCTGCTGATCCTTACTCTGATTATATTAGCGGTGCTGTGTATGACAGCGTGGTAGCAGGCCGAAGACAGCTTGTGTGGTTTAATTTGTGTTTTGTTGTGTTTACGCCTTTGACGCTTTCGATTTGGCTTTGGCTTGTTACAGCGCGTTGAGAGATAGTTGGGGAGCCGCTAGTGCTGGCCTGGTGGTGGTGGTGGCGGCTGCGGGGTGCCGTAGAAAGGCTGGGCAGGCAGTAATCTGCTAGTACTTACTCTGATTATATTGTCCTTGGCTCTCTAGCGGTCTCAACTCTTTGTCTTGATTTCTGCTCTCCACATACTAACAAACTGGTTATTGTTATGCCTCCGGCGCTACACGGCCCGAAAGCTGTGCAGTGACCTACGGGCATCTCACGTTTATTATGTTGGTGGTGCTGTATATGACAGTGCATTGAGGAATTGTTGAGGAGCCTCTGCTTGCCTGGTGGTGGTGGTGGCTGCGGGAGGCAGTAGAAAGGCTGGGCAGGCACGCAGTGATCTGATGATTCTAGTCTTATGGTGCTTTATGTGGCAGGTGTGTGACAGGGCATTGAGAGATAGTTTAAGAGCCTCTGCTCTAGTGGGCTTGCTGGTGGCTGCGTTTGCAGCTGCCGCACTTGAAGTGCTGGGCAGGCAGTCATCTGATAGTAGTTATAGTGCAAGTGTGTGACAGGACAATCTGAGATATTTGAGGAGCCTCTGCTTGCCGGGGGGTACTGGTGGGTGCGGGGGGAGTGAAAGGGCTGGCCGAGCAGCAACAAGGGGTGCAGCAATATGATGTGGTGTGGACGGGGCAATGCGAGATGATCGAGGAGGAATAATTAAGCAGTGGGGCAGAGCAGCTGCCACAGTGGAAGGGCCGGAGAGGCAGTGATCCCTCGCTTGTGGTGGTGCTGTGTGTCACAGGGCAATGAGGGGTAATAGATAGTTGAGGAGCCTCTGCCGGTGTGGGGGTGCTGGTGGCTGCAGAGAGGGCAATGGAAGGGCTGGGCAGGCAGCAATCTGGTGCGGTGTTTGACCGGGCAATGTGGTTTGGTTGAGGAGCAGCTGCTGGTGCCATGGAGGTCGGTCAGAGCAGCAACAACTAATTACTGATCCAGCCACAGCAGCGGCAGCAGCAGCAGCACCCAGCACAGTGAAATGTAGGACAGGTGTGATAGCTGCTGCTGCTGCTGCTTGTACTGCTGCTGCTGCTGCCAAAGCTTTGGGCGATGCTGTGGTTTGATGGGTATGCAAGGCCTCATCAGGCGGGAGTACCAGGAGTATCCCACGGAGCGGGATACCCCCCCAGGCGGGAGTACCCAGGAGTATCTAACATGCAGGAAGCATGAAAAGTTGGTGGTGTGGTTGGTGGTGTGGACTCCATTGGTTTTGGATCCATAGTTTGTTTGTTATTATTATTACATTTCATGATATGCCATAGCAATTTTACCAGTAACCAGATCACCAGCAGCAGCAGCAGGTTAATCAAGCAGGTAGGCAGCATCAGAACTCTAGCTGCTGCTGGTGCCGGCCAATGCTACTGCTGATGGCAGCCATCACTTTGGGGAAGTTTTTTGACAGCAATGGTGCCTGTTGTAACCCAAAGCTTGCGCAACAGCAACCTGCTCGTATAGCTGCTGCTTTTCCAAGCCGCATAGCTTGTGTCTATCCAATATGACACAAGCAACGTTGGCCACGTTCAGTTTCCGGAGGGGACATTGTGCTTTCCATTTCAGGTGTCCGGAAATATGAGTGGGTGGGTGTCGAGTGGATGTGTGTACCGCAGGCTGAATGGCATAAACGTGGTCAGGGTATTGTACAATTACAGAATGTTGGCTTTAAGCATGAGTATCCCATGGGCCTCGTGGTTGGCCTGCTGGCTAGTGCCGGGAGGGGTTTCAGTCCCCCAACTTGTATTGTATTGTATTGTGTGTAGGGAGTTAGGCCTAAAGAGGCTTATGGAGGAGCACTACTATTATTTGGGACGTGTCTGAATAGATGTGTGCTTGCAGACAGGTGGTAGTGGTGGTGGTGGTGGTGGTGGTGGCAGCAGCAGCAGCAGCAGTTGAGACCACTCAGCTGTTGGTACTGCTCACACCACAGCGATAAAGAAAAAGGAGTGGTCAGCACAAGTGCGTTTTGCTAAAGATTACCATACTTATAAGTATAGGGGTGAAACGCCTAACTCGTGCGGTTCTGGCGTTTCGTGAGACGCCTCACTCCCGCGCACCGCACGAGTTAGGCGTTTCAGACTGATACGGCCACTCCCAGTGGGATTTTGAGCTCGCGGGCCTTGAAAGGCAGCTTCGAGGGCTTCTATTGCACGCCATATACATTTCTGCATGCTTACGGACGCTTCCTTGCTCGGACGGTCGCTTGTATGACAAGCCCTCCGGTTCACATCCCAGTGCCACCACACCAACTCGCCTCAATCTCTTCTGGCATCTGCGCTCAAGCATTTCACAAATGAAGGATGCTACCAATACTATGCGCAATAAGTCCTGCTAAACCGACAGCCTTGTGCGTTGATAATTTTTGAATGCATGCAGCAACAGACATGCTATGGGTGCCCGCTCAAACAGTAGCCATGCCCTTGGGGGCCTGCTATACGGAACCAGACTATGCGCTACGTGCCAAACTAGACAGATTCATACCGCAGAGGCATCCTTACAGAACTGGTCAAAAGCAGAAGCATCGACAAGGGCGTTGCCCTCGATTACACCAAGAGCTTTACCTCAAAGAAACATATAGCAGCAAGCGCAGCTGCAAGCACTACACCAAGAGCTTTAACACAGAAGGACCATGCTATTTCAAGAGCCACCTGCAGCTTCTGTCGCAGCTTTGTTTGCTTTCTGGAAGAGTAGAGGTGGGAGTATTAGACACCTTCACCTGCTAAGGAGGTCAGTTAGCTGGCCCCTCTGTTGGCATCTCCTTCTGCGATGGGCTCACAGCTAACACAGAGACATCAACTAGTCTGCCTAACATAAGCAGACGGTCTGCATATGTGTTGAATTGCTCTTATTCACACCTCCTCCTACAACCTTCCACGTGCAGCTGCTTTGCTCCTACATCTACATGCTAGAGCTGTCCCAATCACTTGTCCTTCCAACAACACCTTCTAAAGCTGCCACTTACCCCCGTGTTTTACCCAGCATCCCCATCCCCCTCATGCTCCTATCCCTCCTGCAGTGAACACTATGTCCCCCTCCGGCTTCTACCCCTTCTGCAATGGACAGCACCTCCCCGTGCTGCTCCTACTCTCAACAACACCTCCCCCTCCTGCTTTTACCCCTCTTACAGTGAACACCATGTCCCCCTGCTGCTTCTATCCCTTCTGTGGTGGACAGCACCTCCCCCTCCTGCTTCTACCCCTCTTGCAGTAAACACCACGTCCCCCTGCTGCTTCTATCTTTTCTCCAGTGAACAACACCTCCCCCTGCTGCTTCTATACCTTCTCCAGTCAACAACACCTCCCCCTGCTGCTTGTATCCCTTATCCAGTCAACAACACCTCCCACTGCTGCTGCTACCCCTTCTACAGTTCACAACACCTCCCCCTGCTGCTTCTATCCCTCTTGCAGTCAACAACACCTCCCCCTGCTGCTTCTATCCCTCTTGCAGCTCACAGCACCTCCCACTGCTGCTTCTACCCTTTCTCCAGTCAACAACACCTCTCCCTACTGCGTCTATCCCTCCTGCAGTTCAAAGCACCTCCCCCTACTGCTTCTACCCCTTCTGCAATGCACAGCACCTCCCACTGCTGCTTCTACCCTTTCTCCACTCAACAACACCTCCCCCTGCTGCTTGTATCCCTTCTCCAGTCAACTACACCTCCCACTGCTGCTTCTACCCCTTCTACAGTTCACAGCACCTCCCCCTGCTGCTTCTATCCCTCCTGCAGTTCACAGCACCTCCCCCTGTTGCTTCTATCCCTCTTGCTGTCAACAACACCTCCCACTGCTGCTTCTATCCCTCATGCAGTTCACAGCAGCTCCCCCTGCTGCTTCTATCCCTCCTGCAGTTCACAGCACCTCCCCTGCTGCTTGTACCCTTTCTCCACTCAACAACACCTCTCCCTACTGCGTCTATCCCTCCTGCAGTTCACAGCACCCCTCCCTACTGCTTCTACCCCTCCTGCAGTTCACAGCACCTCCCCATGCTGCTTCTACACAGCGTAGCACGGCATTCCTTCCAGTCAACAACACCTTTCTCTGCTGCTTCTATCCCTCCTGCAGTTCACAGCACCTCCCCCTGCTGCTTCTATCCCTCTTGCAGTTCAAAGCACCTCTCCCTACTGCTTCTACCCCTTCTGCAGTGCACATCACCTCCCACTGCTGCTTCTGCCCTTTCTCCACTCAACAACACCTCCCCCTACTGCTTCTATCCCTCCTGCAGTTCAAAGCACCTCCCCCTACTGCTTCTACCCCTTCTGTAGTGCACATCACCTCCCACTGCTGCTTCTGCCCTTTCTCCACTCAAAAACACCTCCCCCTACTGCTTCTATCCCTCCTGCAGTTCAAAGCACCTCCCCCTACTGCTCCTACCCCTCCTGCAGTGCACAGCTCCTCCCACTGCTGCGTCTACCCTTTGTCCTGTCAACAACCCCTCTCCCTACTGCTTCTACCCTTCCTGCAGTTCACAGCACATCTCTCTACTGCGTCTACCCCTCCTGCAGTTCACAGCACCTCCCACTCCTGCTTCTGCCCTTTCTCCAGTCAACAACACCCCCCCTACTGCTTCTACCCCTCCTGCAGTTCACAGCACCTCTCCCTATTGCTCCTACCCCTCCTGCAGTGCACAGCTCCTCCCCCTGCTGCTTCTACCCCTATTCCAGTCAACAACACCTTTCTCTGCTGCTTCTATCCCTGCTGCAGTTCACAGCACGTCTCTCTACTGCTTCTATCCCTCCTGCAGCTCACAGCACCTCCCACTCCTGCTTCTGCCCTTTCTCCAGTCAACAACACCTCTCCCTACTGCTTCTACCCCTCAAGCAGTTCACAGCAGCTCCCCCTGCTGCTTCTATCCCTCCTGCAGTTCAAAGCACCTCCCCCTGCTGCTTGTAAGCTTTCTCCACTCAACAACACCTCTCCCTACTACGTCTATCCCTCCTGCAGTTCACAGCACCTCTCCCTACTGCTTCTACCCCTCCTGCAGTTCACAGGACCTCCCCCTGCTGCTTCTACCCCTATTAAGTCAACAACACCTTTCTCTGCTGCTTCTATCCCTCCTGCAGTTCACAGCACCTTCCCCTGCTGCTTCTATCCCTCCTGCAGTTCAAAGCACCTCCCCCTACTGCTTCTACCCCTCCTGCAGTTCACAGCACCTCCCCCTGCTGCTTCTACCCCTATTCCAGTCAACAACACCTTTCTTTGCTGCTTCTATCCCTCCTGCAGTTCACAGCACGTCTCTCTACTGCTTCTGTCCCTCCTGCAGCTCACAGCACCTCCCACTCCTGCTTCTGCCCTTTCTCCAGTCAACAACACCTCTCCCTACTGCTTCTACCCCTCAAGCAGTTCACAGCAGCTACCCCTGCTGCTTCTATCCCTCCTGCAGTTCACAGCACCTCCCCCTGTTGCTTGTAAGCTTTCTCCACTCAACAACACCTCTCCTTACTGCGTCTATCCCTCCTGCAGTTCACAGCACCTCTCCCTACTGCTTCTACCCCTCCTGCAGCTCACAGCACCTCCCCCTGCTGCTTCTACCCCTCTTCCAGTCAAGAACACCTTTCTCTGCTGCTTCTATCCCTCCTGCAGTTCACAGCACCTCCCCCTGCAGCTTCTATCCCTCCTGCAGTTCACAGCACCTCCTCCTGCTGCTTCTATCCCTCTTGCAGTTCAAAGCACCTCCCCCTACTGCTTCTACCCCTTCTGCAGCTCACAGCACCTCCCCCTGCTGCTTCTACCCCTATTCCAGTCACGAACACCTTTCTCTGCTGCTTCTATCCCTCCTGCAGGTTCACAGCACCTCCCCCTGCTGCTTCTATCCCTCTTGCAGCTCAAAGCACCTCCCCCTACTGATTCTACCCCTTCTGCAGTGCACATCACCTCCCACTGCTGCTTCTACCCTTTCTCCTCTCGACAACACCTCCCACTGCTGCTTCTACCCTTTCTCCAGTCAATAACACCTCTCCCTACTGCGTCTATCCCTCCTGCAGTTCAAAGCACCTCCCCCTACTGCTTCTGCCCTTTCTCCAGTCAACAACACCTCTCCCTACTGCTTCTACCCCTCAAGCAGTCCACAGCAGCTACCCCTGCTGCTTCTATCCCTCCTGCAGTTCACAGCACCTCCCCCTGTTGCTTGTAAGCTTTCTCCACTCAACAACACCTCTCCCTACTGCGTCTATCCCTCCTGCAGTTCACAGCACCTCTCCCTACTGCTTCTACCCCTCCTGCAGCTCACAGCACATCCCCCTGCTGCTTCTACCCCTATTCCAGTCAAGAATACCTTTCTCTGCTGCTTCTATCCCTCCTGCAGTTCACAGCACCTCCCCCTGCTGCTTTTATCCCTCTTGCAGTTCAAAGCACCTCCCCCTACTGCTTCTATTCCTTCTGCAGCTCACAGCACCTCCCCCTGCTGCTTCTACCCCTATTCCAGTCAAGAACACCTTTCTCTGCTGCTTGTATCCCTCCTGCAGTTCACAGCACCTCCCCCTGCTGCTTCTATCCCTCTTGCAGTTCAAGGCACCTCCCCCTACTGCTTCTACCCCTTCTGCAGTGCACATCACCTCCCACTGCTGCTTCTACCCTTTCTCCACTCGACAACACCTCCCCCTACTGCTTCTATCCCTCCTGCAGTTCACAGCACGTCTCTCTACTGCTTCTAGCCCTCCTGCATTTCACAGCACCTCCCCCTGCTGCTTCTACCACTTCTCCAGTTCACGGCACCTCCCCCTGCTGCCTCTATCCCTCTTGCAGTTCACAGCACCTCTGACTGCTGCTTCTATCCTTTGTCCTGTTAACAACCCCTCTCCCTACTGCTGCTACCCCTCCTGCAGTTCACAGCACATCTCTCTACTGCTTCTAGCCCTCCTGCAGTTCACAGCACCTCCCACTCCTGCTTCTGCCCTTTCTCCAGTCAACAACACATCTCCCTACTGCTCTATCCCTCCTGCAGTTCAAAGCACCTCCCCCTACTGCTCCTACCCCTTCTGCAGTGCACAGGTCCTCCCACTGCTGCTTCTACCCCTCCTTTATTTCACAGCACCTCCCCCTGCTGCTTCTACCACTTCTCCAGTTCAGAGCACCTCCCCCTGCTGCCTCTATCCCTCTTGCAGTTCACAGCACCTCCCACTGCTGCTTCTACCCTTTGTCCTGTCAACAACCCCTCCCCCTACTGCTTCCACCCCTCCTGCAGTTCACAGCACATCTCTCTACTGCTTCTAGCCCTCCTGCAGTTCACAGCACCTCCCACTCCTGCATTTGCCCTTTCTCCAGTCAACAACACCTCTCCCTACTGCTTCTACCCCTCCTGCAGTTCAAAGCACCTCTCCCTACTGCTTCTACCCCTTCTGCAGTGCACATCACCTCCCACTGCTGCTTCTGCCCTTTCTCCACTCAACAACACCTCCCCCTACTGCTTCTATTCCTCCTGCAGTTCAAAGCACCTCCCCCTACTGCTCCTACCCCTCCTGCAGTGCACAGCTCCTCCCACTGCTGCGTCTACCCTTTGTCCTGTCAACAACCCCTCTCCCTACTGCTTCTACCCCTCCTGCAGTTCACAGCACATCTCTCTACTGCTTCTAGCCCTCCTGCAGTTCACAGCACCTCCCACTCCTGCATTTGCCCTTTCTCCAGTCAACAACACCTCTCCCTACTGCTTCTACCCCTCATGCAGTTCACAGCAGCTCCCCCTGCTGCTTCTATCCCTTCCTGCACTCAACAACACCTCCTTCTGCTGCTTCTATCCCTCCTACAGTTCACAGCACCTCCTCCTGCTGCTTCTATCCCTCTTGCAGTTCACAGCACCTCCCACTGCTGCTTCTACCTTTTCTCCAGTCAACAACACCTCTCCCTACTGCGTCTATCCCTCATGCAGTTCAAAGCACCTCCCCCTACTGTGTACTGCTTCTACCCCTTCTGCAGTGCACAGCACCTCCCACTGCTGCTTCTACCCCTCCTGCATTTCACAGCATCCCCCTGCTGCTGCATTCCTGTTGCTTGCTTACCCTTTGTGCTGGTGATTGGCTTGTAAACATTAGTCTAGTATTATGAGCTTTGTCCCACCACATGCATTCCGTGAGCTTACAATTATCAACAGCCTGTACAGGAGTAATGCTTACATATTGATTTCCATGGTTTTTTGTGCTATATGCAAGCTACAAAGTTTGTGTTGAGGTGTTTTCCTTGTAGTGTTGCCTGATTAATTCTTGTTTGAACATTTTCTTGCTTCACTCACTTCATTGCTTAATTTCAAGCAGTAATTCTGTGGTACTTTCACTGCTGAGGGTTCCCGCTAATGACTATCTTACTAGTACGGTTTAAATTGACTATCTAGTTTCCCTTTTTCTAGCTTCGCGGACCTACGGGGTCAATGGCACCGTCAGCTACGTACTGCGAGGGTGCAATCAGTCGATGGATCAGCAACGTCCAGCTCGCAAACTTCAAGCAGAATACATAGAGGTTGCTCATTATGGAAAACTTTGCATTAATTTATCAAGATAAAGTGTGGGGCAGCCAGTGCCGAGCATTGCAAGAGCTCAGATACAAGTCGATGGACGGAGCATTGCACGGCATTGCGATGTACATCGGGAGTTATGCCACGTTCGGAGACAGACGAGCATATCGGGACCCTAAACGCTTCGCTGTACGTATCTGTATACTCTAGTGCGCCTCTGATACTCTATCGTTGGAGATCGCGCTTGCAGCGTTTCACATCGCATGTGTGCCAATGTCGTGTCAGCTGCTACCCAGAAAATTCAAGGCGCAACAAGAAAATACTAAGCATAAGCGAGGACAGAAGCAATACACACCGTACATTGTGAAAAAGAAGGCGTTTCACCCTTGGGCTGGAAGGCGTTTCAGGCGTTTCACCCCTATGTTTAACTAAGATTACCCAATGACACCAATGACCACGAACGGGGACCTGGTTCGGTGAACTAGCCCCCTATGATTTAAGGCGCTCGTTTGGTGCTTGGGAGGTCGTGGGTTCGAACCCCATCAACGGCCGCTCCGACCCAGAGTGTGTTTGGGTACATATCGCTTCCACGCGGGGTGACGGGCGCACCGCACGCTGACTGGCGTAAAAGTGGCTAGGGTATGGTGCAATTGCAAAGGTTGCGAACAATGTTCGCTCTCCCATGGGCCATGACATAGGCCTGCAGGCTAGTGCCGGGAGGGGTTTCAGTCCCCCAACTTGTATTGTATTGTATTGTAAGTATATATCGTGACGGTTTCGTTGTGGTCTTGTAGCCAGTACAACGTTGCCGCCATTTGTGAACGGCCCATGGGCATAGTGATGTTTGCCCGTACGGGCAACTGGATCCGCCTGGCGGCATCAGTAATGTGCGTTCAGGACTGTCTATGCTGACTTTTCGTGGCATTTGGGCATCACTAGGTATGTGTAGGCCAGAGTTGGGCTGTGCTCGTGGCTGTTGTTAAGGGCATTGCCGGGCTGCTGATCTGGTCAGAGTATAACCGTGGTGCGTGTCAGGGTAGGTTGACTGTTTCATTGACTGTGCACAGTTGCTGATTTACCTCCCGAAAAGCGAGTGGCAATGCTGTTCTGGCACTCTATTCTGAAAGGAAGTGCGATGCTGTTCGAAGCCCTCAGTCCTATCGTTGGGGCACTGAACAGTTAAGAAGCGGCCCTAACAACGAGACAAGTGGCAGCAGGGACATGCAGTAGTTGCTGCCGACACAAATAGCAAGAGAGGTAGCATGAGCAGCTGCAGGGGGTAGGGCAGAAGCAACTGTGCGGGTGGGATGCAGTGATGCGTTTAGCGGGGCCATGGCAGCAGCACCAACATGAGGGGCAGCTCACCTAACAGTGTCTTCTTGTGCTATTTTTAAATAAACAACAACATAAACAAGCAGAAACGTAACATGGTTGAGTAGTAAGAGCAGCAGCAACAGCAGCAGCTGCATGACCTTGATAGCACGTGATTGCACAAGCAAAACATTGAAAAAACAAACATGTAAGTTGTGGTGCAACCGTTGAACGCTGTGGCAAGTAATCCACCTTCTGCTGCTGTATGTTGGCAATTTCGTTTGCTTTGCTTGCAAAACACTGCCACAGTAGGAGTCGGAACGGACATACAGCTAGTTCGATCGATCGGCCAGCAGGCATAGTTGAAGAGCTCAGGACATCGCTGTGGGGCATGCTGTGCTTGTCAGGAGATCTATCAACCATGTTTGAGGATACTGTAAACGTCAGCATCAGTAATGGCATGGTTTAGGCATCGTCCGCTCAGACCGCGATACTGGACACACGCCATGGAGTGACATCTTGCCACTGGCTAGACACAAATAAGCGTCCCTATGAGCACCAACCACTTCAAGCTCTTCCAAAGGCCTATGGGGTCATTTTTCCGGCGCATCATCCGGAGAAGCTGTGCGGCCCTGCATGCTAGGCAGCTCAAAATCTTCAGAGCCGAATTCCGCCGAACTCCGGGCAGAGTCTGTGCAGCCGAGGGGCGATTGCGAGGCTTTTACAGACGCTGGATGCAATTGAGCGCCAGTAAGTGGCATTAATAGATGTTAAGGGTCATCCGGGGTTGCAAAAAGCGTGGTTACGGACGCGGATTCCCTTAAGTGCCTCCAACCCTCGCGCTGCTTGCCATCACATGTACAGAGGAGAGAGGCCGCGGCAAGTCGTCCTGTGTCAAGGACTCGACCGACACGATGCCGATGCAGACAACTGTAAAAGGGATTCTGCTTATGGTTGACTAGACCGACAGAGGCTGGTTCTCTACCTCATTCTGGATTTCCTGCGGCCTCATTTCTTACTCCTTTCGTCCCTCGGCCAGTATGGTCTCAGAATTGGTACTACTGCATGCAGGCATGGCATATGTGACTAATTCATCGCTGTTGCTAGTATCAATATGGGCCTAGCAGTCTCAGATTTATCACCAGTGCAGCTTGACCAAGCTTTAAGTGCAGCAATCGGCTATCCCAGCAGGGTCTAGCAAAACAAAGGCAATGGGTACAGCAGCAGTGGCAATACAGGCAACAACAGTGCCTCGCTGTTCTTTGTGACAGCTTGAGGTGCGGGGCCTATGGCACTTTTTGCTGGTATATCATGAATTGTAACAATACCAGTAGTAAGTGCGCTGATCCCTGTGATTCCACTCATGCCACTACAGCTGCTTCTGGTGCATGGTATCCTATGAGTGGTACCACAGGGCAAACATCACTAGTGGCAGCAGTGGCAGCAGCAGCAGCAGCCACTGTGGCAAAAGTGACGCAATGGAAAGCAGTGGCAGAGAGCCCGGGAGTTACGAGGAAGCATAATTAGAGCAAAGAGTGTCTCAGCACTGGCAGTGGCAGCAGCAGAAGCATGGTTAAGTATGGATTTATGCACATCTTACCAAAAATAATCACTGTCCAAGAGGGCTACTGCGGCTGTCTTATCTCAGTACTTCCTCACTGCATGCTTGGCTGCCAGCACACATGGTTACATGTTGTCACTGGGCAGACACAGCACACGCTGCTAGCGTGGCGTTTCGAGACATTCCCGGCCGCACGTTGAAGTGACAGCCATGTTTATAAGGTGCCTCAAAATGGAGGCTGCCTGGTTTACTCAACCCCAAATGAGTCATGTCTTTGGCTAAGTTCAGGATCTTGGTTTGTCCCAGATCTGCTCCCCGTTATCCGCATGCTGCACACTACCTTTCAATCTTAAGATCATGTAAAGATTCATCCACTGCTCCAGCGTAAGGGTTTACAAAACCCTAACCCTAAACCCTGATCCCAACCGAGCCCCTTGAGTCTACTTTTGCAATGGCTCTGCTGGAATCGAATGCATTGTTGCACTTTGTGACGCCTACTCCAAACAAGGGCCTGTCTGGTTGATCAAAGCTGCTTGGTTGCTACTTATCCTAATGCAGATGTACAGCAGCTGACCTGCACACCATGTGCATTTCATACAAGTATCACATTTCAAGCTAATGTCATGTTATGGCTTTCTGCTTGTGTTCCCCTGGCTGTGCTCCTGCTATTCAGCCGCGTTTGTTGCTCCTCCACTACTCTGCTGCAGTTGCTTTGCTAATTCGCTGCTTAACCTTTACTAGTTTTTTGCCTCCTGTCGGTTCTAGGTTGATGAGTTCTTGGACGCCTACCCAGTTAGTAATAGTCTGAGGCAACAAATTGTCTGCACCGTTGAGGTGCCGATTAAATTGGAAAATGTCATGGTTGCAGCTGAATATGGTGAGGACAGAGAGGGACATTCAGCCAGGACCGATTGTTGCGCAAATGTTGATTTCAAAATATGTAGAAGAGACTCACTCATCCCCAGATTTGTTCCACCTTGCTGTTTTTGTAACAGGTTATGGTGCAGGGCTTGTGGTGCTTTAGCTATGGCCAGTAATGATTTTCATTTATTTATGATATCCACCCCCAGCAGCAGTGGCAGTAGTACCAGGTGTGAACTGAATAACATGGCAAGTTTCTGCCTATGGGGCCTATGGCGTTGCTACGGCATATCATGAAATCAAATAAAACACTCAATAATAACGATTGCATCAGGGGCCCATTGCAACTGAGCAGCAGTCCTATCGTTGGGGCATTGAACAGGTAAGAAGTGGCCCTAACAACGAGACAAGTGGCAGCAGGGACATGCATTAGCTGCTGCCGACAGAAATAGCAAGAGAGGTAGCATGAGCAGCTGCAGGGGGTAGGGCAGAAGCAACTGTGCGGGTGGGATGCAGTGATGCGCTTGCCGGGGCCATGGCAGCAGCACCAACATGAGGGGCAGCTCACCTAACAGTGTCTTCTTGTGAGATTTTCAAATAAACAAAATCCGAAACAAGCAGAAACGTAACATGGTTGAGTAGTAAGAGCAGCAGCAACAGCAGCAGCTGCATGACCTTGATAGCACGTGATTGCACAAGCAAAATATTGAAAAGACAAACATGTAAGTTGTGGTGCAACCGTTGAACGCTGTGGCAAGTAATCCACCTTCTGCTGCTGTATGTTGGCAATTTCATTTGCTTTGCTTGCAAAACACTGCCACAGTAGGATGTCGGAGTCGGACATACAGCTAGTTCGGCCAGCAGGCATGTTGAAGAGCTCAGGACATCGCTGTGGGGCATGCTGTGCTTGTCAGGAGATCTACCAACCATGTTTGAGGATACTGTAAACGTCAGCATCAGTAATGGCATGCTTTAGGCATCGTCCGCTCAGGCCGCGATACTGGACACATGCCATGGATGGAGTGACATCTTGCCACTGGCTAGACACAAATAAGCGTCCCTATGAGCACCAACCACTTCAAGCTCTTCCAAAGGCCTATGGGGTCATTTTGCCGGCGCATCATCCGGAGAAGCTGTGCGGCCCTGCATGCTAGGCAGCTCGATCACAAAATCTTCAGAGCCGAATTCCGCCGAACTCCGGGCAGAGTCTGTGCAGCCGAGGGGCGATTGCGAGGCTTTTACAGACGCTGGATGCAATTGAGCGCCAGTAAGTGGTATCAATAGATGTTAAGGGTCATCCGGGGTTGCAAAAAGCGTGGTTACGGACGCGGATTCCTCTAAGTGCCTCCAACCCTCGCGCTAGCTGCTTGCCATCACATGTACAGAGGAGAGAGGCCGCGGCAAGTCGTCCTGTGTCAAGGACTCCACCGACACGATGCCGATGCAGACAACTGTAAAAGGAATTCTACTTATGGTTGACTAGACCGACAGAGAGGCTGGTTCTCTACCTCATTCTGGATTTCCTGCGGCCTCGTTTCTTACTCCTTTCGTCCCTAGCCAACGGTATGGTCTCAGAATTGGTACTACTGCATGCAGGCATGGCATATGTGACTAATTCATTGCTGTTGCTAGTATCAATATGGGCCTAGCAGTCTCAGAAGAATCACCAGTGCAGCTTGACCAAGCTTTAAGTGCAGCAATCGGCTATCCCAGCAGGGTCTAGCAAAACAAAGGCAATGGGTACAGCAGCAGTGGCAATACAGGCAACAACAGTGCCTCGCTGTTCTTTGTGACAGCTTGAGGTGCGGGGCCTACGGCACTTTTTGCTGGTATATCACGAAATGTAACAATACCAGCAGTGCGCTGATCCCTGTGATTCCACTTATGCCACTATGCTACTTGCCGAGCAGCCGAGCGGCGGAGCTCCCGGTTCCGATGTGCAAGCACAGCCGGTCGGTGGGAACGCCTCCATAGGCAATAAGCACCACTCGACACACAAATGTCCCATCATCAGTGCCCTCTTCAAACACGATTTGGCTCCTGTTTTCCTGTTATCCCAAGCACCAGTTTGCACCACCTGGCCATCCATTAAGGCCCACACATGTGACATTTTCCAACTTTGCCTGCCATGAGACCAATACCTACGCAAGCATATTAATATATCAGATATTTGAGATAGATCACTGCACAGCTTTCGGGCCGTGCAGCGCCCGCGGCAGATATATTACTGCACAGCTATGGGGCCGTGCAGCGCCCGTGGCTTAATCAATTTGTTGGTATGTGGAGAGCAGAAATCGAGACAAAGAGACCGAGTCGAGACCAAGGCTGCCAGACCATTCACTCAAGAGATCGAGGCAATTACACGCTACGCAAGCATAATATTTAAGAAACAGGTAACGCCAAGCTCAAACGCATATCTCCGAGATTAGTTCACACCACATCCCAACGAATGGTGAAACACCGCAAAAAAAGTCATCTGAGATGAAGCCCACGGACTACATGTGACACTCAGATCATACCCCAGGTCAAATTCGGCCAGTGTCAACAGTTGGACAAGGGTGTGTCAAGCGGGTTTTCAACTATTACCCGAGCCCTTGTTATGCCAGAACACTCCCACCAGGTTTTAGGGTTTAGGGTTTTAACAGTTACCCGAGCCCTTGTTAGGTATGCCACAGCTAGCCAGGAACACCCCCACCAGCTGAGGGCTGAGACCTTCTGCACCAGCAGCACTAGACAGACGGCTTCCACCCCAGTCCCACACCTCCTGGTCACACAAGCCTGCAAACGTAGCAAAATGCATGAGTCAGCTTGAAGGGCTAATAGTCAAGTTCTGGAAAGCCGCGGTCCGCATGTTTCTGAAAGCTTAGCTTAGCTATGTATGGCTAAGAGTCTAATGCCGTAGCGCACATGATGGTAGTGGCAGTGAACATCTGGTAAGCACAATCATGAGCAAACTATATGCATGCTGGCAGCTGAAGTAATGGCTGACCATCCGTGCGGCATATTCATTGTCCTGGTACCATCAGCCAGCATTCGCCAGTACTGTAAGGACAGGTTGGCAAATGCGTGCGTACCGTACCACTGTGTAGCACCCACCCATAGCATGTGCAGCAGCAATTAGAATGGACCTCTGGGTCGAGCGTGTGTCGCCAATGCCATGCCTCAGGAACGCATCTGCGGATCTGCTTACTACTTTACCTCAAACAGCGTTGCCAAACTATGCAATTAATTCCCTAGTAGAACTCAGAGTGCACTTACATCCTTCGAAGCCTCCGCCGTTCATAACATCCTTTGCCTGCAAGAGAACAGCATAGCATAGATCAGGTCAGTCAGAGGCCAATCATTTCATCGTTATGGCTCTCAGAACTCAGGCAGAGTGTACATTGCTGCGGGATCTTGCCTTTGAAATTGCAACAACTAGCTGTAGCTGCAGTGGACGCCAGAGAAGTTGACCATATTGGCACTAGCTGGCCTGGCCTTACTGCAGCACGCATTACTCGCAGCACAGAATCAGGCACGTGATGCTTCACTGTTATTCTTATCCGGCTTGTACACTGCTTTGCCTGTGGACAGCTTCCATGCAACTTTTAAGTTTTCCGTGAAAGGGTAGCAGCATGTTACAAGCTGTAGGGCTATGACATATGCCGATAGCAGCGTCGCACTTGTAGTAAATGTGGCATTGTAACAGATAATCTGGTTCTTCACATGTAATGTACCATACAGTCACCGTACTGCCGCCATGAGTTTGGACCACGCAGGGATCTGACCTCCGCATCATCAGCTCACGTAACAACTGTCCTGCATGAACCCCCTAATCTATTTGAATAATTGATTTCTTACTTGATTGCAGCAGAGGTCCTGATTGAAATTGGCCCGGTCTGTGCAAGCGCTCATGCGCGAAGCAAGGGTTGCATCGCCACCAGCAGCATTATAAGCTGCCAGGCATGCCTGGTACTTGGCGCTTTGCTGCAGACGGCGTGAGAAGGTTGCAGCAGTGCTTGCTGCCTCCGCAGAAGAGGCGCTGCAGGCCTGGGTTATGAGCAGCATGGTGCATGCTAATACGGCTGCTGTAAGCTTGTACATTTTGTCAGGCGTGTGGTCTGGCGCGGCTCACTCGCCTGCCAGCACAAAATGTAAGTTGAGTGAGTGGCGCAGGGGGAGAAAAGTATGTCTATTGCAACCAAGGCAGAGCAGACTAGCCCAAAGCAAGAAGAATGGGGCGATATGCAACGCAGGGCTGGCAATGCGGAAACCGGGCTGCCTGAGATACTATTTTTGCGTTTTGCAAAAGCAAGTGCGGTGCACGTATATATCAGGTGGGAGTGGTCTCCGGCTACCGAGTAGATCAGCAGTTGGGCAGAAAGTGGGGCTACCTGCACATGCAGGTCCCTGACTCGTCCAGTCACCATTCGTCCATACGGAGCCCGGCGAAAACTGCAACCTTGGACCAGTCATCACGGAAACCGCACCGGCCGGAAACGGTGCCCGTGAGCGGCTCCAGTGCCATTGGTCAGCCGGGATCAGGCCGGGCAACTCACGGACAACCACCAGCCGGATTAGACGAGGCGGCGAGAAGGGACATCTGCAAGCATTGCTGTGAAGCTTGGTGGGGAATCAACTGTTCCCCGACCAGTAACAAATCCCCAATCACTTGAAAGAGCAGTTTAAGGGAGAATAAGAGGTCAGACTGCGGCTCCGTAAGCCTGGATCACGAAGCTGAACTAATTAAAACGACATTTGAGTGGTGAAAGCTTGACTGCAGTCAAGCTGCGGCCCGTTGTTACGCTCACTGAAGCCTTACGTTGACACGAAGCTACCATGGTGGAGTTGCAGGCGCACATGCAAAACCTTTCAACGGTGGATGAGGCTGCACAAGTCCCTCCTTTGCAAGCCTTGGCAGCCAACGCGGTAACGGCGCTTGCTACTGGGCACGGAGAAGACACCTGTGAAGCCTTGGTACCTTATGCACACCTCTTCCTGCACATGCTATCCGACATTAACCATAGCAAAGCCCTGGAACAGTGTGCCGCTGCAGCAATCTGCAAGCTGGCTTCTAAAGAGACATCAGCCAGAGCCCTTGTTGAAGCTGGCTGCCCACCCATCCTCATGCAGACGCTCCGTGCAGCGGTCTGCAGTAGCAGTAGCAGCATCACAACCGGCAGCAGCGCTGGCAGCAGGCACTACTACAGTGCAGCAGCGCTGTTAGCTTCTACCAGACCTATCAATAGCAGCGTGCAGTATGTTGCCGAGGCCATCAAGCACCTAGCAAAGCATCAGGCATCGCGGCAGGCCCTGGTGGATGCCGGTATCATTCCTGTGCTTCACGACGTCTTAAGGATAGTCAAGCAACCTGAATTCATGCCGCTATATAATCCGCAGACGCTAGCAGAGATAGATGCAATTTGGGGGATTACCAGTTCAATTATTGCCTTCCAGATGGAGGCTCGTGAAGCTTTAAGCTTTGCAGAGCGGAGGATGAGATGTGGCGGGTAGCGCTGATCACTGCCAGCACAATCCCTCTGCTCTTGTCATTTGCTAAGTACCCGGCGGGGGATTGCTGCACTGGTCCGCATATGTTTTGTATATATGTCAAAGTATGCTAACGTGTCGCCGGGGGAGCTGATAAAAGACGCTGCGGGTGTGGAGTTTTACACTGAGGCAGGTGGCATACAACACTTGCTGTCCTGTGTGCATGCAGCTAGCTGCGATTCCTTCATGTACAGGCTGCCGTGGCAATGCCATGACAATGAGAATGTCTCTGGCGCAGCAAAGCTGCTGGACGAGCAGATTGCTACTTTAACAGCTGCAGGCAGGCATACTCTGGCAAATTTGAAGACCATAGCAATGATCAACCAAGTTGTGGAAGCTAACAGCCGCCGCAAGAGCAGCAGTTTGCTTGCTGACAACCTCTTCGTGAGCCTGTCAATGGTCCTGTACAAGCTGTCTGGGATGAGGCCTGCCAGCGGTCCATGAGAGCAGCTGAGGGCTACCAGCTTTCATATGCTGGCCAGGGGGTTGAGGGGTGAAGCGCTTAAGAATGAGGTGGGATGGAGAGCGCTGTAGTGGACTTTGAAGCGTTTTGACTTGACTTTTGACTGAAGCATTTTGACTTGACTTTTGACTACATTTGAGATGGGTAACCTGGGAAGGAGAGTAATGTATGGACTCTGATTGGAGCGTTCTGACTGAAGCAATTTGACTTTACTTTTGACTAAAGCTAATTGACTTGACTAAAGCGTTTTAACTTGACTTATGACTGAAGCACTTGAGAAGGGTGAGCTGGGATGGAGAGTAGTAATGTATGAGCTTTGACTGAAGCGTCTTGCCTTGACTGGAGCGTTTTGGCTTGACTTTTGACTGAAGCGTTTGAAAAGGAGCTCGGGTGGAGATCTTTTGACTGCACTCAGCTGGGCGGGCTTTCTTGAGTGTCATGAGTGACAGTTATTATTACATTTCATGATATGCCATAGCAATAAGTGCCATGAGTGACAGTTACTAAAATGACTGAGCACGCATTTCCCACCTGCAGAGTATAAAGGCTGGAACTTCTGTGTGGCCGCTCTGCAGCTGCTTTGTATCAGGCAAGGTATTGAGAGTCTCCTTTTGCCCTTTTTATACTTGGCATTCCGAAAAACATCGTTTGTTGCCGGCAATATGTGTCGTTACCCAACATTGCTGGAGTTTTCTCTGGGTCGGGTATGGGATCTTCTCAGTGTTTTCTCTCTCTGTCGGCACAAGGCATTGGTGATGGATTAAAACAAAGTGGAAACGCATGCTGGTGCATGGAAATGGACAATGGTATGCAGCGGCTATGTGCATGGTAGCCACTGGCTGGCAGTCAGCAGCTGCACATGTTAACATAGTCTATATGATTGTACTCATGGCATATGTTAATCATCCAGGGGGTTGCAGCTGTTGGTTGGGGCATGTAATATGCTGCAACACAGTGGCTGGTTGCAGAGTGCATGGGATGTGCGACCAATACCTAAGTGGTAGTAGTTTTAGCCTCTTCTGTTCTGAACACCCTACAATTGTATGTTGAGGCGCGTGATTTGTTCTTGTCAGCTGTTGTACCACCTGTGACAGCACTGTCTTCTCTAAAGTATGCTGATTTTGGGCCCTGTCCTCCATTGGGAGGGTTCCTCTCTCAGCCTTGGCCAAGTATGTTGCCGTCTGCGTTCGTGTCTGTAGCGGGTGTTGCCACCAGTCGGGTGGTACTGATGTGGTGGACTTGCCAGACGTCTTGCATCCGGAAGGTCAGTATTTACATGGATTTTTACATGAGATATGTTTGATTCGGAGTCAGATTTTTCTGGTGATTTGTCTGATGAGGAACTGGTTGAAGTTCCCTAGACGGGAGAGAGTGGCAATGGTATTGGAATTCATTCCGTAACATACAGAATATTCTGCTTCCGCCAGAAGGCGTTCACCTGCTTTGCTCTAAGGTACTCAACTTCCGTCATGCTGCCATGCCGTGACCCTCATGGCCGGTTTGCTCTAAGGTACTCAACTTCCGTCATGCCGTCATGCTGCCATGCCGTGACCCTCCTGGCCAGTTTGCTCTAAGGTACTCAACTTCTGTCATGCCGTCATGCTGTCATGCCGTGACCCTCACTCCTGGCCGGTTTGGTCTAAGGTACTCAACTTCCGTCATGCCGTCATGCTGTCATGCCGTGACCCTCCTGGCCGGTTTGCCTTAAGGTACTCAACTTCCGTCATGCCGTCATGCTGCCATGCCGTGACCCTCCTGGCCGGTCTGCTCTAACTTAAGGTTACTCAACTTCTGTCATGCCGTCATGCTGTCATGCCGTGACCCTCCTGGCCGGTTTGCTCTAAGGTACTCAACTTCCGTCATGTATGCCGTCATGCTGTCATGCCGTGACCCTCCTGGCCGGTTTGCTCTAAGGTACTCAACTTCCGTCATGCCGTCATGCTGCCATGCCGTGACCCTCCTGGCCGGCGGTCTGCTCCAAGGTACTCAACTTCCGTCATGCCGTCATTCCGTGAGCGGCCATGGCGCAGGCGGTAACCATACCTGGCTGTCAGAGGACTGACCCGGGTTCGATTCCTAGTTGTAACATTACCTTTTGTCCTAATCATACTGCATGCTGCCCATACTGTCCCACCCATTTGACCAATAATTCCAGTCATTGCGCCATTGAAAACAACCATTTTCCACCACTTCCCAGTAACGCTACACAACCTGCCACTAGTGTCTGGCTTATCTCAATGAGCAGAATTCTGCTGAAGTAGACTCAATGATGAGCAAAAACCTGTTGCAGAACGAACTGGATGTAAACCCACAAGCATCAAAATTCCTAACACTGCTTCCCGATCTTAAATCTATAAGACTCCACCTTGTCCTGAACTACCTGTCCTAAACTACCTCTTAAAGTGTGGCATCAACAAAGACCCCAAGCCCGTCACCACCTGCAACTGCTGCTGATCCAGGGGCAGCAACAAGTTTACCATATCCACCACCACCTGCCAAGTAAGGCTGCTGTTGCACCACCATCAGTACCTGCATCTGCTGCTGCACCACCACCGTCTACCCCACCACCTGCAGCTCCTTCACCACCAGCAACTGCACCACCAGCAGCTCCACGCAGAAGGTCAGGGCTCAGGAAGTCCCCAATCTTCAGGTTTAGTTGTCCCAAGGCAACTCCCAGTGCTGCTGCTGCTTCTGCTGTCTGTGGAATCTTCTTTTCAGCCGCAAAACCATCTTAGGTCCCTTGCCCTCTGACTGGACCTCTGCAAGAGAGCCGATCCTCTTTAAGATGTCCAGCTGCTTGTCACTATAGCATCCTGTGGTTTCAACCCTGCCTGTTGCAGCATGTCGATGGCATTGACCAAGTCTCCAGCCAGGGCATGCATGGCAGCCTTGATGAGGTATGCGTTCTTCTGAGCCCCTGAGGTAGAGCAAACAGCCACAAAGGCACAAGACAGGCCTGTCAGCGAAAGGTATAGCATGCTGTGGAATGGTGCAGTATAACATTTCATAATATGCCATAGCATAAAGTGCCATAGGCCCAGTACAGTGTTGAGAGAACATAGGCACAAACAAATGCAAGAACACGTACAGAACCACATACAGCAAGCGGAAGAGCCCCCCCCCCCCCATGTTTTCCCTCCCCAATTGCAAGTGGAAGAGCCCCCCCCCCCCCCGAGATGTTTTCCCTTCCCCATTGCAAGCGGAAGAGCCCCCCCCCCCCCAACAAAAAAAACCAGTCGCTGTAAAGCCAGTCGCTGTAAACGTAGGCGCTGTAAACACAGGCACAACCACAAGAACTGTAGAGCCCGATAATCCCCAAACAAGAGGTACCCACCTGTGCGCTTGTCCACCAGGCCCGCACTGATGTACTTAAGCAGCTTGCAAGAGGCTGGTTTTAGCAGGCCCAGGGTGTTGTAGTTGCTGGTGCTGAGAGTGCACTGGTAAGCTGCGGGCTCAAAGGTCGTCATATCAGCAGGTGTCCCCGCAATGCTGTTCTTGTAGGACTCAATCACATTGGAGTTAATGATAGCCATGGTGAGGATGCGCTGGGCAATCTGAGGCAATCTGGGCCAACCTGGACAACACAGCAGTACAACAGCAGTACAGCATAAGTTGAAAAGGTCACTGGTCAAGAAGACCGCTTAAGACACATCTTAATTCTACAGATGCTCCAGTAATGAGGATCTCCACTCACGATACACAAAGTCAATAAGACAAACAAACAAGCAAGCAATTGTGCGTATGCCAATTACACAAACAAACAAACAAACAACTGAAATGCAGAGAAGTAAGTACCACAAACAAAACACAAACAGCCTTGACCTAACCTCCAATTAGTCACGAATGGCAGGAGACAATATCAGTATGCAGTCTGGGCAGCGCTGCTAGCAATGTTGTCGTTGCTGCCATGTTCTCTGGCGCTACCCTTTGGTGCACAGCATTGCACAGCAACCTCATGCACCTTATCCGTGAAGTAAGCTGGGACCATGTCTTTCCGGTCCTGCCAAGCGCATGCTGCCACGTTGCTGAATTGGGGGAGATGCAACCAAGCCAAGCTGTGGCACACAGCAAGTTCAAAGTGATAACCAAGTAGAGCATACCATGAAGGGGTTGCTGCTGCTGCTGAAATCTTCTGCTGCCCCTGTGGGGAGTCCTCAAGATCACTAGTACTCCTGCTGCTGCTAGTAGGAGCCCACATGAAGCTGCAGCTGAGCTGATCAGGTAGCTTAGGCAAGCAAGGTGCGGCTGCACCCATACAGTAGCCCATGCCCTGGTTGGAGTAAGGTGGCGGGTGCTGCACGGCCCAAAAGCTGTGCAGTGAACTATCTCATATACAGTAGCCCATGCCCTGCACTTCTGTAAGCGAAGCCATGACTGCCTTCATGTCAAGCTCTTGCTGCTCCTGCTCCCATCATGCAAAGTCGAGGTCCCATTCTCTGGTACTGCTCTGGGAGCTCCATGCGGGCAAGGTTGGACACATGGGGGTCGCCTATTCGAGAAAGGGAGACGCAACACACCACCGCTATGAAGAGGCAATCAGTAGCCTGGAACAGCGGCAGCAGCTGGAGTATTGCAAGCCCGTAGGTAAACGCAAAAGTTCGCAGCAGCTAACCGCAAGTACTTGAATAACCGAGAGGCTACCACTGCTCAAAGGAGTTGTTGTCACAGACATTAAATTATTAAAACAAAACTAAAAAAGGAAATGAGCATGGGCCGTTGCAACTCAGGCAGAAGGAGTGAAGCAGGTGGTCACATGCCTTTCAGGTTTGGAAGGAGAAGTAAAAGTAGGAGGATATGTAACAGAGCAACATATGCTTGCTGCGGAGGCTAGTAAGAGGAATCATATGTAGCTGAATGGGCGGCAAATTCCAAGAAAGTTCAGACGGAGTGACGGAATGACGGAATGACGGAATGACGGAATTCCTCGGTTCTAATAAGTATGGTCATGGCCCCCGGAGGAGACGGAAGACAGATGATTATTGTGGCCCGCCCGTTCATTCTGGCAGAATACGGAAGGGAGCAGAATGAGAAAGGGATCCCTATTGATATTCTGGCAGAATGACGGAAGGACCTCTCTCTTCTAGAAGGAGCCATGGGCATCCCATCCGCTGCTGCCAGAAGGGACCTTCTGCCAGCATGGCAGAATAGACGGAATGAGAGCAGTATATTCTGTCTGCAAAATCATAGCGGAAGGGTGCCATTCTGCCAGGATACGGAAGATCACAGAATATTCCAGTCACAAAACTGCCTTCCGTGTATGCGGAAGGAGGCCATTCTGCCAGCATGACAGCATGGCAGAATTCAGGCGGAATTTAGGCAAACTTCTGGCAGAAGCCAGAATATGCCGTCAAGTGACGGAAGGATTCTTTGTACCATTGCCAGTCTATGTGTGTTTGGTCGTTTCCACCCAGCAGCCCTTTGCCACACCTTCAATGCATGTTATGTTATGTTATCAGCATTTTAGCATGGAATGTTGGGGGCGCATCTTGCACGCAGGTTCTGGATGGAACCCAGCATATTCACTGAATGTGGTTGTGAAGTCAATAATGCAAGGGGACATGGTCCCGTGCGTTCTGCACGAGCCGCAGCTAGCTTGTCGCATGCTCTCAGGTCGGCTATGACGTCTCTCGGTTACTGCGCTGCGGTGTAACCAACAATAAATCAATTGTGTGGTCCGGCGATGGATGCTGTATGTCACTAGATGAGTGCGCGGAGTCTGAAGCTTGCCTTCCGGTTGAACATGTTGAGTCACACTACTACTCATAGACATTTAAACGAATCTGGAAGCCGTTGTCATCGAACTGTATATGATATCCATCTATCGCATGTGTTCGACACATATGAGATGCAAGTACTCTATCCCAGCACGCCAAGTGTTCTCACATACATCGATCACCAGTGTAAGTTTCACACCTGTATCGTACCGGCCACACGGAGGTCGGCAGCAACGCCTGCATAAGTACTTCAAACATATCTACACTATCGGTCAACTAGTGCGTGTCTACCTCTTTCATCACAGGCCCACACGACCCAAAACATATACAACAAGCTGCAAGAACCGCACTCCAAGAAGATCCACTACTTAACTACAGAACCTTCCCGCAATGATTTACACTAATCCCCAGCCTGCCCCACGCCCATTTGAAACCCAATGTCCAGCCATGACCTGTCTCCTTCCAACCTTCAGGGCATTCACCACGCAGAACTTATCCACAGCCATCCATGCCATCAATTGTTCTCACCACTAACCCCTCTTTGGACAACACAGTTCCCTGGCAAAGCCGGCACTGTTCCCTTGCAACCAAACCCAAGGCCTCCCAGATCCACATCTGCACTCTTGACAAGCTGCAACAGCAAGTGCAATATGGGCCCAAAACCGCCTTGTCATTGCTACCACGCATGCCAGAGCTTTTGCAGTGTAATGCATGGTCAATGGTGTTGATGGGACACACTGCAAGAGCAACTGCAATCGCGACCAACACCATGTTGTCATCGCTAGTGTGCCTGAGAGCATTTGTGCCTGATTGCATCAACAGCATAGCCATGCAGGAGAATGACGGCCTGCTGATGCAATCAGGCGCAAATGCTCTCAGGCACTACAGCACTACCACCAGCCTCACCAGCACCGTCACCAGAGAGGTTACACCATGCAGTGGTTCAGGTCGCATCATGCTTTGTTTCATACCGGACCACATTCTTGCACCCAGAAGATCTTGGGCTAGTCACTTCTTCTTCTTCTTGCTTTTCTTCTTCTTGGCTGCACTGCTGCTGCTACCAGCTAGTGTGCTGCTGCTGCTGCTGCTGGGGCCGGCTGTGGTGTTGGACATCTGTGCAATACAGGAATTACAGCATAGGCCAGAGAGGGGTCAGCACAGGAATTAAACCTTGATCAGTAGGTATGCTGCGCGATCTTGAGTACAGCAAGTATACTATCATCATAGGAACAAAAGTTGCACAACTGTAAACATCAAAATGAGCCTCGGGGGACTTCAGCCAATATGCGGCATGTGTGTGGCGTAATAGGGTGGCTGAGCACTGAATAGGGTATGCTATGATGTGCAGAAGATGCCCCCATGACAGAAAGCACCACAATGCCAGTGGTCATTTACTCATCAGGACATGCCATTTGATTAAACATGATCCACTCACAGGGTTTCAGCGGCAGTGGCATCCTTGACTTTGCTGGGGTTACGGGTGAAACCATGGTTTACAAAAAACTTGTACAAAACTCAAAGGAAGGGGAGCTGTACAAAGCATGAGCGAACACGCAAGCACAGCACTGCTGACCCTGCCCCTGGCGGTGCACTTGCTTCACACACCATTACCATGGGAAAGGGCGTAATGACAATGCAGATCTCTTATTATTTGGAAAGTCTAGCACCTTGCACCTGGATCCTATCTAAAAGTGGCCTGCTTGCAGTGCTACGTTGCATGTATATGCCCTGGCAAATGGAAATTGGCCAGGAGGTCCTTACAGAATCCTCACCTGGCGCTGCTGCAAGGGAGTGGGTGACGGCGCTTGAACTGGCTTGGATGGCATGGGAGGCTTGGCTAGCTGTCTTGCCTTCCTAGCACCTCTGTGCGGAGTTGCTGTTGCTGGTTTCTGGTCGGATAGGAGGTCCAGGAACTGGCGTACGACTGGGAAGCGCTTCCAGTCTCTGCCCTGGAGCTTTCGGCCTTCTCGCTTCCACCATATGGCGCTTGAGAATGCTGCTGCGACGCTGCAGAGGGCTGAGATGGAGCTGTTGGCCTTTTCCTCGATGGGGTAGCCCCGCCTACGGAGGCGGTAGCGCTGGCGTGCTTGGTGCAGGCAGGCGGCTTTGCGAGAGTCGTGAACGTCGCTGGACCACCCCATGGTTATCTTGGCCGTCTCAACAGGCGAAATCAAGTAAAACTTGCAACTGCGTTTCAGCGCGAGCGATCCACGCTGTTTAGGCCAGGTATGATGGCATAATAGGCCTTGTCAAACGAGTGCTTAACTTAGTGCTTAATTAAGTGCTTAACTAAGATCACATTTAAGTGCCTGCCATTGGCATCTGCAAACAAGGTCGAAGAGCACATGCATGGAGGTAGGAATATGTTGGCGTGGAATGGAAAAAACAGGACATATTCCAACGTGATGGACGTCCAGGCCTCGGAATACCCATGCTAGGTTGCTTACTGGATTTGAAATGCTTTGGCTCCTGCTTCACTTGCGACCTGTCACCGGGTGACCTTGCAGTTACTGCAAGTTACGAAGATGTCTGATCGACGTGCACGGACAGGTAAGAGCATGGCCGGTATGTACGAATCACAAACGATATGTCCCAGATGTGTACATGGCAATGGATCGTCATGCTGGTTCGTTATCCTGTGCACGTGTGACATCTCACCCTGTACCTTTGCAAGCTCCGTGAAATTAGAACTCCTACGGCGTGATCTTGATGCAAGGACCGCTTCTTACCGCCTACAAAGGCAAGCCAGGAACCAGTAAGGAGCGCAGTGGAGCTTCAACCAGTACCATCCTTCTGTTTGCGGTTGGACTGCTGGGTGCAGTTCTGCTCTACTGTTGGCTCTTACAACAACCCAAACATAGGCCTATCGCCACCGACCACGAGTTCGACCAAGTGATCGAAGCTTCCCCGTCTGCGGAGTTCTGCAAAAAGGTACGTTGGCACCTTCTCCTCCCATACTTCTCTGGGACACAATAGTATCTCAGACTTGATGGCATTGCCCAAATCATACTGATGCGACAATCTGGGAACGTGATACGAGTAGGTGCAGTGTTGAAGTAATTAGAACCAGCCTGGTCGTCCATTCAATAGCACTCAGCAGCAGAAGTAGGCAGCACCAGCAGCAGCAAGGGAAAAAGGGGTAGCTACAGCAGCAGCAGCAGGGATGCCAACAGTGGTAGCTACGATTGACCCTAAAACCTCAAAACCAACAGCAGCAGCAGCCTGCTCGCCCGCTTGAACCCCATATGCTCTGCATACGTGTGCTGCCAAAGAACCCTTTGAAGTTAGATCAATCCTGCTTTGTAACAGTGCCCGTTATACACAACTGCCCAGAACGCATGCTGACAGGCAACCACAGCAGCCAAACATTCAGACCTGGTTATACATTGTTCAGAAGCAGCAGTTGTACCAAGCAGGATGGAGGCACTCAGGCTGATCTTCTTTATGCTGAAAATGAGCGAGTTCTCATTCCCTTATTATTTAATGAGTGAATTGTCAATTTTTTGTACGTGTTTCACACCCAAAAAGCACGCATATCCGCTGCTGCTGCACTGTACTGTACTACAGGACTGTAAGGCATCATATATCTTCAAAGGGCCAATCTCGAGCCTTTGTAAGCACTGACACGAACGTAGGAACCCCTGCATGCCACAGGAAAACTCAATACTCTGTCAGTCTCTCAATACTCTGTCAGTCTCCTGCTCCAATGCACAATCCACATACTGCAATTGTGAAACAAATGCCTTGTTGCGTGGTTAGGAGTTTGTCTT
>OY744504.1:5137172-5263648 GCA_963556185.1 Pseudopediastrum boryanum | reverse complement strand
GCATCTGGGGTAATGATGGGGGAAGAGAAAGGGGTGGGGAAGGACAGGGGACCGGAGGAGAAGAGGGTGGAGGAAGGGGAAAGGGAAGCGGGCCATATGGGAAACTTGGAGCAACTCATAGGGAAAAAGGGAGTGAAGGTGCGGGCCAAGGGGGGGGGGCGCCGGGGGAGGGCAACCCAGGGAGGAAGAGGGGCGAGAAGGAAGGCTGCGTGGCTGGGGTTTATAGTGGGGAAAGAGAGACAGGAGAAGAGGAGTGGAGACGGAGGCCAAAAGGGGAGTTGGGGGGATGTGGAGGGAGATAGGTGGCTGGGTGGGAGGGATTGGAGCAGAGGGTTGGACCAAATGTGAGGGAGGAAGGGGGGAGGGGGGTTAAGGTGGTGAAGAAGGGGGGGGGGGGAGGGAAAGAGAGAAGGGGAAGGAGGAGTGGTGTGCTTTAAGCTGCACTGCTCAGCGCAAACATAAGAAGTTAAATCCATACCATGGAAGCATGTGCGCGTCACAAGTTGACTTGTCCCCATCACTGCTTTTGTTGCTACAGGTATCTGATATGCTCCAAGAAGACATTTTGGAATTGAGGTGGCCCAGTGGAGACACTGTGTTAACAGCAGCACAAGCAATAGATCTCGTCAGAGGGCATGTCGATAAGATCATATTGGATGTGAAAGTTACTTTTGATCAGGTGAGTAATTGGTGTGTAAAGTGAAGGCTTGAGTACTGGATCATCTTATTTTAACATGATTTTACTAGTGCCTGCCTTCTTATCCATTGAAAAATCCATGTGAGATAGGTCACTGGACAGCTTTTGGGCTGTGCAGCACCCCCCAACGTTACTCCCGGCAGTTTTCAAGTGTGATCTTTATGTTGCAATATTTGTCATTGCTATGGCTTTGCCACTTAGGACATATCATGGCCCAGAATGACCCTTCATTGCACATCTCATATGTTCAAATCAAAGGTGGATGGAGGTAATCAAAGCAGGGGAGAGTGCGGACCAGAAAAGCAGGGGTATGTCATGCAGTGCTGGAATGCAGAAAAGCAGGATGCGGCGAAGAAAGCAAGTTGCAACCATCACCCCAAAGCTTGTGCCAAGAAGTGAGCTGAAAAAACGCTCAGGTCTGCTAAAAAGCTGAATAGGCTGCTGCTGGCAAAAAGCTGACTCTCGATGCGGTGGTTACCTGCACGAGGTTATGAAGCCATGTATATAATTTATTCCAGCATGAAGCGATTGATTATATAGTGATATGAACGACTTGTTTCAAAGTGTGTTCAATTGTTCAAAATCTACATGCAATTTTTATCTGCGCTGGTGTTGCACGACCTTCTAAGACTTGTATAAAAATAGCAAAGATTTTTATTTGATGTTAGGAGATCTATATACTGCGTATGTATCGTAATGTATCCATGAATAACAATTTAATGTGTGCTGCTGCTGGTGCAGGATGGTCGGGCCTTGGATGGTGTAGAAGTGGCTGATGATCTGATCAACCTTCTAGGGGAGTACCCTTGCCCAAACTGCTTGGTTTGGGCTAAGGTTGATGCCGTAGTGGAACATGTCAAAGCGGTAAGCCATAGTGTGTGAGATTCCAACCTACAGCACTAGGGTTTAGGGTTAAAGGTCTAGGGTTAGGGGTTTAGCAAACTATTTCTGAAGCGTACTCTCACTCATTGCTAGGAGAACAAACGGGCGGACAGTCTCCATTACATTATATCCCAGAGCTTTGTGGTTGCCCTTGGCAGCCCCTTGCGGTTGCCACACCTTAAATGTTTGTTGCTGTTGTTGTTGACCTTAGTGAGTTTGGTTCTGGTGTTGTTGTTGTTGTTGTTGTTGTTGTTGTAGTAGTAGTATACCAGTCAGGCTATAAGGGGGATATCTAAGGCGCCAGGATCCATCTAGATACCTTTTCCAGGACATGCCGGAATGGGCTTACCATCTAATGTGCATGTCTTTGCTCCTGACGCACATTGATTGGGTCTGATCCTGTCTTGTGACTGTCGGGCAGTCAGGCCGAAGACAACCCGTGTTGTGTTCCACCTCGCTTTCCTTTGTGACGGCTTGAGGTGCAGGGCCTAAGGCACTTCTTGCTATGGCATGTTATGAGATGTATTAGTAAAGACATTTGGTGCAGCAGCTCTCATCTAGCAACAGCTACATTCATTATTTATTTATTTATTTCCTTCTTTTACACTTTGATGGATTGGAATGGCGTGGCAGAATAGCTAATAGCTAATCATTTGGTCCCTCAGCACTCAGCCTTTAATCAGAGGTAGTAAAGCCCTAAGGAAACCCCTAAAACCCTAAAGAAGCCCGAAAACCTTAAAAAGATAAAGAGGAAACAAACTGCATTAGGTTACCTAAAACCCTAAACTCTAAAGGATTCTTTAGGGTTTTGATACTTCCGGTTTTTTGAGTGTGGAGCAGAACAAAACCGACAGTGCAGAGACCACTGATCATACAATCTGCACACTGCCTTGTAGGGTTCACCAGGTCACCACATAGTGCTTAGCGGTTTAGGGGTTAGAAATTTAGGGCTCTGGGGCTCAGGGTCAAAGGTTATTAATAAGATTTTTCCTGCTGCCTTGTAGATTTCACTAGGTCACCACATAGGGTTTAGAAGGGTTGGGGTCTACCGGTATGCCATAAGGGTTCTTTGTGCTGCATTTTGGGTCTCAGCAGGTCAGGACATATGTTTAATTTTAGTCGTTTGTAGCCTATAGGGGTTTAGAGATCTGATAGGGTTCTGTGTTTTCCCCTCGCAGGTTTCACCCGGTCAGCACATAGGGTTTACTGTGGACCACACAGCTGACCTCCATGACCCCTACCGCCTCACAGAAGCTGAGGTAATTGAGGGTTTTGGGAGGGTTTTTTGAAGTAGCTGCTGGGTCTCATGTTTTGTTCAGAGAGACCACTGCACAGCCCTCCGGGCCATGCAGCACCCAAGCATGACGCCAACCAGTTTGTTAGGGGTCTCATGTTTAGGCATGTGCTAGGGAGATCAAGGGACTTGCATCCACAAGTGTGTGTTACCGTGTACAAAGCAGGAAAAGAGACAGAGGGCTGGACCGTGTGCAAACAAGGAAACGAGACCCGAAGGGGAAGGGGGGCTGGTGGCAGCCAGTGTGAGGCTCTTGGACATGGACTTTGAGTGCGCCTTTGGAATCTGAGTTTTGGGTCCTGGTGGGGGGCGCTGCCCTCCCATGGGTGCGGCCCTCCTTTGATGCGGTACTTCGGTGGTCTGGTGTGATATATGAGATTCATCACTGCACAGCTTTTGGGCCGTGCAGCACCCGCCACATGACTCCAACCAGTTTGTTAGGGTGATCTGGTGTGATATCCAGGTTTTTTCAGTACTTGTGCAAGCTGTTCCTGTGCACCACAGTCTCACGGTTCCCCCCTAGTTAGGGTTTAGGGCCTAACCTCTAGCCCTGAACCCTAAACCCTGATTGCTCCTCACTGCATGTGCAGGCAATTGCTGTGCACCACAGTGCCATGGGTCCCTCCTACCCTGCTTTGATTACCTGTATCCAACCTCTGGGTCCCGTCTAGTTAGAGTTTGAGGCCTAAACACTAACCCTAAACCCCGATTGCTCCGCCTGTTGCTGTGCACCACAATCTCACGAAGCCCTCCTACTCAGGGTTTAGGGGCCTAAACTCTACCACAAACCCTAGGCCCTAAGCCTTGACTGTTGCTCACTTTCCTGCTTGTGCAGGCTGTGGCTGTGCACGACAGTTGTCATAACCCCCACCCAGTTAGGGTTCAGAGCCCCAACCTCAACACAAACCCTTAACCCAAAGCCTTGAATATCCCTCAGTTCACTGCGTGTGCAGGCTGTTGCTGGGCACCACCGTCTCATGGCTCCCTCCTAGTCATGCTTTAGGGTCTACCGTATAGTCTTTTAATGAAGAGACGTAATTATCTTTTTCTTGGTCGTCTCTTCTTGCCACATTTTTCTTGGCCGTCTCTTCCTTGATATTTCACGATAATTTCGCAGTTCGTCGCTTCTGCAAAACTTGAGTTTCCAGGCCCGTCTCATTGTAAAAATTTTCCTATTTCATAGTGATAAGTTGTCTGTTCTTGTCTTTCTGTATCTGCTCTCTGTCCTGCATCATGTTATGCCCGTGCAGCCATGAAGGCGGGGTCCGCATGTTCAAGTTTGTCAAGCAAAACTTACTTAAGCCCCTTCTGACTTGCTCAGAACCATCCAAAACTGCACAACGCATTCCATTTACATAAGAAATATAGTAGACAGCTGTCGGGGCTGCAAGTCTTCTCCGGCCTTGTCGTCCCCGGCTGTCCCACGCAGCATCCAATGGATGACATCATGACCGGCCCTCACGCCCACGTCCTCCTCACGCGGCCTGTCAGCCCCGCCGGTCTTCCCGACTTTGGTGCGTGGCTATGCAATCACTAGCATTTCTAGAGGTAGGAACTCGAGCAGCGGATGGGGTCAGGTGTGCACAAAGACCATGAACAGCAGGCTGACCATCAGCTTGGGTGAGTGAGCAGATTGTGTACTGTACATGTACACAATGTACATCAAAAGGAACCTTACCAATGGCAAGGAGGCAGCAGCAGATGATGACATGGTGCAGCAAAACTGCAATCAGGACACTGAGTGAGCCGTTAAGCAGCTGTTGGTGTTGCATTTGGTCTGAGTTGCTGCAAAGATCTGGGGCAGTCATGCTTGCAAATGTTACTGCTATGTAAGCAAGTGTCTAGGTACTTGAAACCTTCCAAACTAGCAAGCACAGGCTTGGTAGCTGCAGTCGGAAAAGCACAAACTAGTAGCAGGGTTTTGATGGTTTTCCTGTCCGTCTCTTGTAAAACAACATCTTTACATGCCCTGTCTCTTTGCCTTAGAAAAAATTTTCCTGCGCGTCTCTTCTGAAAAAGTGCCTAATTATTTTGGGCGTCTCTTCATTACATGGCTTTACGGTAATTCCTCAGGCGAACCCTAACCCTAAACCATAATTGTTCTCCACTGCGTCTGCAGGCTGTTGCTGTGCACCACAGTTTTTTAACCCCGTCTAGTTTGGGTTTATGCCTAGATCCTGAGGCTGAACCCTAACCCTAAACCCTAATTGTTCTCCACTGCATGTGCAGGCTGTTGCTGTTCACCACAGTCTCATAACTTCTGCCTTTGTGTCAGAGGTGAGGTCCTTATCAGGGAAGCTGGTGTTTGGGTGGACAGTGTCATCTCCACCAGTGCTTCAGAAGGTGCTGGGGGCAGGAGCAGATGGAGTGGTGACGGACCATCCAGCAGCAGCTATGGCAGCAATTGAGGCATGGATGGGGAAATGCTTATAGTAGCAGCATTGGGCTATGAAGGGAGGGGTAGAACGAGGTACCGGCACGCAAAATAGGGGGGGATTCCCTCGTGCATCTGTTCAAGGAGTGGGACTGTTTTGCTGGAGTATATGTCTCCATCAGAGCTTCAGAAGCTGCTGGGACCTGGAGCGTATGGAGTGGTGACTGACCAAACAAACAAACAAATACTTAAGAAGGTCCAACTTTTTTAAATGTGCATTTTTGCTGGTCTTGCGTTTTGATTGATTGATTGATTTTTCACCACCCAGCAGGAGCGGTGGCAGCCACTGAGCCATGGATGGGGAAGTGCATATAGCAGGAGCATTGGGATATGATGGGAGGGAGGTGAAGAATGGGATAGACAAGCGTACGCAAGGAAGGGGGGGTATCCCGTTCCTGCATAGTGTGTTTGGGGAGTGGGTTTTTGCCTCTGGCTCGTGCAGCAGCTGCAGCATCGCTGCCCACTGCATGACTTGCGTGGTGCATCGCTCGTGCTGGAAGGACTAGGTCATCTATCATCAGCTCAATTAATATGCCCTAGCGGCCATGGAGATTGGAGAACGTGGTCTGCACTTGGGCTGCACTAGTTGCATGTCTAACACTGGCTGTGCGGCTGTAGTAGAGGGCATGTCGTTGGGAGAGCATGTCTTGCCTGTGGCGTGCGTTACCACGGAGTTCCTTGGGGCATGCTGATGCAGCCAGGGACGCAGAGGTAAATTGAACCCAGCCTCACGGTGAATTAGGGCATGTCACCCGTCGGCACATCTTGATGATGTTGCTGGATACCGTACATCTGCATCTGCGATGTCAAGCGATAAAGTAAAGAGCTGAGCGTTTTGCTAGTGCTCCTCCAAGTCTGCTCATGCCCATCAGGAACGTTCCTGTGCTCACTCACCCGTGTCACCTTCCGTTCGGTGTGTTTATACGTCGTTCTGGGCTCTGCTTAGACTGAACAATCCTTGATTGCCGATTTCAGGGTGTAGACAGTATGTATCAGCGAATGCCATTTCGAGCCGCACATCTCTCTTCGGCAAGGGCCGATCTTGTACTGCTGTGGCCACGGCCTGTGGTTTATAGCCATACTCTGTAGATCTGCATAAGGCCAGTGCATACTTGGAAGCTGGGTTGCTCAAAATGGAGAATTACAGGGCAGGATGCAGTAGAATGGCATGCCTGCTTGTTCTGGTCACGGTCGTTGCTGTGAGCAAGGTTGTTGAAGCCGGCGAAACTCATGAGCTCATCGTACCGGTCTCAGAGCTGGGTGGTATAACTCCACTTCAGACCACAGTCAGTATACTAGGCCCCCGGCGGATGCTCGCTCCTGAATCCAGCCCTCCCTCGGCCCCCTCGCCGACCAATCCCGCGACAAACTCCGCGCCAGCAGCAGCCCCTGCCACCCCTAGTACCAGCTCACCCGCAACCCCAGCAGTATCAGCACCAGCAGCGGCAGCAGCTCCTGAGAGTACTCCAGCACCGACCACTCCAGCTGCCACACCATCTGCCACACCGGAAAGGAAGTGCCAAGAGTATTCCAGGCAGATTAACAACCACGCTAGGAATGGACTTCGTATCAAGAAAACATTATTGGACACACCTGAATGCAAGTGTGCACTGGACTCGGTGAAGTCAACGCCGAACCCCATTTTGCCCAACGGGCTCTACGGGGCCTTCTGCCACGTAGACTCCTGCAGATGCGAGTTCGTGCTGGGCCAGCTGAAGAGAGTCGACATTCAGATCCTTGATAACGGGTCCTTTTCGGCGCCCTACACGGATAACTGCACAGGTCAAGGGGTCTGCAGGTCAGCATATCAATGGTGCGATCCGAAGAAAGGCGTGTGCTACTGACATACGCCACTTTACCGTGCATGCCTCTTGAAGGCTCTCACACGGCTGCGAGCTGCAGCGGACAGTAGGACCAGGGCTCACCCCAGCATTCAAGTCGGGGAAATGGAGGTTGATTTGACTCCAATCAGTGCAGGAGGGCTTTGGAAGCATGCGCGAGCATGTCAGTGACTTTCTTTTTAAGGGTGAAGCATGGTGTCATGCTGGAAACAGCTAGGTGCTTGCATGCGGCTCAAGCTGAATGGCTTATAAGGTGCATGGCCCATGGGACAGACCACTAATCTGCAACATGACAATGAGTTGCACGTATCTTCCGCTCCATTGTGGTGCCATTTAGCCATTGCAAACGGAAGCACCATAACAAGCATGCGGCAACTTTAATGAAAGCGCTGATAGCTCTGTGGCATTTGGCGGATTTCTTTTTGGAGAGGGACACACCAGCAGGATGATGTTGACGGTGCAAAGCGCTGTTGCTGTATGTGTATTGCCTGATGTATGTCGTTTGCAAGGCAGTACATCAACTTCGACATGACTGAAAGGCTGGCTACACAGCAGTTGGGAGGGTGGCAAACAATGGAAGGGATGCGGAATGGAGACATGGTGAGGGCCTTAGACTGGTCATGCAGGTTTTGGACATCGATTTCTCACAGCAAGGGAAGGCAGGGGCAGGACCTGTTTTTCCTCATTTCATGTAGCATTCTATCCCCAAGGCAGGATGCTTTAACAGGATGCTCTAGGCTTTAAGAGCCTGTGTACCAGGATGATGTATGGTTGTGGGGGGCGCAAAGAACGGGGTGGTAATCCAGGAGAGGTTTTGCAGACTTTGGTTACAGGTTTGGTGAGGAAGATGGAGAAGGGGTTGATCCACCTTGCTGTATCCTGTACGCTTCAGACTGGGGGCTTGTCTGTGATGGCACTTCTACTATGGTACACCTTATGGTGCTTTGATCTAGCTGCTGGACCTCATGTCTAGGCATATGTCGCCATGCATGCCAAAGGCAAGCCGTATCCTGTTCCAGCTTGCTGTTCTTTGTGACAGGTTGAGATGCGGGGCCTGTGGCACTTTTTGCTGGGGCATATCGTGAGATGTAGCATGCTTTGTGTGGGGTACTATTAGCTGTTGCTTGTGGTATGGCATTTCATGAAGTGAAGTAGCAGCTGTTGGTTGTGATTTGTGCACGCCTGGTTGGGTATGATGATGTTGCTTTGCAAGGTAAGGACCATGGGGATATTGTGGGATGCACCTGTATGTGTATGAGCATGTGCAGTCAGATAATGAGTTTGTTTCTGCTCTGCACAAATTGGATGGAGTTATGCTGCATGCGCTGCACGGCCTGAAAGCTGTGCAGTGATCTATCTCATACAATGAGTTTTTTGTGAGCATGTATCAAACGTATCAGGCTGTGCAGCTATGCAAAGCCTGTGACATGACCCGATTAATCATATCGTATCTACACAGCTCCATTCTGGTTGGCCTCATGTTCACGTGCGCCACTTGGGAACTCGGGAGGAGCAAGACAACTGTTGTTGCGAATCTGGATGATGATGATGGGGCACAGTGACACTTCCGGGTTGACGTCTGCAGCGAGGTTGCTTTCCATCTTGTTTGCAAGTCATGGTTGATGTCTGCAGCGGGGTTGCTTTCCATTCTGGCTGCAAGTCATGGTTGGCTGGAGAATGTGGAAGCAAAAGCCCTCTAGCTCTTGCATATTTGACTAAAGCAGTAGTCGGTCTGGACTAGCTGAGCTACAATAGGACCTGAGAATGGATTTGTTTGTTGAGTGGATAACAGCCTGATCAACTGGGCACTACCGCTATGCTGCAAGGCTGTCTGGTGATTCTTTTGCTCTAGGTCGGGGACTTTGACTAAATAGAGGTTGCTGTTTATTGTTTTTTGTTCTTTGGCTGTTCTGTGTGCCTCCATCTGTCTGGCACTCAGCATTGAGCCAGACAAGGACTGGGGAAGTGGCCTATTGGGCAGGAGGTGAGCTATGGGGCTCTTTGCTACGGACGGGAGGGTCCCTGGGGCATTACGCATTACTCAACACAAGGACTGGGAAAGTGGCCTATTGGGCATGGAGCATGAACCATGGAAGGTACAGGGCCCTTGAATAACAGCAAATCTGTAGTGTGCATATTTGCAAGTAGATGGGGGTCATGGAAGTGAAGAGGGGAAGCTGCATTATGCATGTTGTTTCTGCATGCTGCCCGTACAAAGTCATTCTTGAGGCTCCAAGATGGGTGGATGGCACTTGAGTGTGTGAATCATACATGGCAAGCTTATCAGTCCATTGTGAACACGGTTAATGTTAGCAAGGTTCAGATGGTCTGAGATTCCAAGGTGTAACTCCAAGTAATAGGCAGAGGCATGCTTTGCCTGTCTTGTTAGGAGCGCTTTGGGATGTCAAAGCAGCCCTTCCCGGCACTCAGGCTTGCTATCATCTAATCCCACTTGGTTTACGGTTGATAGCTTGACTTGGGAACCCCTGGCAATGTAATGTCTATGTCCGGGCCTGAAGAATCCCTGGCAGAATTCGCCATTTGTTAGTGACATGTGTGCTTTCAACCTAGTAGCGGGCTTAGTAGTTGTGCTATTTGATGGTTGCTTGTTGGTATGTACTGGTGCAGTATTTGGTGGGCGCTTGTTGTAGTCTTGGACATGAACTTGAATTTGCCTTTGGAGCCTAAGTTGGCTCCTTGTGGGTGCCGGGTGCTGCCCCCACCAGCGCCCCGCCTTTACGGGGCCATTTGGTAACTGTAGTGGTAATGGTTTTTCTTGCGGCACACACCTGGCACATGCATGTTCAGTTCCTGCAGCTAGCTTTATCAGTGGCAATGAAATTCATACGACAGCTGCACTGCTGGCTATTGAGTATGTATGGAAGCAAGGGGCTCAAGACACTCGTCTGAGTGGCACACTCACCTGTACAGTGACCAGCCAGCGTGTAGGCAGGGCAGTTTTTCAGTGCATGTGCGTTAATTATATTGTTCGATGTACTTGGTAGTATTGCACGAGATGCAGCAGCTCAAATGCATGGCTGCCTGCCGTCTGCTTGTTTTCACTATTTGGAGGATACTGGGATCATAACTACCTACACCGAGAATAGCATAAACAAAAACAAACAAAAATAGCATATTTCTACCAACTAGCGCAGGAGCCCTAAGGGCCAGCTTGGCCAGAGTCATGTGGCGGGTCGGGTGCTGCATGCATGCATAATGCATGGGTGCTGCATGGGTCCAGGGCTGCCGCATGCAGTCATCTACTGTCTAGTCACCTATCTCACCGTGTGAACTTGTCCTGAAGCATTGATTTCATACATGGGACTCGGGGAAGCTATCAGGTTCAGGCAATTGGTCATAAGGGTGTCGCTGTGAATCTTCTAAGTAGGCCTCTGCTTGATCGGATGCAACGCTGCCTAGTGCCATACATGCAAGGTGGATTCACTCCAGAAAATCTCCAGAATATGCTGCCGACACTAAAGAATAAGTGCCTGCAAGGCGCGGTACGGCCCAAAAGCTGTTGAATCATCCGGATTCATGTATGCGGTGTAGTGCAGGGCGTCGCACTTGCTGCCTGCCTACAGTTGGTTGCAAAAGTTTTGGCCGGAACATAAGGCTGGGGTTTAAGCAGCAGCAGCAAGACCTGATTTACAACCATTTATGTTTAAGAAAGTAAACAGGCAGAGCATCAATGTGCTGCAGTTGGTATGCCCAAGTGGTACCACAAGTAGCCTCGCACGCGAGACGTCCTGAGTTCGAGCCCCGGGCGTGCCCTATAAATATACTATATAAAAGCCAGCCAGCCAGCCTCAGCCTTAGCAGCAGACGCAGACCAGCAAGCCTCCCCCCTGTTCCTATAGCCCTCCTGCTTTTTTTAACCTGGCTCTCCCCTTCCACCTCTGCCCCTCCTGTGGTTGCCAGCCCCACACCCCATCTGCTCCCCTCCCACAGCCCTCTCAGCTCAGCCTTGCACTTGCCCCAACTTCTCGCATGCCCTGCCTAACCCCACCTGCCCTGCCATTGAACTGGTATAGCCCCTGCACCTGCTTCACACCTGGTCTATATGCTACTGCCCCTAAACAGTAAAGAAAGGGCACCTGTGCCTGCTGGCAGTTCTCAGCATTTACCCCCTTAAAAAGCAGCAAAAATGCCTCCGCTGTCTCCCTTGCAAGACCCCTGCTTTTCTCAGCAGCCAAGCAACACAGAGCAACAGAGATGCTGACCGCACCCATTGGTGACAACCTGGACCTCATACAGAAGCTGCCTGTGCAAGAGAGCAATGAACGGCCATGCCATTTCACAGAAGCAGACCATTTCCTAACAAAATCTGAGTTTTGGGCCAAAACTTTTGCAACCAACTGTGTCCAATGTTTGCACCTCCTGTTTCCTCAAGTGCAAGCAGAGATAACAGCTGTGTCTAGCCTGTTGCAAAGAACTTGTTGATGCAATTATTGCCTGCTGTGCTAAATTGGTGGCAACCGCAACCGCATTGAGAAAGTGCTTGAGCTGACTTTTCAGATTTTGGTCAAAAGTGGGTACGCCCCTGTGGTCACCTGAGTTAGGGTGCATGGAATGGAACTTCTCCCATTTATCAGCAAGCTTTCCTTGGCTTTACAGTACCATGTCACTAGCTGCAGTCATGCATGCTCTGCACAGCAGGCCCCACATTAGCTATCCCTGCAATGCTGAGCATTGCTACAGGCAGCAAAAAGTGTGGTTTTCAACATGGATGCTTCCCCTGCTGGAGTGGCCCTGCTTCTGGCAATCTTACCATAAGCTTCAAGGTCACTGCCAAGGATTCAGTATTAACAGAAGCTGGTGTGCTTTGCATGCCAGTTTGATGGTAGGAAGCTTCCTTCTACATGCTGCAATCAGCGGTGGGCGAGACGGGCCTATGCTGCAAGGCTGTCACCCACGCTGTCACCACCACTTTGGAGGACTGTTTTCTTTGTCACCTGTCACTGCTTGAAACAAGGTCTAGCATACCACAGAGTTGTTCACTGGGCCAGGCTTGTTGTAAAACAAGACATGTTACGCATATCCCTTCGGTGCAGCACCACCTTCTAGACCCGACGTGCCCTTGCTACTGCTGTTTTAACACTTTCCACCAGATCTTGCCATGATAGTGCTAGCAGATCTCTCAACAACCTCCTCAAAGCATATGTTTTTATTCAGCACCGCTCCCCCTTTCTACAATACCACATCGGCTATGCCAATCATGCTCCACCTGCAGAGAACAGCAGCTCGCTACATGTGCTGGGGGTATACCCTGCTTTGGGGGCGCCAGATATGCCCTTTGGGTATTCCGCATGGCACAGGCAGCTTCAGAGACAGCCCCTGCTCCAGCTGTAATGTCCTATGGCATGTGCTACCAGGGGAAGTGTGCAAGTCAAGGTATCTCAGTTGTTGGTATTTGCTTAGTGTACTGCTGCAGCTGGTGAGGGTAGGGGTAGGAAGGGCCCCCGTCATGGGTTGCCAGCACATGCAACAATTTATTCACCCTGGCTGTGACTGTTGCATAGGTCCAGCCCCTGGTACCTTAAACCAGCCCTGCCCCAAGCCAAAGCCCTTGCCTCTGTCAAACAGCAGCAGCAGAACCAATGTCCACAGTGTCCAATGTCTGCACCTCCTGTTTCCTCAAGTGCAAGCAGAGATAACAGCTGTGTCTAGCCTGTTGCAAAGAACTTGTTGATGCAATTATTGCCTGCTGTGCTAAATTGGTGGCAACCGCAACCGCATTGAGAAAGTGCTTGAGCTGACTTTTCAGATTTTGGTCAAAAGTGGGTACGCCCCTGTGGTCACCTGAGTTAGGGTGCATGGAATGGAACTTCTCCCATTTATCAGCAAGCTTTCCTTGGCTTTACAGTACCATGTCACTAGCTGCAGTCATGCATGCTCTGCACAGCAGGCCCCACATTAGCTATCCCTGCAATGCTGAGCATTGCTACAGGCAGCAAAAAGTGTGGTTTTCAACATGGATGCTTCCCCTGCTGGAGGGGCCCTGCTTCTGGCAATCTTACCATAAGCTTCAAGGTCACTGCCAAGGATTCAGTATTAACAGAAGCTGGTGTGCTTTGCATGCCAGTTTGATGGTAGGAAGCTTCCTTCTACATGCTGCAATCAGCGGCGGGCGAGACGGGCCTATGCTGCAAGGCTGTCACCCACGCTGTCACCACCACTTTGGAGGACTGTTTTCTTTGTCACCTGTCACTGCTTGAAACAAGGTCTAGCATACCACAGAGTTGTTCACTGGGCCAGGCTTGTTGTAAAACAAGACATGTTACGCATATCCCTTCGGTGCAGCACCACCTTCTAGACCCGACGTGCCCTTGCTACTGCTGTTTTAACACTTTCCACCAGATCTTGCCATGATAGTGCTAGCAGATCTCTCAACAACCTCCTCAAAGCATATGTTTTTATTCAGCACCGCTCCCCCTTTCTACAATACCACATCGGCTATGCCAATCATGCTCCACCTGCAGAGAACAGCAGCTCGCTACATGTGCTGGGGGTATACCCTGCTTTGGGGGCGCCAGATATGCCCTTTGGGTATTCCGCATGGCACAGGCAGCTTCAGAGACAGCCCCTGCTCCAGCTGTAATGTCCTATGGCATGTGCTACCAGGGGAAGTGTGCAAGTCAAGGTATCTCAATTGTTGGTATTTGCTTAGTGTACTGCTGCAGCTGGTGAGGGTAGGGGTAGGAAGGGCCCCCGTCATGGGTTGCCAGCACATGCAACAATTTATTCACCCTGGCTGTGACTGTTGCATAGGTCCAGCCCCTGGTACCTTAAACCAGCCCTGCCCCAAGCCAAAGCCCTTGCCTCTGTCAAACAGCAGCAGCAGAACCAATGTCCACTGTGTCCAATGTTTGCACCTCCTGTTTCCTCAAGTGCAAGCAGAGATAACAGCTGTGTCTAGCCTGTTGCAAAGAACTTGTTGATGCAATTATTGCCTGCTGTGCTAAATTGGTGGCAACCGCAACCGCATTGAGAAAGTGCTTGAGCTGACTTTTCAGATTTTGGTCAAAAGTGGGTACGCCCCTGTGGTCACCTGAGTTAGGGTGCATGGAATGGAACTTCTCCCATTTATCAGCAAGCTTTCCTTGGCTTTACAGTACCATGTCACTAGCTGCAGTCATGCATGCTCTGCACAGCAGGCCCCACATTAGCTATCCCTGCAATGCTGAGCATTGCTACAGGCAGCAAAAAGTGTGGTTTTCAACATGGATGCTTCCCCTGCTGGAGGGGCCCTGCTTCTGGCAATCTTACCATAAGCTTCAAGGTCACTGCCAAGGATTCAGTATTAACAGAAGCTGGTGTGCTTTGCATGCCAGTTTGATGGTAGGAAGCTTCCTTCTACATGCTGCAATCAGCGGCGGGCGAGACGGGCCTATGCTGCAAGGCTGTCACCCACGCTGTCACCACCACTTTGGAGGACTGTTTTCTTTGTCACCTGTCACTGCTTGAAACAAGGTCTAGCATACCACAGAGTTGTTCACTGGGCCAGGCTTGTTGTAAAACAAGACATGTTACGCATATCCCTTCGGTGCAGCACCACCTTCTAGACCCGACGTGCCCTTGCTACTGCTGTTTTAACACTTTCCACCAGATCTTGCCATGATAGTGCTAGCAGATCTCTCAACAACCTCCTCAAAGCATATGTTTTTATTCAGCACCGCTCCCCCTTTCTACAATACCACATCGGCTATGCCAATCATGCTCCACCTGCAGAGAACAGCAGCTCGCTACATGTGCTGGGGGTATACCCTGCTTTGGGGGCGCCAGATATGCCCTTTGGGTATTCCGCATGGCACAGGCAGCTTCAGAGACAGCCCCTGCTCCAGCTGTAATGTCCTATGGCATGTGCTACCAGGGGAAGTGTGCAAGTCAAGGTATCTCAGTTGTTGGTATTTGCTTAGTGTACTGCTGCAGCTGGTGAGGGTAGGGGTAGGAAGGGCCCCCGTCATGGGTTGCCAGCACATGCAACAATTTATTCACCCTGGCTGTGACTGTTGCATAGGTCCAGCCCCTGGTACCTTAAACCAGCCCTGCCCCAAGCCAAAGCCCTTGCCTCTGTCAAACAGCAGCAGCAGAACCAATGTCCACAGTGTCCAATGTTTGCACCTCCTGTTTCCTCAAGTGCAAGCAGAGATAACAGCTGTGTCTAGCCTGTTGCAAAGAACTTGTTGATGCAATTATTGCCTGCTGTGCTAAATTGGTGGCAACCGCAACCGCATTGAGAAAGTGCTTGAGCTGACTTTTCAGATTTTGGTCAAAAGTGGGTACGCCCCTGTGGTCACCTGAGTTAGGGTGCATGGAATGGAACTTCTCCCATTTATCAGCAAGCTTTCCTTGGCTTTACAGTACCATGTCACTAGCTGCAGTCATGCATGCTCTGCACAGCAGGCCCCACATTAGCTATCCCTGCAATGCTGAGCATTGCTACAGGCAGCAAAAAGTGTGGTTTTCAACATGGATGCTTCCCCTGCTGGAGGGGCCCTGCTTCTGGCAATCTTACCATAAGCTTCAAGGTCACTGCCAAGGATTCAGTATTAACAGAAGCTGGTGTGCTTTGCATGCCAGTTTGATGGTAGGAAGCTTCCTTCTACATGCTGCAATCAGCGGCGGGCGAGACGGGCCTATGCTGCAAGGCTGTCACCCACGCTGTCACCACCACTTTGGAGGACTGTTTTCTTTGTCACCTGTCACTGCTTGAAACAAGGTCTAGCATACCACAGAGTTGTTCACTGGGCCAGGCTTGTTGTAAAACAAGACATGTTACGCATATCCCTTCGGTGCAGCACCACCTTCTAGACCCGACGTGCCCTTGCTACTGCTGTTTTAACACTTTCCACCAGATCTTGCCATGATAGTGCTAGCAGATCTCTCAACAACCTCCTCAAAGCATATGTTTTTATTCAGCACCGCTCCCCCTTTCTACAATACCACATCGGCTATGCCAATCATGCTCCACCTGCAGAGAACAGCAGCTCGCTACATGTGCTGGGGGTATACCCTGCTTTGGGGGCGCCAGATATGCCCTTTGGGTATTCCGCATGGCACAGGCAGCTTCAGAGACAGCCCCTGCTCCAGCTGTAATGTCCTATGGCATGTGCTACCAGGGGAAGTGTGCAAGTCAAGGTATCTCAGTTGTTGGTATTTGCTTAGTGTACTGCTGCAGCTGGTGAGGGTAGGGGTAGGAAGGGCCCCCGTCATGGGTTGCCAGCACATGCAACAATTTATTCACCCTGGCTGTGACTGTTGCATAGGTCCAGCCCCTGGTACCTTAAACCAGCCCTGCCCCAAGCCAAAGCCCTTGCCTCTGTCAAACAGCAGCAGCAGAACCAATGTCCACTGTGTCCAATGTCTGCACCTCCTGTTTCCTCAAGTGCAAGCAGAGATAACAGCTGTGTCTAGCCTGTTGCAAAGAACTTGTTGATGCAATTATTGCCTGCTGTGCTAAATTGGTGGCAACCGCAACCGCATTGAGAAAGTGCTTGAGCTGACTTTTCAGATTTTGGTCAAAAGTGGGTACGCCCCTGTGGTCACCTGAGTTAGGGTGCATGGAATGGAACTTCTCCCATTTATCAGCAAGCTTTCCTTGGCTTTACAGTACCATGTCACTAGCTGCAGTCATGCATGCTCTGCACAGCAGGCCCCACATTAGCTATCCCTGCAATGCTGAGCATTGCTACAGGCAGCAAAAAGTGTGGTTTTCAACATGGATGCTTCCCCTGCTGGAGGGGCCCTGCTTCTGGCAATCTTACCATAAGCTTCAAGGTCACTGCCAAGGATTCAGTATTAACAGAAGCTGGTGTGCTTTGCATGCCAGTTTGATGGTAGGAAGCTTCCTTCTACATGCTGCAATCAGCGGCGGGCGAGACGGGCCTATGCTGCAAGGCTGTCACCCACGCTGTCACCACCACTTTGGAGGACTGTTTTCTTTGTCACCTGTCACTGCTTGAAACAAGGTCTAGCATACCACAGAGTTGTTCACTGGGCCAGGCTTGTTGTAAAACAAGACATGTTACGCATATCCCTTCGGTGCAGCACCACCTTCTAGACCCGACGTGCCCTTGCTACTGCTGTTTTAACACTTTCCACCAGATCTTGCCATGATAGTGCTAGCAGATCTCTCAACAACCTCCTCAAAGCATATGTTTTTATTCAGCACCGCTCCCCCTTTCTACAATACCACATCGGCTATGCCAATCATGCTCCACCTGCAGAGAACAGCAGCTCGCTACATGTGCTGGGGGTATACCCTGCTTTGGGGGCGCCAGATATGCCCTTTGGGTATTCCGCATGGCACAGGCAGCTTCAGAGACAGCCCCTGCTCCAGCTGTAATGTCCTATGGCATGTGCTACCAGGGGAAGTGTGCAAGTCAAGGTATCTCAGTTGTTGGTATTTGCTTAGTGTACTGCTGCAGCTGGTGAGGGTAGGGGTAGGAAGGGCCCCCGTCATGGGTTGCCAGCACATGCAACAATTTATTCACCCTGGCTGTGACTGTTGCATAGGTCCAGCCCCTGGTACCTTAAACCAGCCCTGCCCCAAGCCAAAGCCCTTGCCTCTGTCAAACAGCAGCAGCAGAACCAATGTCCACAGTGTCCAATGTCTGCACCTCCTGTTTCCTCAAGTGCAAGCAGAGATAACAGCTGTGTCTAGCCTGTTGCAAAGAACTTGTTGATGCAATTATTGCCTGCTGTGCTAAATTGGTGGCAACCGCAACCGCATTGAGAAAGTGCTTGAGCTGACTTTTCAGATTTTGGTCAAAAGTGGGTACGCCCCTGTGGTCACCTGAGTTAGGGTGCATGGAATGGAACTTCTCCCATTTATCAGCAAGCTTTCCTTGGCTTTACAGTACCATGTCACTAGCTGCAGTCATGCATGCTCTGCACAGCAGGCCCCACATTAGCTATCCCTGCAATGCTGAGCATTGCTACAGGCAGCAAAAAGTGTGGTTTTCAACATGGATGCTTCCCCTGCTGGAGGGGCCCTGCTTCTGGCAATCTTACCATAAGCTTCAAGGTCACTGCCAAGGATTCAGTATTAACAGAAGCTGGTGTGCTTTGCATGCCAGTTTGATGGTAGGAAGCTTCCTTCTACATGCTGCAATCAGCGGCGGGCGAGACGGGCCTATGCTGCAAGGCTGTCACCCACGCTGTCACCACCACTTTGGAGGACTGTTTTCTTTGTCACCTGTCACTGCTTGAAACAAGGTCTAGCATACCACAGAGTTGTTCACTGGGCCAGGCTTGTTGTAAAACAAGACATGTTACGCATATCCCTTCGGTGCAGCACCACCTTCTAGACCCGACGTGCCCTTGCTACTGCTGTTTTAACACTTTCCACCAGATCTTGCCATGATAGTGCTAGCAGATCTCTCAACAACCTCCTCAAAGCATATGTTTTTATTCAGCACCGCTCCCCCTTTCTACAATACCACATCGGCTATGCCAATCATGCTCCACCTGCAGAGAACAGCAGCTCGCTACATGTGCTGGGGGTATACCCTGCTTTGGGGGCGCCAGATATGCCCTTTGGGTATTCCGCATGGCACAGGCAGCTTCAGAGACAGCCCCTGCTCCAGCTGTAATGTCCTATGGCATGTGCTACCAGGGGAAGTGTGCAAGTCAAGGTATCTCAGTTGTTGGTATTTGCTTAGTGTACTGCTGCAGCTGGTGAGGGTAGGGGTAGGAAGGGCCCCCGTCATGGGTTGCCAGCACATGCAACAATTTATTCACCCTGGCTGTGACTGTTGCATAGGTCCAGCCCCTGGTACCTTAAACCAGCCCTGCCCCAAGCCAAAGCCCTTGCCTCTGTCAAACAGCAGCAGCAGAACCAATGTCCACAGTGTCCAATGTTTGCACCTCCTGTTTCCTCAAGTGCAAGCAGAGATAACAGCTGTGTCTAGCCTGTTGCAAAGAACTTGTTGATGCAATTATTGCCTGCTGTGCTAAATTGGTGGCAACCGCAACCGCATTGAGAAAGTGCTTGAGCTGACTTTTCAGATTTTGGTCAAAAGTGGGTACGCCCCTGTGGTCACCTGAGTTAGGGTGCATGGAATGGAACTTCTCCCATTTATCAGCAAGCTTTCCTTGGCTTTACAGTACCATGTCACTAGCTGCAGTCATGCATGCTCTGCACAGCAGGCCCCACATTAGCTATCCCTGCAATGCTGAGCATTGCTACAGGCAGCAAAAAGTGTGGTTTTCAACATGGATGCTTCCCCTGCTGGAGGGGCCCTGCTTCTGGCAATCTTACCATAAGCTTCAAGGTCACTGCCAAGGATTCAGTATTAACAGAAGCTGGTGTGCTTTGCATGCCAGTTTGATGGTAGGAAGCTTCCTTCTACATGCTGCAATCAGCGGCGGGCGAGACGGGCCTATGCTGCAAGGCTGTCACCCACGCTGTCACCACCACTTTGGAGGACTGTTTTCTTTGTCACCTGTCACTGCTTGAAACAAGGTCTAGCATACCACAGAGTTGTTTACTGGGCCAGGCTTGTTGTAAAACAAGACATGTTACGCATATCCCTTCGGTGCAGCACCACCTTCTAGACCCGACGTGCCCTTGCTACTGCTGTTTTAACACTTTCCACCAGATCTTGCCATGATAGTGCTAGCAGATCTCTCAACAACCTCCTCAAAGCATATGTTTTTATTCAGCACCGCTCCCCCTTTCTACAATACCACATCGGCTATGCCAATCATGCTCCACCTGCAGAGAACAGCAGCTCGCTACATGTGCTGGGGGTATACCCTGCTTTGGGGGCGCCAGATATGCCCTTTGGGTATTCCGCATGGCACAGGCAGCTTCAGAGACAGCCCCTGCTCCAGCTGTAATGTCCTATGGCATGTGCTACCAGGGGAAGTGTGCAAGTCAAGGTATCTCAGTTGTTGGTATTTGCTTAGTGTACTGCTGCAGCTGGTGAGGGTAGGGGTAGGAAGGGCCCCCGTCATGGGTTGCCAGCACATGCAACAATTTATTCACCCTGGCTGTGACTGTTGCATAGGTCCAGCCCCTGGTACCTTAAACCAGCCCTGCCCCAAGCCAAAGCCCTTGCCTCTGTCAAACAGCAGCAGCAGAACCAATGTCCACAGTGTCCAATGTCTGCACCTCCTGTTTCCTCAAGTGCAAGCAGAGATAACAGCTGTGTCTAGCCTGTTGCAAAGAACTTGTTGATGCAATTATTGCCTGCTGTGCTAAATTGGTGGCAACCGCAACCGCATTGAGAAAGTGCTTGAGCTGACTTTTCAGATTTTGGTCAAAAGTGGGTACGCCCCTGTGGTCACCTGAGTTAGGGTGCATGGAATGGAACTTCTCCCATTTATCAGCAAGCTTTCCTTGGCTTTACAGTACCATGTCACTAGCTGCAGTCATGCATGCTCTGCACAGCAGGCCCCACATTAGCTATCCCTGCAATGCTGAGCATTGCTACAGGCAGCAAAAAGTGTGGTTTTCAACATGGATGCTTCCCCTGCTGGAGGGGCCCTGCTTCTGGCAATCTTACCATAAGCTTCAAGGTCACTGCCAAGGATTCAGTATTAACAGAAGCTGGTGTGCTTTGCATGCCAGTTTGATGGTAGGAAGCTTCCTTCTACATGCTGCAATCAGCGGCGGGCGAGACGGGCCTATGCTGCAAGGCTGTCACCCACGCTGTCACCACCACTTTGGAGGACTGTTTTCTTTGTCACCTGTCACTGCTTGAAACAAGGTCTAGCATACCACAGAGTTGTTCACTGGGCCAGGCTTGTTGTAAAACAAGACATGTTACGCATATCCCTTCGGTGCAGCACCACCTTCTAGACCCGACGTGCCCTTGCTACTGCTGTTTTAACACTTTCCACCAGATCTTGCCATGATAGTGCTAGCAGATCTCTCAACAACCTCCTCAAAGCATATGTTTTTATTCAGCACCGCTCCCCCTTTCTACAATACCACATCGGCTATGCCAATCATGCTCCACCTGCAGAGAACAGCAGCTCGCTACATGTGCTGGGGGTATACCCTGCTTTGGGGGCGCCAGATATGCCCTTTGGGTATTCCGCATGGCACAGGCAGCTTCAGAGACAGCCCCTGCTCCAGCTGTAATGTCCTATGGCATGTGCTACCAGGGGAAGTGTGCAAGTCAAGGTATCTCAGTTGTTGGTATTTGCTTAGTGTACTGCTGCAGCTGGTGAGGGTAGGGGTAGGAAGGGCCCCCGTCATGGGTTGCCAGCACATGCAACAATTTATTCACCCTGGCTGTGACTGTTGCATAGGTCCAGCCCCTGGTACCTTAAACCAGCCCTGCCCCAAGCCAAAGCCCTTGCCTCTGTCAAACAGCAGCAGCAGAACCAATGTCCACAGTGTCCAATGTCTGCACCTCCTGTTTCCTCAAGTGCAAGCAGAGATAACAGCTGTGTCTAGCCTGTTGCAAAGAACTTGTTGATGCAATTATTGCCTGCTGTGCTAAATTGGTGGCAACCGCAACCGCATTGAGAAAGTGCTTGAGCTGACTTTTCAGATTTTGGTCAAAAGTGGGTACGCCCCTGTGGTCACCTGAGTTAGGGTGCATGGAATGGAACTTCTCCCATTTATCAGCAAGCTTTCCTTGGCTTTACAGTACCATGTCACTAGCTGCAGTCATGCATGCTCTGCACAGCAGGCCCCACATTAGCTATCCCTGCAATGCTGAGCATTGCTACAGGCAGCAAAAAGTGTGGTTTTCAACATGGATGCTTCCCCTGCTGGAGGGGCCCTGCTTCTGGCAATCTTACCATAAGCTTCAAGGTCACTGCCAAGGATTCAGTATTAACAGAAGCTGGTGTGCTTTGCATGCCAGTTTGATGGTAGGAAGCTTCCTTCTACATGCTGCAATCAGCGGCGGGCGAGACGGGCCTATGCTGCAAGGCTGTCACCCACGCTGTCACCACCACTTTGGAGGACTGTTTTCTTTGTCACCTGTCACTGCTTGAAACAAGGTCTAGCATACCACAGAGTTGTTCACTGGGCCAGGCTTGTTGTAAAACAAGACATGTTACGCATATCCCTTCGGTGCAGCACCACCTTCTAGACCCGACGTGCCCTTGCTACTGCTGTTTTAACACTTTCCACCAGATCTTGCCATGATAGTGCTAGCAGATCTCTCAACAACCTCCTCAAAGCATATGTTTTTATTCAGCACCGCTCCCCCTTTCTACAATACCACATCGGCTATGCCAATCATGCTCCACCTGCAGAGAACAGCAGCTCCTTGCGTAGCTCTCTCTCTCTCTCTCTCTCTCTCTCTACCTTAAACCAGCCCTGCCCCAAGCCAAAGCCCTTGCCTCTGTCAAACAGCAGCAGCAGAACCAATGTCCACAGTTGGTTGCAAAAGTTTTGGCCGGAACATAAGGCTGGGGTTTAAGCAGCAGCAGCAAGACCTGATTTACAACCATTTATGTTTAAGAAAGTAAACAGGCAGAGCATCAATGTGCTGCAGTTGGTATGCCCAAGTGGTACCACAAGTAGCCTCGCACGCGAGACGTCCCGAGTTCGAGCCCCGGGCGTGCCCTATAAATATACTATATAAAAGCCAGCCAGCCAGCCTTAGCCGCAGACGCAGACCAGCAAGCCTCCCCCCTGTTCCTATAGCCCTCCTGCTTTTTTTAACCTGGCTCTCCCCTTCCACCTCTGCCCCTCCTGTGGTTGCCAGCCCCACACCCCATCTGCTCCCCTCCCACAGCCCTCTCAGCTCAGCCTTGCACTTGCCCCAACTTCTCGCATGCCCTGCCTACCCCCACCTGCCCTGCCATTGAACTGGTATAGCCCCTGCACCTGCTTCACACCTGGTCTATATGCTACTACCCCTAAACAGTAAAGAAAGGGCACCTGTGCCTGCTGGCAGTTCTCAGCATTTACCCCCTTAAAAAGCAGCAAAAATGCCTCCGCTGTCTCCCTTGCAAGACCCCTGCTTTTCTCAGCAGCCAAGCAACACAGAGCAACAGAGATGCTGACCGCACCCATTGGTGACAACCTGGACCTCATACAGAAGCTGCCTGTGCAAGAGAGCAATGAACGGCCATGCCATTTCACAGAAGCAGACCATTTCCTAACAAAATCTGAGTTTTGGGCCAAAACTTTTGCAACCAACTGTAGTTCGTCATGCCGAGGCAGGGAGCTAGCGAGTCCCTCGGTGGGAGTGATGGAGCTGAAGGCATCAGCCCAGGCAGCCATGTATGACCCATCTCCAGTACCTGAATGTACGTAATAGCATACGAATGGGCGGAACCAATGGGATCCTCATACAGGAGCTGTTCGCTGATATGGCATCTTTATTGCGATCCTGAGCGGGCCTTCCGGCGCACACTTGCCCCTCCTGGCTGACACTACCGCTAACCTTTTAGAGTTTTCTGAAGCAGCACAACGGTGGTTTACCCTCTGTGGATGTGGCAAAGAATCTGTGAAAGGCACAGCGTCTACTAGCCATCCATTGGACGCAAGTCACCCAGTTACAACCTTCCGGAAGGTAGTGAAGGTGAGCGTCAAGGACCTCCTACACGCTTAGAACTCAGCCATAGGTTTTCTTGCGGATATTATGCAGGGGTGCCCACGATTTCAGGCACACTGACTGTTTCGGGGGTTTTCGAAGCAGCGTGCCGGGTCAGAAGACCAGCTTCACCCACTTGCTTCTGTATATGCGAAGAAAGACAGCCGGCTGGAAAGAATAATGCTAAATCGTTCATTGTGCCCATATGCGGCCCTATATGGCATCAGGGATACCAATCTTGATGTTCAGTGCAAACCCAGCCAGAAAGTTCAACCAAGCCATTACACCAGGAATTTATCTATGGTCATCTTTCGGTGTTTTTGGCCCTATGACCCTTCACTGGCTCCGAAGGGATGCCCTTCTGGGCTATATGGTAGTCTGATAATCTGGTAACCAACAACCCTTGTACTTTCACTTTTTCTTTAGTTTACAGAGAACCCTGCATTCCTGTCTGGGACTCTGAACAAAACCAACCACATAACTGTGATCTGCAGGCTGTAGAAGAGGGACACCAGATCCCCAGAAGCTCCTCCCGCCTTCGCCTTTGCAACCTCCTTTTCCCAAACCCAAAGGCAACAATGAGCCCCGCAGAAGACCAGGCCAAACCCCATACCGGATGGAAGCTCTTCGCTGGGGCCGTTTTGGCAGCCCTTATCATCCTGCTTCCTCTCTCCACGAGTCCCTGCACAAGAAGAGCTGCAGCAGGTGCTACAGCCGCAGCTAGTGGAGCGGGTACTACAGCCAGAGCCGCTGCAGACACTACAGCCATAGGCGCTGCAGAAACTACAGCCGCAGCCATCGCAGATACTGCAGTCACAGCTAGTGCAGCAGTCCCTCTCCGAATGTCATACAAGCTTGTCACAGATCCAAAGGTTGTAACTGCAGCCAAATTGGCAGCAATCACCCCAGCCACTCCAGCAGCAGCAGCAGCAGTAGCAGAAGGCGATGACATCATACAGAACAGCACTTATTTACTCCCTCAGCCGTTGCCCCAACCCGCAGCTCTCCTCACCACCCACAGGAAATTACGCAAGCTACATCAGACTAGCATTAACGGCACCGATGACGATGCTACTCCTACTCCCGCTCCCACCCCAGCCTTCTCCCCGACTCCCACGCCAAGCCCGGCCCCCTCCCCGACTCCCACGGCTACCCCATCCCCTGCCCCCATCACACCCACAGTACCCTCTCCCAGCCCCGGGACAACCGTCATCTCACTAACCCCTCCCCCCACCAAAACCCGCGCACCCCCAGCACCCCCCGGAACCCTAAACCCCACCCCGCCCGCCCCTCCCAGCACTACTCCTCCCAGTCCTGCTGTCATTGTACTGCCACCGACGCCGCCCGTGGTAGCGGCACCTGAAGATGAAGAGACAGAGGCAGCACGGAATGCTACGATAAGGATAAACCCTAGTAAGACAGAGCAGGAGGAGGTGGTGCAGCAGTTGGAGCAGCAGGTGTATGCTGTGGCTCAACCAGTGGTGGTCACCTTTGACCTGCTTGGTAGGTTTTATTGCAATGCTCTGAACCCTAGAACACTAAAACCCTAAAATCCTAAACCCTAAGCTAGAGAGAATGGTAAGGGATCCGTGTAATCTTTACATCAAGGAACCCTTCCCACAATCCCACGCTGGAGAACAATACACGGTCTCCTCGCGTAGATCTCTCTCTCTCTCTAAGCTAGAGCAGCAGTTGGAGCAGCAGGTTTATACGGTGGCTCAACCAGTGGTGGTCACCTTTGACCTGCTTGGTAGGTAGTTGCTGTTGGCCATGGTTGCTGTAGTTCCTAAAACCCTAAGCCCTAAGACTTTAAAGCGTAAAACCTAAACTAGAGCAGAGGTTGGGGCAGCAGACAAGCCGATGCTGCAAATTCTGTGGTTATCTTTGACTTGCCTGGTAGGTATAAATGCTGTTGCCCTAAACCCTGAGATTTTGTGTCTCAAGAATCATAAACCCTAAGCTAATTCAGCATTTGTAGCAGCAGGTCCATGCTGTGGCAAGAAACCATGGTGGAATCACCTCTGACCTGCTGGGTAAGAGTAGTCGCTGTTGCCCCAATCTCTACAACATTGAAACCTGAACCCCTGGCTGCCTTATCCAAAATCCACGACCTCGGTCACCTCTCAGCATGGGAGTCCACCTCATATTTATAGTTTGATTGATGAATTAGAATAACTGCTTGTGTGCCCACCTGGTGACTGCCCAGATACGCTAAGTAGTGAAACTAAGACATGGTCGCTGATGCTTTGTAGGTGTGGAACCGGCACAGTACCCTCTTTGGGCCCCCTCTGTCCTCACAACCCTGACCAAACTGGCCAACGTCCCTGAACCCTGGCAGCTGCAGCAAATTAAACCCTCAGCAACTACGACCACAACTACCATCACCCCTGGGAGTCTTACAGGCGGCAGGAAGCTGGCTGGTCACCTGCTTCTGACTGTTGACCTTCCAGTGCCCATTGCTGGGGTGGGCAACGGTAATGAGGGAGGTGGTGGGAGTCCTACCAGGCAGCTGCTGCAGCAACAGCAGTCAACAGAAGTGCCCGATACTGCCAGTCAAAGCAGTCAAACTACCGGTCAAACCCCTGCACCCGCTCAGCTCCCAGGGCCAGCTACAGCCACAATTAGTAGCAGAGTGGTATACAGCATGAACACCACCTCTTATACTCTGGTTGCTTGGCGTCTGTCTCAGCCCGTGGTCAAAGGCAGTAGCAAGTTTGGGTGCTTGAATGAGCTGTGTGAGGAGTTGGCTGCTAGTGGGGTACCAGTGATACCAGGGAGCATTGTGGTGGAGCCTGATGGTTTAGGTGGGTGGGGTTAGGGTATATGGTATAGGGTTTAGGGGACCTGGTAGCACTAGGAGCATTGTGGTGTGGCACCCTGATGGTCTAGGTAGGTGGGTTTAGGGTTTAGGGGTACCAGTAAAAACAGGAAGCATCTAAAATCTACAAGTAAATGCAAGACCTGCTTATACAATAATACCACAGTAACGAGACCGAATCTTGGTGGAGCCTGATGGTTTAAGCAAGTGTGTATAGGGCTTAAAATTTAGGGGTAGCAGTAGTAGCAGGGAGCTTGTAATGGAGCATGGTGATTTTTGTGGGTGGGGAAGCGTGGTGAGTTAAGAAGGGGAAGGCATGTTGCTTGGGGGCCTCCTGTACTTCACCAGCTAACCACAAAGAATCCAACAAGTATTCCTGGTGTGTTAACCGTGATCTTTGCTAATTATCTGCCTTGTAGTCCTGAGAAGTAGGCTTTGAGGGCAATTCCTCCCTCACCCAGCTGAGGATCTTGTACAGCAGAGTGTGTTACATTTCCTCATACTGTTCCTGCTGCCCCTCCTGCTGCTGCTGCATGCTTTTGTTGCAGTGATCTTCCAAAACACCCGCAACCAAGCCCAGGCCGACAAGGCGGCCGCTGCAGCAGCTGCAGCAGACGCCGACACCACGCGACGCAACACGATCATCATCGCCGTCATTGTAGCAGTTGCCTCCGTGGTTGGGGCTCTCATCCTCCACAGGGCAGTGAAGGGCGTCATCCTCCGGGCAAAGCAAGCCGTAAACCTCCAGCGAAGCGCCGAGAAGTTCAATGATGAAGTCAGATCTGAAGTTCCCACCACGAACTCCACTGAGAACTTGCGCCAAGAAGATAACTCGGTAAATGAGCCAGCGCAAACAAGCACAGGGAGCAATCCATGGGCGACACACGATGGGAGGAATCAAGTTACCTCCCAGTCCCGCGATGTGGCCTGGCCAGTTTTTGATGACTACGGCTTGAACTACAGCTTAGGCTACACGGGCAAACACAAGGGGAACAACAGCAAGCAGGTGATCCGTACTGCAAGCCGGCAAGGTGTTGCACCTAGCAGTAGCACCACAGCTGTGGCTGCTGCTGGGACAGGTAGCAGTAGTGCGGGGAACTCTGATAACAGGAGCAGCAGCAGCAGCAGCAGTGGCACAGGCAGTAGGGCTCATAGCCAGGAAAGGGCTGAGGGGCCATGGGGAGGCTTCTGCTAAAACATTGCACAGCAGTTCGGCCAGAACCTCGGTCAGGATAAGATGAAGCTCTGATGGAGGGGATGGAATGTATGTGTCTCCAGGAGAGCTTTGGGTGATGCCATTGTTAGTGGTGTACTGTTGGAACAAATCGTTCCATTATTGCAACACTGACAATGCATCATCCAATTCTCTCCTGCAGACACATAGTAATCTCGGAACCACAAACCCATATGAACCAAGGGACTATCAGTTGCATCTACCTCCCCCATATGTGAGATGAGAGCATCCCTTGCTGAGGTTTTGGGTTTAGGGTTTAGGGTTTAGGGTTTAAGATGATGCTAAGGTTGCACGCCATCTTGTGTTGCATCACATCAGTGCATCCTGTTGGCTGGTGATCAAGGAGTCACTATCAGAAGGAGATCGCAGTAGCAACCCATGGAAGGTAGTTAGTCTTGTAGCAGCAGCAGCAGCAGAACTGGAGCTACCAGTAGCAGCCAGAAGAGGCCTGACCAGAGGTCATAAAACCCTAATGTTCCCTAAAGCCCTAATAAGAATTTTTAGGGTTTTATTACCTCTGGCCTGACGGGCCATGGGGAGATGTCTGCTACAATGTTGCACTACAATGCCTATATCAGATCAGGATATGATGAAGCTCTGATGAAGGGGATGGGAAATCACCCTGGGAGACATAGTGGCAACGGGCAACTCTGATTGCACCAGCAGCAACAGTCGGACAGTACCAGCCGGCAGCAGCAGCATCAGTCCTGTCGAGCAGCAGCAGCAGTGAGAAAGTAAGGCTGGCAGGAGAGACCTTAGCATTCATGGGGAGGCGTCTGTTGAAACATTGCACAGCGCTTGCAATAGCATTCTATTGGAACTGCTGTTCAATGTTTGAATAGATGCCTTTCCATGGTCAGGACAAGGTGAAGATCTGATGAAGGGGGGTGCCAAAGGGATCCGTGGCAGGACTGCAACTGTTGCAGCAGCAGCAGTAGCAGCAGCAGCAGCAAAAGCAGCAGCAGCAGCAAGAACAGGAACAGCAGTAGCGGGGGTAGCAGCTGGAGAGGCCTGAGGGACCATTCAAATGAGTAAAATGCGGAGAGATTAACCCATCTGCTGGTGAGAGGTTATGCTGAGAGATTATAAAGCAGGGCCAAGAACACGGCAAGAGAATATGAAGCTCTCATGAAGGGGGTGGGATTATGTTGCCGCAAAATCAGCGCCAGCAAGGGCAGCAGCAACAACAACAGCAACAGCTGCAGCAACAGCGGCAGCAGGGGCAGCAGGGGCAGGAGCAGCAGCAGAAGTAAGGCGAGTAGCCTGGCGAGGCATATGGACCACGGGGAACAAGCCTCTGCTGAGTTATGGTGTGTGTGGTCGTTTCGACCTAGCAGCTCTTTGCGGTTGCCACACCTTAGATGTTTGTTGTTGTTGTTAATCACAAAGCAGTGCGGAAATCAGGAGTGGATAAGAGTGCTCTGCGAAGGGGGTGGGGACTCAACCTGGGCGCTTTAGGGTGGAGGAGCGGGTATGGACAACTGTGCTAGCTCTCTGGATCCGCCTGGCTGGCTGCACCCGGTCTAATGCTCTTGTGCAGCAGCTTGGCCATGTTCTGGTTGTTGGAGTGGAACTCGCCCTAGGCCGGCTTGGACTGCATGAAACCAAAGTCCTCTAGCTTGTTCATGCTCTTCTCAGGGAAGCCTTGGGGGAAGGGGGTTTTGGGGTTTAGGGGAAGCCATGTTGGGGAGGTTAAGGTTTAGGGGAAGCCACACTGGTAGCAAGGGCAGCAGCAGCAGTAGGGCTAGCAGGAGCCATTTGTGACAGGCTTGAGGGACCATGGGAAGGCATGGTCTTGAAGCATTTCCCGTGACATTACTAATTGATTATGACAAATACTGGGACTGCCCAATCGGACTGGGTACCCCATGTACCCGGTGTGATGGCACAGACCAGTGCTGGTAATATGGCATGTGGGTCATACATGAGACTCTAATCAGTGCACAGCTTTTGGGCCGTGCAGTGCCTGCGGCAGAACTCTCATTAGTTTGCTAGAATGTGGGGAGCAGAAACACGTACTGGGATGCTGTGGCATGGTGTGGTATAGGGTTTAGGGTTTAGGGTTATGGAATGTGGATCATACTGCTGTTCTTTTGGGGGTGCCAACTCTCATGCCACCTCTCATGCAAGTATGATGGCACAAAGCAGTGCTGGTGGTATGGCATGAGGGGTCATAGTGCCGTTCTGGTGGTGGTGCCAACTTGTTACCTCTTAAAGGAAGAGAGCAGTGTGTAACGATGTCGTGATGACAGGATAACATAAGTGGAGCTGTGCTGGAGGGGAGGAACCCATGTGTGTAGGGCGGGAGTACTGGTGGAACTTCGTGACAGGTGTGGATCTCTTGATACTGGTAGTGGCGGTGGTATCATTGGCGAAGGCGGAGGGTGTTTGGGGTTTAGGGTTCTGGTGATGGTAGCTCCAGTGGCATCACTGCTGTCTAGGAGGGTGTTGGGTCTTGGACTATGTCATCTAGTGTTGCTTCTCGGTAACTTCTTGCCCTGCTCAGTGTAGACGGCCGTAGCTGCGACAGCAATGGATATCTCCTTCTCCTTCTGCTCCAGATACCAGCTTTGTGTGTGTGTGGGGGGGGGGGGGGTGAGCAGGGTGCATGTTGGTTCAACTGGCATGCGGACTCAAAGAGAATTCAATCATCAAGATGGGTGAAGTCTCACATTTCATTTGGTATCATTTGTTCTGTTAACCGCAGCCCACGGGGAGATCTTGATTGCATGTGCCTCATTGCTAGGCAGTGACAGAGTTAATACCATGTTGTCAATTGGGCTAAGCATCAATTGTCCTGCTGCATTGCTTTGGTGGTTGAGCGGGAGTTATATTCAGGACAAGTTTTGGTGCTAGTCAATTCTGCAGTCAAATAGCACTGGCATAGCGGATCAGACATGTATGGGGCCATGTTCAGGACACTTGCACCTGTGGTGATATCTGTTACACTCTGCCACTGTGGGTCTGTTGACTTGCTAACCAAATGTGGCAACACTTCCTATTTATTACCCGCATCATCATGATTACCATCACGCATTGATATCTTCCCATTTTTGTTGACTCTGTGTTCTGTTGCATGGCTGTTCACAACTGCATTTGTGGCTGTAGAGCTGGCTCATTGATGGGTGCTGGTAGGCTTGCAGTGGCTGGTTGATTTCTCATACAGTTCCCATAGTTTACCCATCATTCAGTTAGCAGGTCTTTCGTGTGTCTGTTCTGCATAATGGGAGACACGTGTTGGATGTTCATGCTCTGTCCTTGCAATGTGACGGTTGATTTTCGGATGGTACTCCCACTCGTGCTTCTGGAGCATCTGAGCTGGATGTACCGAGCATGCCACATATGAAGTGGTAATTCTGAATAACGTTTGTAAGAGCATCAGAGACGGTTGCATGCCAAGTTGAAGGTGACTTGTACCGCATGCCTGCTGGTGACCACTGGTACAGTACTGAAGGTGCACGTCGGTTCAGCTAACATGCCCACTCAGCGTACTGAGCATCAATTAAGGTTAAAAAGCTACACGGATCTGCTAGTCTCACTTGTTCTGTTAACTGCAGCCCAGGGGACGATCTCAACTGCATGTGGCTCACCGCCAGGCAGTGAAAGACTATTATCAAGCTCTCAACAGGGCTAAGCAACGCAAGTAATGTACCCTTGCTGTTTCCACCTCAGAAATTGGCTGACTGCAGCCGGAATGAGACAGAGGCTGTCCGCCTCGAGATGTCCGTTCCGGGAGTTGTGTTGCCTCGGCAGTTTCGAAGGAGGTCTGTCATGTCAGCAAACGCCCTCTCAATGTTGCCACTATGTCAGCCTCTGCTTACCGGCAGCTTGGCGTATCATGGCCTCTGCAAGGCCGGTCGTGTCGTCCACTCTCCCACCCTTTCTTCACGACATCTCTCCCCCTTCACGTCCCGTTGCTTTCGAGACACCACCGTTTCCACCCGTCGTTCTAAAGCAATCAGCCAACGCATTCACGTAATCGCCATCTCACAGAGCGTTCCTCGGGTGCAACCGTTCCTTACAGGAGGGCAGCCTGCGGACCTGCTGTCACCTGCTGTTCTTCTTCCCCCTGGAACCCAGGTAAACATCTGACGAGGATGCTCGAGAGCCCATGCTAACGAGGCACAGTATACACGCAGGCTATTTACTATACTATGCTTCCAACCAGCCTTGAGCTTGACTTTGACAGTCCTGGGCTCTGTCCTACCTGCTGTGCTAATGCCCCAGCATACACGTTTGCATGAAAGCATTCCGTACTAGCGGCATGCACCATTGCAGAACGTCTGTTCCCATGCAGCTTTCCATGTAAGAAGCAGTGTATGACCATGGGCCCATCTTGTCCAATGACACCCCCCCTGGCCCCCCCCCCCCCTTTTCATGCCTTCCACAGGACCCGAGTCTCTCTATAAACTCTAAGACCCACGTGGGTTTCTCCTTCACCCCTCGCTGCAATTCAGAACTACAATCTCCTCTTGGGCACCCTTGTTTCATCTGACAAATGAAGCCAAATGGGTCTACCGCCCTCCTCGTCCGTCAGAAGATGCTTATCACCGTTTTGGCATCCCTTCTGTTGCTATCAACGTCTCCCAACACCAGCGTCACCGCCTGGTCACCCGCCTCACTCCTCCACCGCCTCACTAGTGACACCTCCGGTGACACCCCCACCAGCAGCTCCGGCAACTTCCATTACTTTCGCCAGACCCTAAACCCTGGCAACCCCCACCAGCCCGTCAACCCAAACCCTAAACCGCTCCCTGCTCTGACTGATCTATCAGCTGATGATTCCACTGGAGGCACAGTGTTAAGGGGCTTCAGTAAACCCTCAGAATCATCACACGGAGTTCCATCAATGAACCCGCCGATCTTCCCAGACGATATCGACCAATTAATGGCGATTAGTACCGATTACATCCCCGCAACACAAGCTACTGCTACTGCCGCCACCGCTGAGGGGCAAGTGGTAGAGGGGGGAGGTGTTGGTGGCTTGTTGGATATTCTGGAGCATTTGGAAGATGGATTGCCAGGTGTGGAGGCGGCGCTATATGAGATAACATTATCTGCAGTGCTGCCTGCTGCTGCTGATGCCGTGCTTGGTGAGTGGTGGGGAGGGGGGCTGAATTAGGGTTTGGAAAAGGGAGGCTGGGTTTAGGGGTGAAGGGGCGTTTAGGGGGGTAAGGCTGGTTGGGGGTGGAGGCGAGGGATATTCTTGCTTGTTGGATACTCTGGAACATCTGTAAGAGGGCTTGGCAGGTGCGGAGGGAATGTCTGTGATAATGGTATCTGAAGTGCTTCCTGCTGCTGCTGATGCAGTGGTTGGTGAGGGGTGGGGAGGGTCCGGAGAGGGGAAGGGATGACGGGGCAGGGGGGGAATGGGGCAGGGGACAAGAGGAGCGGGCCAGGGGGGGGGGATGGGGGGCAGAGGGACGGGAGGTCCGGGCAGGAAAGGGCTAATTTGGCTTAAAGGGATTGAGTAGCAGCTGTGGGGGCCTTGGGATAGGTGTGATGGTACAAACAAACAGACATCCAACGTGGAGCAACACTCAAGATGTGGTGTGGGTGATCTAAGCAGACACTAGCTACGGCGTATGCCGCGTATTCAGAACCATTACAAGGGACACAGGAGGCAATCCGAGGGCTTGGAGGCTTGGATATAACCTGGGAGAAAGGGGGGGGGGGCTGAAGTGGGCCTGAAGGGGGGTGAAGAGATTGTGTATTTGGTCATCGCTCTCAGAAATGATGAGACCCATTTCAATGAAGGCACTAATCAGTTTTTAAGGACCCATTTCAATGAAGGCACTAATCAGTTCTTAAGGACCCATTTCAATGAAGGCACTAATCAGCGACAGAGGTGTTAGTATTCATGTCTAACAGGTCCTTCTGTTTAAACCCACCTGCCCTTTTTCTTCTGCAATGTAGGTGCTGCCCTGCCAAACGATTATCCCATTTGGGAGGAATTTGAACTCGGAGCTGCATCTCAGGACCAGAATCTCGCAGAGGGTTTTGCAGAGGGTTCTACAGGTAGCTTTGCAGAGGGTTTTGCAGAGGGCCTGGAAGAGGGCTTCACAGAGGGTATTGGGCAGGGCTTCGCACAGGGTTTTGCAGAAGGCTCTGCAGATCTGAATGATGACGATGTGCTGGCAGAAGACAGAAGTGCTGATGCAAATCAGATGCTGGAAGAGCTCTATGAAGAATTCCTGCCAGGATCAGACTGGGGTTTAGATGCAGATGCAGAATATGATTACCCGGGCGGTCCCGATGCTTTTAGGAGCTCCTATTTGGAGGCTTACGAAGCAGCAAAAGCAGCAGACGAGGATTACTGGGCAACAGACCTTTCATTTGAGCCATCAACAGCAGAAGCAGCATCAGGAGCGAGCTCTTCTGAAGCTCTTGAATCCCTTGCTGAGACATCCAAGCATCACCGGAAACTCCAACAGCTCGTAAACCCCTTTCCTCCTATGATAGATGCTATAGTGGATCTATTTACCCCTGGGACACCCCCCGCCAGCCCCGCGCCGTCTCGCCCTGCCGCCCCAACCCCTTCCCCCGTCCCCGCCGCACCAGCTAAGCCTGCTAGACCACCCGGTAAGAACCCACCAGCAAGCCCTTCTCCGGCACCGGTCGTCACCCCTGCGGCGGTTACGAACGTCACCGCTGTGAATTCCACCGTGAATTCCACGACACTGGTGCCGCCGAAGAACGGCGTGGTGCTGCCGAACGGGACGAATGCGACGACGTTGGACGTTCCGCTGAAGGATGTGAATTCGAGTGTGAAGTTGATCCCGAGCAAGCAGGAGGAGAAGGAAGTGATGCAGAAGTTGGAGCAGCAGGTGGCGGAGGCGCAGGCGGCTAATAGGGCACAGCTGGTGAAGGTGCAAATGGACCTGATAGGTGAGTCGGATAGGTGGGGTGGGACGGGTGGGGTGGGGTGGGGTTTAGGGGGCGAAGGGGCGGGCCAGGGTTAGAGAGGGCAGTTTAAATGGATTTGATAGGAAAAAGGGAACCCTGGGGTGGAGGGTTGGAAGGGGGTTTAGGGGAGGGGAGGGGGCCGGGTTTTAAGGGTGTGAAGCAGGGTGTGTGGGGCACAGCTGATGAGAGGTGCAAATGGATCTGATAGATGAGTTGAGAATGAGAAAATAAGTTTGGAGAGGTGAAAGGGGGTTTAGGAGAAAGGAAGGGACGGCACTGGGGTTTAAGGGGGCAGAAGTTGGAGCAGCAGGTGGCGGAGGTGCAAGCGGCGAATAGGGCTCAGCTGGTGAAGGTGCAAATGGTTCTGATAGGTGAGTGAGAGTGGGTGGGGTGGGGGGTGGGAGGTGTTTTAGGAAAGGGGAAGTGCGGGCTTGGGTTTAGCGGAGGCGCAGACGGCTGATAGCCCACAGCTGGTGAAGATGCAGATGGATCTGATAGGTGAGATCGAATGTGAAAACATGGGTTTGGAGAGGCGGAAGGGGGTTTAGGGGAGGTAAGGGGCGGCACTGGGGTTTAAGGGGTGGTGGTTCATCTTTAGTTGGTAGGCCAGTGAAAATCCTGGTTCTGGAGAGGTGGAAGGGGGTTTAGGTGAGAGGAGGGGAACACGTTTAGGGATATAAAGCAGGGTGTGTGGGCAGAGCTGGTGAAGGTGCAGATAGATCTGATAGGTGAGTGGAACTATGTGCCTATGGCACTTATTGCTATGGCATATCATGAAATGCAATAATAAGAAAAGGTGAGTGGAACATTGGAAATTGGATTTGGAGAGCTGGATCGGGGTTTAGGGGAGGGGAAGGGGTGGCACTGGGGTTTAAGGGGGGTTCATGTTTAACTGGTAGGCCAGTGAAAACCCCAGTTCTGGAGATGTGGAAGGGGGCTTAGGGGAGGGAATGGGCCCGGGTTTGACGACAAACGCTGACTTGCGCACTGCCCTATCTCCTGCTCAGTTCCAATTCTTGCTAATGTGCTTTTAAACGCCAGCCAATGCGTGCGTTGATTCAGTGTGCTTCCAGAGATTATGCTAACTAGTTCTTCAAGTACTTTTATTTTGCGGTGAACCTAAACGGCCCTTGGGGTCATCTCTGTGAATATTGCTCGAGATAGCAGCTATAGCTAGACGCCAGAGCCATTCCTATTTTGATCGTAGTTTTATGATTAAACTAAACGCCCCTAGGGGTCATCTGGGCTGATCTGTGAGGCAGGGGTCCAGAACCCCCCCCCCCCCCTTCGCCCTTCCCCCACACCCCACACCCCTACCCACCCCCATCACCGACTGCCGTTCTCTGCTGCTGCGCTGCTGAACCAATTCGGTCTCGCTATCGCCTGTGGCGTTATTAAGCTCCTGCGTTTCAATCAATCAATCAAAACGCAAGACCAGCAATGCCAATGGCCAAACAAACCTAGGCCACAAACACAAGGCTCCTGATCACAATCACGAATCCACACAACCGATGGTGGATTTGCCACACACAAGCTGAGGCTAGATGCAACGGCGTGCACACCAAGGGGAAACAAACACCACCACTAAAACCCAAAACCTGCTCCACTTCCATCACACATGGGTGGCGGGGAGGCAGCAGGATCAAGCACCACCCTAGTAGGGGCTGGAGGTGGCTCCCACCACCTAGGTACTGGTGAACCACCATCCTCCCAGCCACTGAAAGGCACCACATAGCGCTCCACATGCTTATCAATAGCTTGCTTAGTGCGCCTTCTACACCTCACTAACCGTTGGCTTTCCCAAGGGTGCGTAAGATCCCACAACCTCTTCCTCCAAGCACTCTTAATCTGACATGAAGCCTCCCAGCTCCCCTCATCTTGACCAAGCACCTTCAGATCTGCACACACGCATTTCTCCCAGGTATGGCGAGGCCTACCCACTGGCCTCGTCATGTCACCATGTAATGAAGAGAACAACGCAATATGCGGCAACCTGCCCTCCTCCATGCGGCCCACATGCCCCAGCCACCTCAGCCTATTTGCTGTGATGTATGCTGACAAGGTGGCTACCCCACATGATTTCCTGATATGCTCATTGGTGTGCCGATCTGACAGCCTGACCCCCAGGATGCTCCTAAGGCAGCTAGAGTGCACCCGCTCAAGCTTTTGCGATTGCACTTTGGTCAGGGACCAACACTCACTCCCGAACAGCAGAATTGGCAACACATATGCCTTGTAACACTTCACCTTCGTAGCCAATGACAGATGCTTGGTACCCCACATCTTTTCAAACTGCTTAAACCTCCCCACAGCCTTACCCCTCCTGATATTCAACTCCACATCCAACCTGCCATCAGTCACAAGCACACTTCCCAAGTACTTGAACTGTGACACCTCTTTTACCACACCCTCACTGATAACCACCTCTGGTCCTTGCTGCACTGGCACATCCCCCTCCTTCCAATCCTTGTCAATGGACAGGATCTCAGTCTTGCTTGCATTGATGCGCAACCCAAGACTAGCAGCAACCTTGTCCATCACCTGCAGCATGACCACCAACTCCTCCCTGCTGGGACTTAGCAACACCATATCATCTGCATACAGCAGAACAGACAACAGCTCCACACACCCACCACTACCACACCCATCACGCTCAAGTTTCCCATCTGCATGATAGGCTAGCTTCACCCCACATCCCTCCGGCATCTGAGCCATTGCCTGCCGAACCACAAAGTCCATGTAGATGTTGAACAGCAAGGGAGCAATGACACATCCCTGCCGCACCCCGCCATGCACATCAAACCACTCAGACACCACACCACCCATCCTAACAGCAGCCTGTGTGCCAGTATGCAAGTCCATCAGCAACTCTATCAGCTTTGTGTGTACCCCGTACACATGCAGGATGCGCCATAGCGTGTCTCGCGGTACAGAATCATATGCCTTACGCAAATCCACAAAAGCCATGAATAGAGGCTGATCGAATGCTACAGACTTAGAGATGACCTGGCGTATGGTGAACAGAGCATCAGTGAGGCCCCTCCCCTTCCTAAAAGCAGACTGGTTATCAAGCAGTTGTGCATCGATATGAGAACTGATCTTAGCCAAAATGACCAAGACATACACCTTCCCCGGTATACTTAGCAAGCTTATCCCCCTATAGCTATCTCTCACTTTGCGCTCTCCTTTGCCTTTATACAGTGCCACCAACAGTGCACGTTTCCACTCCACTGGCGCTTTCCCTGACTCCCACACCGCCACAATGACCCTGTGCAACCATTTCAGCATGGTCCCACTGAGCTTTAGCATAGGCGCTGCGATACCATCAACCCCAGGAGCTGCCCCATTACGACAGGCAAAGACAGCTTCTTCAACCTCCTGCACAGTAGGTGGCTGAGCTGCTGCTTCACTCTGCTGGTTTGCACCTTGCCCTGCCTCCATCTTCTGCACTAACTCCTCAATGGTCTGCTGCATTTGCTGGTCGAGCTTGGCAGGGCAGTTGAGGACATCAGCAAAGTGCTCAGCAAAGCACTTCACCACCTCCTCCCTGCTTTGGAACAGCTGCTTGCCATCAGCACCCCCTAGCACAGCTGTAGGAGCAGCAGAGCTACTGCCCTGCTGCTCCTTGAAGATCCGCTGGACATGCTTGTGGAACACGGCTAGATTACCAGCTTTTAGAGCATGTTCCGCAAACAGCGCTTGCTGCTTGAAGTACCGCTCCTGATCCTTCTTAACCGCTCGCCTAGCAGCATTATTGGCCTCCCTGTAATCTGCCCTGGTAGCATCATTAGGAGAGGACAGCACCGCTGCATGTGCTGCATGTTTCCGCTCAATCTTCTGCAAGGTCGCCTCGGATATAGCGAAATCTCGGCGCCGCTGCTGAGGCTTGAGGTTTAGACCAGCCTTATGGGCTGCTTGGCTGGCTGCCGCTGTTAGCTGTGTCCATTCGTCTTGTGCGCTCTGCAACTGAGCCCCTACCAGACGGCTGAACTGGTTAGACATTGCCAGCTCAAAGCACTGCTGAGTTGCTGCAGATTCCTGCAGCCGGCTGCAGTCATAGGGCCGTGCTGGCTGTCCCTTCGCACTGTGCTGCTTGGCCACTGACAAGCGGAGGCGCATCGTAAGCACCAGCATTCTATGATCAGAGCCACCTGTATCAAAGCTGCGAAAGACCCTGCAGTCTGTCACACTTGACATGAACCGCTTGGAGACAGCTATGTAATCGATGACCCTGAGCACATCCTGCTTGTTTCTATTAACCATCTTGTGAGTAGCAGTCCGGTAATTGCTGTGCTTGAAGAAGGTGTTGGCTAAGCGAAGGTTCAAGGCACCAGCCAGCTGCAAGAGTCGCTCACCATTCCTGCGTTTACTTGTTGTTTTTCCGATTCTGCAGGGGTTCAGTCTTCTCAATACTCCGCATGGGCCCCTTCCATACTCAGAGCTCTGGGGGCCCTTTCCAACGTCTTAGATCAATGGGAGCTCCAGACTATCGCGGACGTCTCATATGAACAAACACAAACCAGTGGCAACTCACCAGGCAGCTCACCAGGCAACTCACCAATCGGGCGGAAGCTGAATGGACACTCCCCTGCTGACCCTTCCTCTTCCACTGGCACTGCTACAGCTGCCGGCTCCACTGGCAGGCTACTGCTGCAACGTCTGTCTCCATCTCCCAGCCCTGCAACCACCAGTCAAACCCCTGGTAGCTTGTGTGAGCTTGGCTGGGGCGTCAGAGGTGGCTGTGTCCAACAAGGCATGCACAGGCTGCAAGGTGGTGTACTACTGCAGCAGGGGGTGCCAGGTGGACCATTGGAAGGTGCACAAAAGTCTGTGCAAGCAGCTGAAGCAGTAGATAGTGCATAAGGTTGGCGTGGCATTTGTTGTGGGCATGCCATAGCTTATGCATCAGAATCTTGGCTAAGTGGCAGGCTTCGTGTGTAGAGTGCATGCATTTGCAAGAGACAAAACGTACCCTTGGTTGGGATGTCGGTTTTGTGACGTTGGTTGCTGATGAGTGGTTTTGGCAAAATTGGCTTCAAGGGCTGTGGCTTGCTCGGTGTAGGTGGTGTACATTGCAGCTGGACCTTCTCTAGCACTGGAAGTTCTAGTGTGTGTTGTGACAGATAGTGAGATTACACAGAGGGAGAAGCGGGAAAATGTCATCGAGCGGTTCTTACCCGCACCTGCAGCCTCAGGGACAGAACTAGAAGGAACGAAGCCTTAGCAATGATCGAGACCACATTCCCGGGGGTGAGTGAGTGGCATTCCTGTGGTGTCGAGCATGAACAGGGCTGGACCATCGTGCGGGCCTTCAAAATCAGACCAGCTGGCGATGCGGATAGATCAGGAGCGGCTACAACCCTAGACATTCTGGCCTTGGATTTTTAACTGTGTTTAACGATGAGCTTTGTGCCAAGGAATATCTTATGAATCCAGCCCTGCTCCTTTGCGTTTCTTTTCACGAAGTGTGCTGCTCGTAACCTCCGGTCGGGTGGTGCCCAGCTGAGTACACTTGCTGTTCTTGCTGTCATGTGCCGACCATCATTTAGATCACCTCCAGTAGAAGCCGTTCCGGTGCGAAGACGATTTCATCCGCGACCATCCCCTGTAACTTGCAGCGGCACGTAAGCATCGCTGAGCAGTTGAATTTCGTAGCCACCGTTGGATTCGTGCTTTACAGTTTCGATATCTGCGTTAGCTTTCTATGGTCACTCCAAGATCCAACACATTCTCTGACTCGAGCAAGCTGCTGGTCGTCTGCTGGAGTGCTTGGCGTGACTGCTTCAGACGTACCCTCCCAATCGTTTACTGGGAGGTACTTGCAACCCGTTCACATGAGCCAAATACAGGAGGTCACTGATGTGTAAGGAGTTAAGTCGAAACTAGCACGTGCGAAGGTGAGGGCCTCGTGGGGCTCATGGCAGTGAATCATGTAACCATGAGCGTCGAATCGACCTTCATGTGCACAACGTTCGTCCATGTCCCTATACCTTCAGAAGGCACCTTCTAGCTCCAGCCATGTGTTCCTTGTGTGGCCATGGTATGCAAAGTCCCACTCCAATGCAAGGCATCCACTCCAAAGCTCAGCAACCACCTGACGGAAGAGACCACAGCTAGTCTTACGGCCCTACACTTCGCTAGGTATGCTAGCACCATATGGCTATGGCGTTGACAAGCTTCTCCTGTGCATGCCTGATCCCTGCAGGACATCCGCAACACAGCATACAGCCGACCATGCCAACTGCTGCCCTTGATTGGGAAGGCTTCCTGCAGCTGTGGTCCATTCCTGAAGCTGAAGCCTTCCTTTGCCAAGCAGCTTCAGAGCCCCTGCCCAAGAGGGGGCGCCTGCAGCAGCTGCTAGTCAAGACACATCAGATCCTGTCCCATGCCCTGGAAGCCAATGCATTCCAGAGTAAGGAAGCAGTGGCTGCAGTTCAGTGCAAAGCAGTGGCCCTGCTGGCAAGGCTGCTACACAGGCTGCAGCAGAGCCCGAAGCTGGAGCTCAGCCTCATTGCCAAGCATCCCCTCAAGTCAACCTGGTACTGTGTGCTGTTGAGCCTGAACCACATAACAGAACGACTCTGCAAGCAGTATTATGTACAGCCACATTGTAGCCTTGGGCAGGTCTCGGACGCTTCAGAGACCGGCAGGATTACCCTTGCTTTCATTGAGCAGATGAATCAATCAACAGGTAGGTTCTGAGCTCATGAAGCATGCATAGCTGGGAACTGCGTTCCATACAACAAGTATCAGAGGCTACGAAATTCCATCTTTGATTGTTCATGAGATGGCTACCGACCAGCATACTTATCACGCTGTGACCTATATGGTTATTGAAGCATCCTCAGATGACATTGAGATCTTGGGGACTTTTGCTCCCAGTGCTGGAGTTGATGCCAACCTCCTCCTGCTGCCAGTTGAAGCCTAAAGTCGCTGTTACTGCATCCGATCTTCCTGAGGCTTTTGATAGCGGTAGTGCAACGCCATGGCCACCCTTCTTCTTTGCCTTTAGCATGCTGCGCAATACTTGAACCCATAGCTCTGCTGTAAACCATGGACCCTTGGGCACCAGGATGATTGCAGCAAACTCCTCAAGGCTGCAACAGGAATGTTCATGTCCTTGTGCTGGTTTGCAGTTTACTCTGCCGAAGTGCAGGACGTCTCCTGTCCTAAACAGTCCATCTGTGCTATGCAGGCTGGATGTAATGTGGGCCTGCGGCACAAGGGTTAATGCAGCAAACCCCTGGGGCTGGTCTGCAGTTTGCTTGTAACTACACCAGAGTGCAGAACGCCTTGTGGTGCTAACAGTGTTTTATCTCCCAAATGTTCTTTGCAGGCTGGATGGAAAGCACCCCAGCCTTGCTTCGCTGGTTCCTGGAGCAGAAGCAAGCTGTGTTCCCAGGGAGCTGTGTTCCCTGGACTCTAATAACTCAGTACCTTGCGCTGTCCAGTGCCAAGCGTGAAAGAACCAGCGCAGGGGTTGTCCTAGTATCGAGCATCATGACAATTGGCCGGGAGTATCAGCAGGCTTTGCTGCAGTCGGCAGGGGGAAGGCATCTTAGCAAAGATGTGGCCAAGCTGCTGGGGACCATAGTGAGGTGCCATGGCACGGCCTGTAGGAGTATGTTTGATTCATCCAGCGCCGTGCCGTGCCATGAAGGCCCTGCAATGCAGCAGCTGCTTCTAAGTCCAGCTCTGGCACAAGTAGTACTCTTGCAGTTGGCCGGAGCCTGCCAACAGGTTCATCAGCAGCACCAGAAGGGGCAGCAGCAGTTCCAAACACAGATGGCTACACCAGGAGGCAGCAGTAGCAGCAGCAGCAGGGTTGGCGTTAACACCAGCACCAGCAGCAGCAGGAGGGTTGGCATTAACACCACCAACAGCAGCAGCAGCAGCAGCAAGCCTGGTCCACTTCACAGCCTATCATTTGCAGAGCTGGTGGTTCCCCCCGACCATGACCTGGTGGCAGCAGCACTCGGGAAGGAAGCAGTAGCATTATATGCTGGGGAGGCAAAGCCGGCACCTACGGATTCACCGGATGCTGAGGTGGTGAGCCCCCTTGGCATCCTGCAAAGCAGCATTCATCCCCTGGTGCAGGTTTGCTCGGCCACTCTTAAGGTCGCAGCAGCAGCAGGTGGAGCCCTGGACGAGAAGATGCCAGTCTCAACCATGGTATGGTTGCAGGTGCTGCTAGAAGCTTGTGTTCTATGTGGGGAGCTAGCTCTGAAGAACAGCTGCCTGCACTACACAGTGCGATATGTGCTACGGATGCTCGGCCCATTACTGAGCTGTGTGAGCCGTGCAGAGTGGGAGAGCTTACTCGAGGCAAGGGGCCCATTTCTCCTGGAAGCGTTGAGCACTTTCCTCAGCGCATTTGAGGAGGCCCAGCAGCAGCAGCAGCTGGACAAGGTGAAGCAGCAGCTGGACAAGCAGCGGCAGCAACAGCAGCTGGACAAGCAGCAGCAGCAGCAGCAGCAGCTGGACAAGCTGAAGCAGCTGAAAAAGCAGCACCAGCAGCTGGACAAGCAGCACCAGCAGCTAGATAAGCAGCAGCAGCAGCTGGACAAGCAGCAGCAGCAGCAACAGCTAGACAATCTGAAGCAGCAGCTGGACAATCTGAAGCAGCTGCACAAGCAGCAGCAGCAGCTGGACAAGCAGCAGGAGCAGCTGCTGGACAAGCTGAAGCAGCTGGACAAGCAGCAGCAGCAGCAGCAGCTGGACAAGCAGCTGGCTGAGAGGGCGGGTGTAGATGAGAAGGATTTCATGTTTTTGATGAGTTGTGCCCCCGGCATGCTTCAGGACTGTTTGAAACGCGATGTTAATCGCCAGGTGAGTGGACATGCATGAAGACAGCTAGTAGCAGCGTAAACATCTACCTGATTCTTAGTATCACATGTCGTGATAAGCCATAGCAAAAAGTGCCATAGGCCCTGCACCTTACGTGTATACAAAACAAACGAGGTAGAACAGACATGCAGCACAAAAGCATCAGCTCTGCCTCTTAGGGCACTTTGGCGCTGTGACTTTTGTGGGGGTGATAGAAGCTTGTTGCTGTGTACCCATTTTATCCCTTATGGTCCGTCCTAAAAGAATGAAATGCAGTATGCTGCCATGTGTGTCTGCCTGGTATTGGCCATAAGAAGCTCCACATATATAGTTCCCAGCCCAGGTGCAGCTCTGGTGTTTCCTGACCTCGCACCATGCTGGTTGCAAGTTTTATACGCACATGCTTCTGGCAACCTTATACCTACAAGCTTCTACATCTGTCTGAACAAGGTCAATTTATACCGCTTCTGCTGTGCCAGCTAGTCCTCCAGACCGCAATCTGGAGGTTGGTACAAGTAATCAAAGCAGGGGAGAGTGCAGACGAGAATAGCAGGGTCTGTCATGCAGTGCTGAAAGCGACAAAAGCAGGGTGCAGCGAAGAAAGCAGGCTGCAACCACCACCCCAAATGTAGACCATGTCCTGTGACCACAATCTGGCCAAATTATGCACTAGTAAGAAGCAAGCATCTAATTCTGTCAGCGGTAATTAACTCTGTGTAAGTTTTGGGCCCGAAGTGAGACTGGCACCTGCAGTCAAATCTTCCTGAAGCCCATGAAATTGGTTGTTATGTCACTTCTGGTTTTAACCATAGTTTGCCTCGAGGATAAAACGGAGGCCAGCCTGACTGAGGGAAGTTCCTGTAGATGTAATTCAATCTCTACTCTAACCTACAAATCCTCATGCATGATTGCTCCCATCCCTTCCCCCTTCTCTCCCAGTGACCTTATTGATCTGTCACAATTTTCTAGCATGATACCTCCTTGTAATAGCACTTCTTGTTCAGTAACCATTGTCAGCCTGGATACAGGATAGAGTGGAGTTCATGTTGGCTCTGAGCAAAGCTCAATTCTTGCATGCAATGTACTCTCTGTTCTAATAGAGATTCTTAAGCCTAATGCCTCCATCATAAGAGCCTAAGAACTAGGCAATGTTGCTTGCTGTTGTGGCAGGTGGTGCTGTACTCTGCGCTCTCAGACCACAACCCCACAGCATACTACCAGCTGGTGGACCGCTGCTGTCGCTTCCTATTTAGGGACCCTGCCGGCGGCGTGGGTGTGCTAGGTAGCAGCAGGGACAGGGGTAGCAGTGCAACTAGCAGCAGCAGCAGCAGAGTTGTGGTGGGGGAGACCAGTAGCAGCAGCAAGGGCCACCGCAGCAGTAGCAGGAGCAGCAAGGATATTGCTGCTGGCTGCAGCAGCAGCAGCAGTAGCCACAGCACGGCTACCAACGGCAACAGCAGCTGCAGCACCAGCAAGGCCGATGGCAGAGGTGGCAGGAGCATGGAACCAAGCGGCGAAGCCTGCAGCAGCAGCAGCACGAGTGAGGTTGACAGTACAGTTGGCAGCAGCAGGGGCAAGATGTCTGATGAAACTTTCAAAGTTCTTGTCAGCAACCTCGACATGCTGAACAGCATGCTGCAGCAGCCACATCATGTCTTCAGCAGCACCTCCAAGCAGCTGTCAAATAACTGGCAGCAGCAGAAGGCATACATCTCAGCAGTTGCCAGTTGGACCAAGGCATGGCTTGAGCTGGTGCAGGCAGCTGGGCATGCTGTTGCAGCTAGGGGCGATCATTTAGTCATGCTGCTGGATTCACTCACAATCTACATGTCGTCGGTGTTGGGGCTTGTAAGTGATGAGCCAGAGGGGCCCGGCTGTCAAACAGATGAAGGTTGGTGTATGGTCATGCTGCTGCTGCTGTTGCTGTGGCTGGCACGAGGGGTGCTGGCTGCAGGACAGCTGCTGCTCAAGGGGACACCTGGGAGGGATATGGTCGCTTCAAGGAGCATAAAGAGCAGCAGCAGCAGTAGGAAAGAGGGAAGCAGCAACTGCGAGCAGAAAGGTGGTGATACGGACCCATGTGATGGGAGCAGCAGTGGCACTAGCAGTAGCAGCAAACCCACATGCTGGGGCGGTGGGAGTGGTGACAGCAGCAGTGGGGACGCCAGAATTGAGAGCGGTGGCAGTGCTTGTCAGAGAGGGCGGGAAAGCTTACCTCCAAGCGACTTGCAGGAGACCTTCGTACAGGAGAGCATGTTGCGGGAGAGCATCTTGCAGATGGCCTTGATGCAGAGGGATTGCTTGGCAGCATGGCATAAACGTGCGGGAGGTGCTGTGCCTTCAACAGTAGCAGCAGCAGCTGGCATGCCGGGCCAGCAACAACCAGCTGGTGTGGCCACATCTGGCTGCGGAGGCTCTATCACTCCACTAGATGGTGTTGCACCAGCAGCAGAGGCTGGGATACGTACAGTTAAGGAAGCCACCTCTCCCAAGTTTCCAGCAGCAGCAGCAACACGAGTTGGAGCAGATGTATCCTGCAGAGATGGTCGGGCCCGGTCAGTCTCTGCTGCTCCTGTTTCTGGTGCTGATGGTGGTACAGGAAGTGTGGCAGATAGCAGTGGGACGGTGGCTGGATGCAGTATCTCCAGTGCAAGCCTGGTGGCTAGCGGTGCTGCTGCCGGGGACCCCCTTCCCAAGCGATTGCAGGTGCTGCCACAGCAGGGGTTACCAGCAGCAGTGGTGGAGCAGTTGGAGCACATCAGTAGAACTTGGACAGCAAAGGAACTGGCAGTAGGAGCACCATCGGTGGTTGCCGCATTGGACTATGTTAACACCTTGACAGAAGGGCAGCAGCAGCGGGTGCTACATGATTTGTTGCAGCTGGGTGAAGTGTTTCTCGCAGAGGTGCCTGTGTCTGTGGGCTGCAGCAACCCAGCTTGTGTGAGCTTGGCTGGGGTGTCAGAGGTGGCTGTGTCGAACAAGGCATGCACAGGCTGCAAGGTGGTGTACTACTGCAGCAGGGAGTGCCAGGTGGACCATTGGAAGGTGCACAAGAGGCTGTGCAAGCAGCTGAAGCAGTAGCGCATAAGGTGGGCGTGGCATTTGTTGTGGGCATGCCATAGTTTATGCATCAGAATCTTGGCTATGTGGCATGCTCTGTGTGTAGAGTGCATGCATTTGCAAGAGACAAAATGTACCCTTGGTTGGGATGTCGGTTTTGTGACGTTGATGCTGATGAGCTACATGTTTGGGTATTCGCCTTGGTTGGTGTGCTGGCCGTCTTGGGTGGTACATATGCGGTGGACTTACTGGACATCCTGCTTGGTTGGTGCTCTGGATTGTGTTTGATTTGGATACACCCATCAGTCTCCTGCTGGTGATTTGTTTGCCGTGTCCGTAGTTGGATGTCTGCTTGGGTATTCCTCTTGCTTGGTGGTATGGATTCCATTGTTTTTGGACCCATCCGATGGTGTGTTTGGTCGTTTCGACCTAGCAGCCCTTTGCGGTTGCCGCACCTTAAATTTTTTTTTGTTTGTTTTGAGTGGTTTTGGCAGAATTGGCCTCAAGGGCTGTGGCGTGCTGGGTATATGTGGTGTACTACTGCAGCTGTGTCTGGTGTAGGTGGTGTACTACTGCAGATGGACCTACACTAGCACTAAGAATTCCAAGTGTGTGTTGTGACAGATAGTGAACTCACACAGAGGGAGAAGGGAAAATGTCATCGAGCGGTTCTTAAACAAACAAACAAACAAAAATTTAAGGTGCGGCAACCGCAAAGGGCGAAGCCTTACCCGCATCTGCAGCCTCAGGGCGAAGCCTTAGCAATGATCGAGACCACATTCCCGGGGTGAGTGAGTGGCATTCCTGTGGCCGGTCGAGCATGAACAGGCGGGACCATCGTGCGGGCCTCTAAAAACAGACCAGCTGGCGATGTGGATAGATCAGGAGCGGCTACAACCCTAGACATTTTGGCCTTGGATTTTTAATTGTGTTTAACGATGAGCTTTGTGCCAAGGAATATTTATGAATGTAGCACTGCTCCTTTGCGTTTCCTTCACGAGTGTGCTGCTTGCTTGTAACCTCCAGGGCGGGTGCCCAGCTGAGTACACTTGCTGTTCTTGCTGTCGTGTGCCGGTCACTATCACTTAGATCAGGGACATTAGATCAGCCCCAATAGAAGCCGTTCCGATTGCGAAGACGATTTCATCCCCTGTCACTTGCAGCGGCACCTACTCGATACAAGCATCGCTGAGCAGTTGAGTTTCGTAGCCACCGACAAATTCGTGCTTTACGGTCTCCGTTTTTGCAGTAGCTTTCTAAGGTCACTGCCAAAGCCAACACATTCTTTGACTCGAGCAAGCTGCTAGAGTGCTTGGCGTCACTCAACTGCTTCAGACGTACCTCCCAATCGTTTATTGGGAGGTACTTGCAACCCGTTCACATGAGCCAAATACAGGAGCACACTGATGTGTAAGGAGTTACGTGACCAGCACGTGCGGAGGTGAGGGCCTCCTGGGGCTCAGGGCAGTGGATCGTTTTTCCTTGGGGGTCGAGTCGACCTTCATGTGCACAACATTGCTCATGTACCCTCTACCCTCAGAAATGCAACTTTCTAGCTCCAGCCATGTGTTCCTTGTGTGACCATGGTATGCAAGGTTCTCCACTCCAATGCAAAGCATCCACTCCAAAGCTCAGCAACCACCCGAGTGAAGAGACCACAGCTAGTCTTACGGCCCTAAGTACAGCCTCACTAGGTATGCTAGCACCATGTGGCTATGGCGTTGACAAGCTTCTCCTGTGCATGCCTGATCCCTGCAGGACATCCACAACACAGCATACAGCCGACCATGCCAGCTGCTGCCCTTGATTGGGAAGGCTTTTTGCAGCTGTGGTCCATTCCTGAAGCTGAAGCCTTCCTCTGCCAAGCAGCTTCGGAGCCCCTGCCCAAGAGGGGCCGCCTGCAGCAGCTGCTAGTCAGAACACAGCAGATCCTGTTCCATGCCCTAAAAGCCGATGCATTCCAGAGTAAGGAAGCAGTGGCGGCAGTTCAGTGCCAAGCAGTGGCCCTGCTGGCAAGGCCTCTACACAGGCTCCAGCAGAGCCCGAAGCTGGAGCTCAGCTCTATTGCCAAGCATCCCCTGAAGTCAACCTGGTACTGTGTGCTGTTGAGCCTGCACAGCATAATGGAAAGACTCTGCGAGCAACAGTATGTACAGGGGCGTTCTAATCTCAGGCAGGTCCCGGAGGCTTCAGAGACCGGCAGGATTGCCCTTGCGTTCACTGAGCAGATGAATCAGGCAACAGGTAGGTTGTGAATGCATCAAGTAGCATAGATGTGCACTGAGCTCTATACAATAAGTATCAAAGGTTATGCAATTCCAACTTTAATTGTTCATGGATAATGACCAGCATATTAATCATGGCTGTAGACTATACCGTAGTTGAAGCATCCTCAGATGACATTGGGATCTTTGGGACCCTTTTACTCCCAGTGCCAGGGTTCATGCAAACCTCATCTGGTGCAAGTGTTCTAACCTTAAAGTGTCCATTCCTGTTTTCCTGAGGATTTTTGGTAGTGTTAGTGCAATGCCCTGTCCACCCTTTTTTCAATGCCTATAGAATACTGCGTATTAGTTACAACCCAAAGCTCTGCGGTAATGTGGGCCCTTGGGCGCCAGGCTGAATGCAGCAAACCCTTGGGGCTGGTCTGCAGTTTACTTGTCTACTACACCAGAGCGCAGAACGTCGTGTGGTGCTAACAGTGTTTTGTTTCCATGTATTCTTTGCAGGCTGGATAGAAAGCACCTCAGTCTTGCTACGCTGGTTCCTGGAGCAGAAGCAAGCTGTGTTCCTAGGTCAGACCATGTGGAACCTACTCTGTCAGTACCTCGCGCTGTCTCTTGCCAAGCCTGAAAGAACCACCGCATATGTAGTCCTAGGGGCCAGCATCATAACAATTGGCCAGGAATACCAGCAGGCTTTGCTGTTGCCGGCAGGGGCAAGGCGTCTTAGTAAAGATGTGGCCGATCTGCTGGCGACCATAGCGAGGTGCCATGGCACGGTCTGTAGGATCCTGTTTGATTCATCCAGGGCCGTGCCCTGCGATGAGGGCCCTGCTATGCAGCAGCTGCTTCTAAGTCCAGCTCTGGCAGAGGTACTGCTTTTGCAATTCGCTGGAGGCTGCCAGCATGTGCATCAGCAGCACCAGAAGGGGCAGCAGCAGTTCCAAGCACAGATGGCTACACCAGTAGGCAGCAATAGCAGCAGCAGGGTGAACATTAACACCACCACCACCAGCAGCAGCAAGGTTGGCATAAGCAACAGCAGCAGCAGCAGGCCGGGTCCACTTGACAGCAAATCCTTTGCAGAGCTGGTGGTCCCCCCTGACCATGACCTGGTGGCAGCAGCCCTCGGGAAGGAAGCAGTAGCATTATATGCTGGCGAGGCTAAGCCGGCACCTACCGATCCAGACAATGCTGAAGTGTTGAGTCCGCTTAGCTTCCTGCAAAGCAGCATATGTCCCCTGGTGGAGGTTTGCGCAGCCACACTAAAGGTCGCAGCAGCATCAGGTGAACCGCTGGATAACAGGATGCCGGTGTCAACCACGGTATGCTTGCAGCTGCTGCTGGAGGCGTGTGTTCTATGTGGGGAGCTAGCTCTGAGGAACAGCAGCCTGCACTACACAGTGCGATACGTTTTACGCATGCTCGGCCCGTTACTGAGCTGTGTGAGCCGTGCAGAGCGGGAGAGAAAAAAAAATGAGCTTACTCATAGCAAGGGGTCCCTTTCTCCTGGACGCGCTGAGCACTTTGCTGAGTGCAATTGAGGACGTCCAGCAGCAGCAGCTTGACAAGCTGCTGCAGCAGCAGCAGCAGTTGGCGGAGGGAGCGGGTGTAGATGAGAAGGACTTCATGGTTTTGATGAGCCATGCACCCCAGATGCTTCGGGACTGTTTGAAGCGGGATACGAATCGCCAGGTAAGGGGACATGCATGAAGATAGCTAGTAGCAGTGTGGAAAAGCTCAATTGACTGGTCGTGGCATACAGCACATAAGCCAGCAGTTCTGCCCCTTAGGGCAGTTTGGGGCTTTGACAAGTCGTGGGGGTGATAGAAGCGCGTTGTCGTGTATCCATCTCATCCCTGATTCTTCGTCTTCAGATAGTGGAGTGCAGTATGCTGCGGTGCATGTCTGCGTCTGTTTTCGTGAAGCTAGCCATATGGACCTCCATTGATTATCTCTCCCTGCCCATGTTGCAGCTCTGGTGTCTCCTGACCTCGCACCATAAGGGTATAGTAAGTTAGGTAGTGTATATGATACTCTTTCTAGTCACATGAATGGTAGTGGGCATATCTATGCACTAGAAAAGGGCCTACTCCCTTAAACATATGCAAAAAAATCCCCCCCTTGTCTGCTTAGGTGTCTCTCTGCAAGTAACAGGAAGTCTTATGAATGGTAGTGGGCTTGACTATGCAATAGATAAGGGCCTACTCCCTTAACGTATGCAAAAAAGGGTTCTCCTCCTTGTCTGCTTAGGTGTCTCTCTGTAAGGAACAGGAAGTCATGCAGGCAAAAGAGCATTGAAGACGGCGAATAGGGCTCAGCTGGTGAAGGTGCAAATGGTTCTGATAGGTGAGTGAGAGTGGGTGGGGTGGGGGGTGGGAGGTGTTTTAGGAAAGGGGAAGTGCGGGCTTGGGTTTAGCGGAGGCGCAGACGGCTGATAGCCCACAGCTGGTGAAGATGCAGATGGATCTGATAGGTGAGATCGAATGTGAAAACATGGGTTTGGAGAGGCGGAAGGGGGTTTAGGGGAGGTAAGGGGCGGCACTGGGGTTTAAGGGGGGGTGGTTCATCTTTAGTTGGTAGGCCAGTGAAAATCCTGGTTCTGGAGAGGTGGAAGGGGGTTTAGGTGAGAGGAGGGGAACACGTTTAGGGATATAAAGCAGGGTGTGTGGGCAGAGCTGGTGAAGGTGCAGATAGATCTGATAGGTGAGTGGAACTATGTGCCTATGGCACTTATTGCTATGGCATATCATGAAATGCAATAATAAGAAAAGGTGAGTGGAACATTGGAAATTGGATTTGGAGAGCTGGATCGGGGTTTAGGGGAGGGGAAGGGGTGGCACTGGGGTTTAAGGGGGGTTCATGTTTAACTGGTAGGCCAGTGAAAACCCCAGTTCTGGAGATGTGGAAGGGGGCTTAGGGGAGGGAATGGGCCCGGGTTTGACGACAAACGCTGACTTGCGCACTGCCCTATCTCCTGCTCAGTTCCAATTCTTGCTAATGTGCTTTTAAACGCCAGCCAATGCGTGCGTTGATTCAGTGTGCTTCCAGAGATTATGCTAACTAGTTCTTCAAGTACTTTTATTTTGCGGTGAACCTAAACGGCCCTTGGGGTCATCTCTGTGAATATTGCTCGAGATAGCAGCTATAGCTAGACGCCAGAGCCATTCCTATTTTGATCGTAGTTTTATGATTAAACTAAACGCCCCTAGGGGTCATCTGGGCTGATCTGTGAGGCAGGGGTCCAGAACCCCCCCCCCCCTTCGCCCTTCCCCCACACCCCACACCCCTACCCACCCCCATCACCGACTGCCGTTCTCTGCTGCTGCGCTGCTGAACCAATTCGGTCTCGCTATCGCCTGTGGCGTTATTAAGCTCCTGCGTTTACTTGTTGTTTTTCCGATTCTGCAGGGGTTCAGTCTTCTCAATACTCCGCATGGGCCCCTTCCATACTCAGAGCTCTGGGGGCCCTTTCCAACGTCTTAGATCAATGGGAGCTCCAGACTATCGCGGACGTCTCATATGAACAAACACAAACCAGTGGCAACTCACCAGGCAGCTCACCAGGCAACTCACCAATCGGGCGGAAGCTGAATGGACACTCCCCTGCTGACCCTTCCTCTTCCACTGGCACTGCTACAGCTGCCGGCTCCACTGGCAGGCTACTGCTGCAACGTCTGTCTCCATCTCCCAGCCCTGCAACAACCAGTCAAACCCCTGGTAGCTTGTGTGAGCTTGGCTGGGGCGTCAGAGGTGGCTGTGTCCAACAAGGCATGCACAGGCTGCAAGGTGGTGTACTACTGCAGCAGGGGGTGCCAGGTGGACCATTGGAAGGTGCACAAAAGTCTGTGCAAGCAGCTGAAGCAGTAGATAGTGCATAAGGTTGGCGTGGCATTTGTTGTGGGCATGCCATAGCTTATGCATCAGAATCTTGGCTAAGTGGCAGGCTTCGTGTGTAGAGTGCATGCATTTGCAAGAGACAAAACGTACCCTTGGTTGGGATGTCGGTTTTGTGACGTTGGTTGCTGATGAGTGGTTTTGGCAAAATTGGCTTCAAGGGCTGTGGCTTGCTCGGTGTAGGTGGTGTACATTGCAGCTGGACCTTCTCTAGCACTGGAAGTTCTAGTGTGTGTTGTGACAGATAGTGAGATTACACAGAGGGAGAAGCGGGAAAATGTCATCGAGCGGTTCTTACCCGCACCTGCAGCCTCAGGGACAGAACTAGAAGGAACGAAGCCTTAGCAATGATCGAGACCACATTCCCGGGGGTGAGTGAGTGGCATTCCTGTGGTGTCGAGCATGAACAGGGCTGGACCATCGTGCGGGCCTTCAAAATCAGACCAGCTGGCGATGCGGATAGATCAGGAGCGGCTACAACCCTAGACATTCTGGCCTTGGATTTTTAACTGTGTTTAACGATGAGCTTTGTGCCAAGGAATATCTTATGAATCCAGCCCTGCTCCTTTGCGTTTCTTTTCACGAAGTGTGCTGCTCGTAACCTCCGGTCGGGTGGTGCCCAGCTGAGTACACTTGCTGTTCTTGCTGTCATGTGCCGACCATCATTTAGATCACCTCCAGTAGAAGCCGTTCCGGTGCGAAGACGATTTCATCCGCGACCATCCCCTGTAACTTGCAGCGGCACGTAAGCATCGCTGAGCAGTTGAATTTCGTAGCCACCGTTGGATTCGTGCTTTACAGTTTCGATATCTGCGTTAGCTTTCTATGGTCACTCCAAGACCCAACACATTCTCTGACTCGAGCAAGCTGCTGGTCGTCTGCTGGAGTGCTTGGCGTGACTGCTTCAGACGTACCCTCCCAATCGTTTACTGGGAGGTACTTGCAACCCGTTCACATGAGCCAAATACAGGAGGTCACTGATGTGTAAGGAGTTAAGTCGAAACTAGCACGTGCGAAGGTGAGGGCCTCGTGGGGCTCATGGCAGTGAATCATGTAACCATGAGCGTCGAATCGACCTTCATGTGCACAACGTTCGTCCATGTCCCTATACCTTCAGAAGGCACCTTCTAGCTCCAGCCATGTGTTCCTTGTGTGGCCATGGTATGCAAAGTCCCACTCCAATGCAAGGCATCCACTCCAAAGCTCAGCAACCACCTGACGGAAGAGACCACAGCTAGTCTTACGGCCCTACACTTCGCTAGGTATGCTAGCACCATATGGCTATGGCGTTGACAAGCTTCTCCTGTGCATGCCTGATCCCTGCAGGACATCCGCAACACAGCATACAGCCGACCATGCCAACTGCTGCCCTTGATTGGGAAGGCTTCCTGCAGCTGTGGTCCATTCCTGAAGCTGAAGCCTTCCTTTGCCAAGCAGCTTCAGAGCCCCTGCCCAAGAGGGGGCGCCTGCAGCAGCTGCTAGTCAAGACACATCAGATCCTGTCCCATGCCCTGGAAGCCAATGCATTCCAGAGTAAGGAAGCAGTGGCTGCAGTTCAGTGCAAAGCAGTGGCCCTGCTGGCAAGGCTGCTACACAGGCTGCAGCAGAGCCCGAAGCTGGAGCTCAGCCTCATTGCCAAGCATCCCCTCAAGTCAACCTGGTACTGTGTGCTGTTGAGCCTGAACCACATAACAGAACGACTCTGCAAGCAGTATTATGTACAGCCACATTGTAGCCTTGGGCAGGTCTCGGACGCTTCAGAGACCGGCAGGATTACCCTTGCTTTCATTGAGCAGATGAATCAATCAACAGGTAGGTTCTGAGCTCATGAAGCATGCATAGCTGGGAACTGCGTTCCATACAACAAGTATCAGAGGCTACGAAATTCCATCTTTGATTGTTCATGAGATGGCTACCGACCAGCATACTTATCACGCTGTGACCTATATGGTTATTGAAGCATCCTCAGATGACATTGAGATCTTGGGGACTTTTGCTCCCAGTGCTGGAGTTGATGCCAACCTCCTCCTGCTGCCAGTTGAAGCCTAAAGTCGCTGTTACTGCATCCGATCTTCCTGAGGCTTTTGATAGCGGTAGTGCAACGCCATGGCCACCCTTCTTCTTTGCCTTTAGCATGCTGCGCAATACTTGAACCCATAGCTCTGCTGTAAACCATGGACCCTTGGGCACCAGGATGATTGCAGCAAACTCCTCAAGGCTGCAACAGGAATGTTCATGTCCTTGTGCTGGTTTGCAGTTTACTCTGCCGAAGTGCAGGACGTCTCCTGTCCTAAACAGTCCATCTGTGCTATGCAGGCTGGATGTAATGTGGGCCTGCGGCACAAGGGTTAATGCAGCAAACCCCTGGGGCTGGTCTGCAGTTTGCTTGTAACTACACCAGAGTGCAGAACGCCTTGTGGTGCTAACAGTGTTTTATCTCCCAAATGTTCTTTGCAGGCTGGATGGAAAGCACCCCAGCCTTGCTTCGCTGGTTCCTGGAGCAGAAGCAAGCTGTGTTCCCAGGGAGCTGTGTTCCCTGGACTCTAATAACTCAGTACCTTGCGCTGTCCAGTGCCAAGCGTGAAAGAACCAGCGCAGGGGTTGTCCTAGTATCGAGCATCATGACAATTGGCCGGGAGTATCAGCAGGCTTTGCTGCAGTCGGCAGGGGGAAGGCATCTTAGCAAAGATGTGGCCAAGCTGCTGGGGACCATAGTGAGGTGCCATGGCACGGCCTGTAGGAGTATGTTTGATTCATCCAGCGCCGTGCCGTGCCATGAAGGCCCTGCAATGCAGCAGCTGCTTCTAAGTCCAGCTCTGGCACAAGTAGTACTCTTGCAGTTGGCCGGAGCCTGCCAACAGGTTCATCAGCAGCACCAGAAGGGGCAGCAGCAGTTCCAAACACAGATGGCTACACCAGGAGGCAGCAGTAGCAGCAGCAGCAGGGTTGGCGTTAACACCAGCACCAGCAGCAGCAGGAGGGTTGGCATTAACACCACCAACAGCAGCAGCAGCAAGCCTGGTCCACTTCACAGCCTATCATTTGCAGAGCTGGTGGTTCCCCCCGACCATGACCTGGTGGCAGCAGCACTCGGGAAGGAAGCAGTAGCATTATATGCTGGGGAGGCAAAGCCGGCACCTACGGATTCACCGGATGCTGAGGTGGTGAGCCCCCTTGGCATCCTGCAAAGCAGCATTCATCCCCTGGTGCACGTTTGCTCGGCCACTCTTAAGGTCGCAGCAGCAGCAGGTGGAGCCCTGGACGAGAAGATGCCAGTCTCAACCATGGTATGGTTGCAGGTGCTGCTAGAAGCTTGTGTTCTATGTGGGGAGCTAGCTCTGAAGAACAGCTGCCTGCACTACACAGTGCGATATGTGCTACGGATGCTCGGCCCATTACTGAGCTGTGTGAGCCGTGCAGAGTGGGAGAGCTTACTCGAGGCAAGGGGCCCATTTCTCCTGGAAGCGTTGAGCACTTTCCTCAGCGCATTTGAGGAGGCCCAGCAGCAGCAGCAGCTGGACAAGGTGAAGCAGCAGCTGGACAAGCAGCGGCAGCAACAGCAGCTGGACAAGCAGCAGCAGCAGCAGCAGCAGCTGGACAAGCTGAAGCAGCTGAAAAAGCAGCACCAGCAGCTGGACAAGCAGCACCAGCAGCTAGATAAGCAGCAGCAGCAGCTGGACAAGCAGCAGCAGCAGCAACAGCTAGACAATCTGAAGCAGCAGCTGGACAATCTGAAGCAGCTGCACAAGCAGCAGCAGCAGCTGGACAAGCAGCAGCAGCAGCTGGACAAGCAGCAGCAGCAGCTGCTGGACAAGCTGAAGCAGCTGGACAAGCAGCAGCAGCAGCAGCAGCTGGACAAGCAGCTGGCTGAGAGGGCGGGTGTAGATGAGAAGGATTTCATGTTTTTGATGAGTTGTGCCCCCGGCATGCTTCAGGACTGTTTGAAACGCGATGTTAATCGCCAGGTGAGTGGACATGCATGAAGACAGCTAGTAGCAGCGTAAACATCTACCTGATTCTTAGTATCACATGTCGTGATAAGCCATAGCAAAAAGTGCCATAGGCCCTGCACCTTACGTGTATACAAAACAAACGAGGTAGAACAGACATGCAGCACAAAAGCATCAGCTCTGCCTCTTAGGGCACTTTGGCGCTGTGACTTTTGTGGGGGTGATAGAAGCTTGTTGCTGTGTACCCATTTTATCCCTTATGGTCCGTCCTAAAAGAATGAAATGCAGTATGCTGCCATGTGTGTCTGCCTGGTATTGGCCATAAGAAGCTCCACATATATAGTTCCCAGCCCAGGTGCAGCTCTGGTGTTTCCTGACCTCGCACCATGCTGGTTGCAAGTTTTATACGCACATGCTTCTGGCAACCTTATACCTACAAGCTTCTACATCTGTCTGAACAAGGTCAATTTATACCGCTTCTGCTGTGCCAGCTAGTCCTCCAGACCGCAATCTGGAGGTTGGTACAAGTAATCAAAGCAGGGGAGAGTGCAGACGAGAATAGCAGGGTCTGTCATGCAGTGCTGAAAGCGACAAAAGCAGGGTGCAGCGAAGAAAGCAGGCTGCAACCACCACCCCAAATGTAGACCATGTCCTGTGACCACAATCTGGCCAAATTATGCACTAGTAAGAAGCAAGCATCTAATTCTGTCAGCGGTAATTAACTCTGTGTAAGTTTTGGGCCCGAAGTGAGACTGGCACCTGCAGTCAAATCTTCCTGAAGCCCATGAAATTGGTTGTTATGTCACTTCTGGTTTTAACCATAGTTTGCCTCGAGGATAAAACGGAGGCCAGCCTGACTGAGGGAAGTTCCTGTAGATGTAATTCAATCTCTACTCTAACCTACAAATCCTCATGCATGATTGCTCCCATCCCTTCCCCCTTCTCTCCCAGTGACCTTATTGATCTGTCACAATTTTCTAGCATGATACCTCCTTGTAATAGCACTTCTTGTTCAGTAACCATTGTCAGCCTGGATACAGGATAGAGTGGAGTTCATGTTGGCTCTGAGCAAAGCTCAATTCTTGCATGCAATGTACTCTCTGTTCTAATAGAGATTCTTAAGCCTAATGCCTCCATCATAAGAGCCTAAGAACTAGGCAATGTTGCTTGCTGTTGTGGCAGGTGGTGCTGTACTCTGCGCTCTCAGACCACAACCCCACAGCATACTACCAGCTGGTGGACCGCTGCTGTCGCTTCCTATTTAGGGACCCTGCCGGCGGCGTGGGTGTGCTAGGTAGCAGCAGGGACAGGGGTAGCAGTGCAACTAGCAGCAGCAGCAGCAGAGTTGTGGTGGGGGAGACCAGTAGCAGCAGCAAGGGCCACCGCAGCAGTAGCAGGAGCAGCAAGGATATTGCTGCTGGCTGCAGCAGCAGCAGCAGTAGCCACAGCACGGCTACCAACGGCAACAGCAGCTGCAGCACCAGCAAGGCCGATGGCAGAGGTGGCAGGAGCATGGAACCAAGCGGCGAAGCCTGCAGCAGCAGCAGCACGAGTGAGGTTGACAGTACAGTTGGCAGCAGCAGGGGCAAGATGTCTGATGAAACTTTCAAAGTTCTTGTCAGCAACCTCGACATGCTGAACAGCATGCTGCAGCAGCCACATCATGTCTTCAGCAGCACCTCCAAGCAGCTGTCAAATAACTGGCAGCAGCAGAAGGCATACATCTCAGCAGTTGCCAGTTGGACCAAGGCATGGCTTGAGCTGGTGCAGGCAGCTGGGCATGCTGTTGCAGCTAGGGGCGATCATTTAGTCATGCTGCTGGATTCACTCACAATCTACATGTCGTCGGTGTTGGGGCTTGTAAGTGATGAGCCAGAGGGGCCCGGCTGTCAAACAGATGAAGGTTGGTGTATGGTCATGCTGCTGCTGCTGTTGCTGTGGCTGGCACGAGGGGTGCTGGCTGCAGGACAGCTGCTGCTCAAGGGGACACCTGGGAGGGATATGGTCGCTTCAAGGAGCATAAAGAGCAGCAGCAGCAGTAGGAAAGAGGGAAGCAGCAACTGCGAGCAGAAAGGTGGTGATACGGACCCATGTGATGGGAGCAGCAGTGGCACTAGCAGTAGCAGCAAACCCACATGCTGGGGCGGTGGGAGTGGTGACAGCAGCAGTGGGGACGCCAGAATTGAGAGCGGTGGCAGTGCTTGTCAGAGAGGGCGGGAAAGCTTACCTCCAAGCGACTTGCAGGAGACCTTCGTACAGGAGAGCATGTTGCGGGAGAGCATCTTGCAGATGGCCTTGATGCAGAGGGATTGCTTGGCAGCATGGCATAAACGTGCGGGAGGTGCTGTGCCTTCAACAGTAGCAGCAGCAGCTGGCATGCCGGGCCAGCAACAACCAGCTGGTGTGGCCACATCTGGCTGCGGAGGCTCTATCACTCCACTAGATGGTGTTGCACCAGCAGCAGAGGCTGGGATACGTACAGTTAAGGAAGCCACCTCTCCCAAGTTTCCAGCAGCAGCAGCAACACGAGTTGGAGCAGATGTATCCTGCAGAGATGGTCGGGCCCGGTCAGTCTCTGCTGCTCCTGTTTCTGGTGCTGATGGTGGTACAGGAAGTGTGGCAGATAGCAGTGGGACGGTGGCTGGATGCAGTATCTCCAGTGCAAGCCTGGTGGCTAGCGGTGCTGCTGCCGGGGACCCCCTTCCCAAGCGATTGCAGGTGCTGCCACAGCAGGGGTTACCAGCAGCAGTGGTGGAGCAGTTGGAGCACATCAGTAGAACTTGGACAGCAAAGGAACTGGCAGTAGGAGCACCATCGGTGGTTGCCGCATTGGACTATGTTAACACCTTGACAGAAGGGCAGCAGCAGCGGGTGCTACATGATTTGTTGCAGCTGGGTGAAGTGTTTCTCGCAGAGGTGCCTGTGTCTGTGGGCTGCAGCAACCCAGCTTGTGTGAGCTTGGCTGGGGTGTCAGAGGTGGCTGTGTCGAACAAGGCATGCACAGGCTGCAAGGTGGTGTACTACTGCAGCAGGGAGTGCCAGGTGGACCATTGGAAGGTGCACAAGAGGCTGTGCAAGCAGCTGAAGCAGTAGCGCATAAGGTGGGCGTGGCATTTGTTGTGGGCATGCCATAGTTTATGCATCAGAATCTTGGCTATGTGGCATGCTCTGTGTGTAGAGTGCATGCATTTGCAAGAGACAAAATGTACCCTTGGTTGGGATGTCGGTTTTGTGACGTTGATGCTGATGAGCTACATGTTTGGGTATTCGCCTTGGTTGGTGTGCTGGCCGTCTTGGGTGGTACATATGCGGTGGACTTACTGGACATCCTGCTTGGTTGGTGCTCTGGATTGTGTTTGATTTGGATACACCCATCAGTCTCCTGCTGGTGATTTGTTTGCCGTGTCCGTAGTTGGATGTCTGCTTGGGTATTCCTCTTGCTTGGTGGTATGGATTCCATTGTTTTTGGACCCATCCGATGGTGTGTTTGGTCGTTTCGACCTAGCAGCCCTTTGCGGTTGCCGCACCTTAAATTTTTTTTTGTTTGTTTTGAGTGGTTTTGGCAGAATTGGCCTCAAGGGCTGTGGCGTGCTGGGTATATGTGGTGTACTACTGCAGCTGTGTCTGGTGTAGGTGGTGTACTACTGCAGATGGACCTACACTAGCACTAAGAATTCCAAGTGTGTGTTGTGACAGATAGTGAACTCACACAGAGGGAGAAGGGAAAATGTCATCGAGCGGTTCTTACCCGCATCTGCAGCCTCAGGGCGAAGCCTTAGCAATGATCGAGACCACATTCCCGGGGTGAGTGATTGGCATTCCTGTGGCCGGTCGAGCATGAACAGGCGGGACCATCGTGCGGGCCTCTAAAAACAGACCAGCTGGCGATGTGGATAGATCAGGAGCGGCTACAACCCTAGACATTTTGGCCTTGGATTTTTAATTGTGTTTAACGATGAGCTTTGTGCCAAGGAATATTTATGAATGTAGCACTGCTCCTTTGCGTTTCCTTCACGAGTGTGCTGCTTGCTTGTAACCTCCAGGGCGGGTGCCCAGCTGAGTACACTTGCTGTTCTTGCTGTCGTGTGCCGGTCACTATCACTTAGATCAGGGACATTAGATCAGCCCCAATAGAAGCCGTTCCGATTGCGAAGACGATTTCATCCCCTGTCACTTGCAGCGGCACCTACTCGATACAAGCATCGCTGAGCAGTTGAGTTTCGTAGCCACCGACAAATTCGTGCTTTACGGTCTCCGTTTTTGCAGTAGCTTTCTAAGGTCACTGCCAAAGCCAACACATTCTTTGACTCGAGCAAGCTGCTAGAGTGCTTGGCGTCACTCAACTGCTTCAGACGTACCTCCCAATCGTTTATTGGGAGGTACTTGCAACCCGTTCACATGAGCCAAATACAGGAGCACACTGATGTGTAAGGAGTTACGTGACCAGCACGTGCGGAGGTGAGGGCCTCCTGGGGCTCAGGGCAGTGGATCGTTTTTCCTTGGGGGTCGAGTCGACCTTCATGTGCACAACATTGCTCATGTACCCTCTACCCTCAGAAATGCAACTTTCTAGCTCCAGCCATGTGTTCCTTGTGTGACCATGGTATGCAAGGTTCTCCACTCCAATGCAAAGCATCCACTCCAAAGCTCAGCAACCACCCGAGTGAAGAGACCACAGCTAGTCTTACGGCCCTAAGTACAGCCTCACTAGGTATGCTAGCACCATGTGGCTATGGCGTTGACAAGCTTCTCCTGTGCATGCCTGATCCCTGCAGGACATCCACAACACAGCATACAGCCGACCATGCCAGCTGCTGCCCTTGATTGGGAAGGCTTTTTGCAGCTGTGGTCCATTCCTGAAGCTGAAGCCTTCCTCTGCCAAGCAGCTTCGGAGCCCCTGCCCAAGAGGGGCCGCCTGCAGCAGCTGCTAGTCAGAACACAGCAGATCCTGTTCCATGCCCTAAAAGCCGATGCATTCCAGAGTAAGGAAGCAGTGGCGGCAGTTCAGTGCCAAGCAGTGGCCCTGCTGGCAAGGCCTCTACACAGGCTCCAGCAGAGCCCGAAGCTGGAGCTCAGCTCTATTGCCAAGCATCCCCTGAAGTCAACCTGGTACTGTGTGCTGTTGAGCCTGCACAGCATAATGGAAAGACTCTGCGAGCAACAGTATGTACAGGGGCGTTCTAATCTCAGGCAGGTCCCGGAGGCTTCAGAGACCGGCAGGATTGCCCTTGCGTTCACTGAGCAGATGAATCAGGCAACAGGTAGGTTGTGAATGCATCAAGTAGCATAGATGTGCACTGAGCTCTATACAATAAGTATCAAAGGTTATGCAATTCCAACTTTAATTGTTCATGGATAATGACCAGCATATTAATCATGGCTGTAGACTATACCGTAGTTGAAGCATCCTCAGATGACATTGGGATCTTTGGGACCCTTTTACTCCCAGTGCCAGGGTTCATGCAAACCTCATCTGGTGCAAGTGTTCTAACCTTAAAGTGTCCATTCCTGTTTTCCTGAGGATTTTTGGTAGTGTTAGTGCAATGCCCTGTCCACCCTTTTTTCAATGCCTATAGAATACTGCGTATTAGTTACAACCCAAAGCTCTGCGGTAATGTGGGCCCTTGGGCGCCAGGCTGAATGCAGCAAACCCTTGGGGCTGGTCTGCAGTTTACTTGTCTACTACACCAGAGCGCAGAACGTCGTGTGGTGCTAACAGTGTTTTGTTTCCATGTATTCTTTGCAGGCTGGATAGAAAGCACCTCAGTCTTGCTACGCTGGTTCCTGGAGCAGAAGCAAGCTGTGTTCCTAGGTCAGACCATGTGGAACCTACTCTGTCAGTACCTCGCGCTGTCTCTTGCCAAGCCTGAAAGAACCACCGCATATGTAGTCCTAGGGGCCAGCATCATAACAATTGGCCAGGAATACCAGCAGGCTTTGCTGTTGCCGGCAGGGGCAAGGCGTCTTAGTAAAGATGTGGCCGATCTGCTGGCGACCATAGCGAGGTGCCATGGCACGGTCTGTAGGATCCTGTTTGATTCATCCAGGGCCGTGCCCTGCGATGAGGGCCCTGCTATGCAGCAGCTGCTTCTAAGTCCAGCTCTGGCAGAGGTAGTGCTTTTGCAATTCGCTGGAGGCTGCCAGCATGTGCATCAGCAGCACCAGAAGGGGCAGCAGCAGTTCCAAGCACAGATGGCTACACCAGTAGGCAGCAATAGCAGCAGCAGGGTGAACATTAACACCACCACCACCAGCAGCAGCAAGGTTGGCATAAGCAACAGCAGCAGCAGCAGGCCGGGTCCACTTGACAGCAAATCCTTTGCAGAGCTGGTGGTCCCCCCTGACCATGACCTGGTGGCAGCAGCCCTCGGGAAGGAAGCAGTAGCATTATATGCTGGCGAGGCTAAGCCGGCACCTACCGATCCAGACAATGCTGAAGTGTTGAGTCCGCTTAGCTTCCTGCAAAGCAGCATATGTCCCCTGGTGGAGGTTTGCGCAGCCACACTAAAGGTCGCAGCAGCATCAGGTGAACCGCTGGATAACAGGATGCCGGTGTCAACCACGGTATGCTTGCAGCTGCTGCTGGAGGCGTGTGTTCTATGTGGGGAGCTAGCTCTGAGGAACAGCAGCCTGCACTACACAGTGCGATACGTTTTACGCATGCTCGGCCCGTTACTGAGCTGTGTGAGCCGTGCAGAGCGGGAGAGCTTACTCATAGCAAGGGGTCCCTTTCTCCTGGACGCGCTGAGCACTTTGCTGAGTGCAATTGAGGACGTCCAGCAGCAGCAGCTTGACAAGCTGCTGCAGCAGCAGCAGCAGTTGGCGGAGGGAGCGGGTGTAGATGAGAAGGACTTCATGGTTTTGATGAGCCATGCACCCCAGATGCTTCGGGACTGTTTGAAGCGGGATACGAATCGCCAGGTAAGGGGACATGCATGAAGATAGCTAGTAGCAGTGTGGAAAAGCTCAATTGACTGGTCGTGGCATACAGCACATAAGCCAGCAGTTCTGCCCCTTAGGGCAGTTTGGGGCTTTGACAAGTCGTGGGGGTGATAGAAGCGCGTTGTCGTGTATCCATCTCATCCCTGATTCTTCGTCTTCAGATAGTGGAGTGCAGTATGCTGCGGTGCATGTCTGCGTCTGTTTTCGTGAAGCTAGCCATATGGACCTCCATTGATTATCTCTCCCTGCCCATGTTGCAGCTCTGGTGTCTCCTGACCTCGCACCATAAGGGTATAGTAAGTTAGGTAGTGTATATGATACTCTTTCTAGTCACATGAATGGTAGTGGGCATATCTATGCACTAGAAAAGGGCCTACTCCCTTAACATATGCAAAAAAATCCCCCCCTTGTCTGCTTAGGTGTCTCTCTGCAAGTAACAGGAAGTCTTATGAATGGTAGTGGGCTTGACTATGCAATAGATAAGGGCCTACTCCCTTAACGTATGCAAAAAAGGGTTCTCCTCCTTGTCTGCTTAGGTGTCTCTCTGTAAGGAACAGGAAGTCATGCAGGCAAAAGAGCATTGAAGACGGCGAATAGGGCTCAGCTGGTGAAGGTGCAAATGGTTCTGATAGGTGAGTGAGAGTGGGTGGGGTGGGGGGTGGGAGGTGTTTTAGGAAAGGGGAAGTGCGGGCTTGGGTTTAGCGGAGGCGCAGACGGCTGATAGCCCACAGCTGGTGAAGATGCAGATGGATCTGATAGGTGAGATCGAATGTGAAAACATGGGTTTGGAGAGGCGGAAGGGGGTTTAGGGGAGGTAAGGGGCGGCACTGGGGTTTAAGGGGGGGTGGTTCATCTTTAGTTGGTAGGCCAGTGAAAATCCTGGTTCTGGAGAGGTGGAAGGGGGTTTAGGTGAGAGGAGGGGAACACGTTTAGGGATATAAAGCAGGGTGTGTGGGCAGAGCTGGTGAAGGTGCAGATAGATCTGATAGGTGAGTGGAACTATGTGCCTATGGCACTTATTGCTATGGCATATCATGAAATGCAATAATAAGAAAAGGTGAGTGGAACATTGGAAATTGGATTTGGAGAGCTGGATCGGGGTTTAGGGGAGGGGAAGGGGTGGCACTGGGGTTTAAGGGGGGTTCATGTTTAACTGGTAGGCCAGTGAAAACCCCAGTTCTGGAGATGTGGAAGGGGGCTTAGGGGAGGGAATGGGCCCGGGTTTGACGACAAACGCTGACTTGCGCACTGCCCTATCTCCTGCTCAGTTCCAATTCTTGCTAATGTGCTTTTAAACGCCAGCCAATGCGTGCGTTGATTCAGTGTGCTTCCAGAGATTATGCTAACTAGTTCTTCAAGTACTTTTATTTTGCGGTGAACCTAAACGGCCCTTGGGGTCATCTCTGTGAATATTGCTCGAGATAGCAGCTATAGCTAGACGCCAGAGCCATTCCTATTTTGATCGTAGTTTTATGATTAAACTAAACGCCCCTAGGGGTCATCTGGGCTGATCTGTGAGGCAGGGGTCCAGAACCCCCCCCCCCCCCTTCGCCCTTCCCCCACACCCCACACCCCTACCCACCCCCATCACCGACTGCCGTTCTCTGCTGCTGCGCTGCTGAACCAATTCGGTCTCGCTATCGCCTGTGGCGTTATTAAGCTCCTGCGTTTACTTGTTGTTTTTCCGATTCTGCAGGGGTTCAGTCTTCTCAATACTCCGCATGGGCCCCTTCCATACTCAGAGCTCTGGGGGCCCTTTCCAACGTCTTAGATCAATGGGAGCTCCAGACTATCGCGGACGTCTCATATGAACAAACACAAACCAGTGGCAACTCACCAGGCAGCTCACCAGGCAACTCACCAATCGGGCGGAAGCTGAATGGACACTCCCCTGCTGACCCTTCCTCTTCCACTGGCACTGCTACAGCTGCCGGCTCCACTGGCAGGCTACTGCTGCAACGTCTGTCTCCATCTCCCAGCCCTGCAACAACCAGTCAAACCCCTGGTCAAACATCCGGTCAAACAGTCAATGCATCTGGTCAAAATACAGGGAGAACGACAGCAACGCGGGTGCTGTACCAGATGAATACCACGGCTTATACCCTAGTGGCATGGCGGGTGACTCAGCCGGTGATAAAGGGTGTGAGCAGTTACGGGTGCTACAGTGAGTTATGTGAGCAGCTGTCGGCACTGGGTGTGCCTGTGGTGCCAATAAGCTTTGTGGTGGAACCTGATGGCTATGGTAAGCTTCTAGCACGGGCTTGTTGGGTGGGGTTTAGGGTGGCCCTGGGCACAGGCTGGGTGGGTGGGGTTTAGGTGGCCCTGGGCACAGGCTGGGTGGGTGGGGTTTAGGGCGGCCCTGGGCACAGGCTGGGTGGGTGGGGTTTAGGTGGCCCTGGGCACAGGCTGGGTGGGTGGGGTTTAGGGTGGCCCTGGGCACAGGCAGGGTGGGTGGGGTTTAGGTGGCCCTGGGCACAGGCTGGGTGGGTGGGGTTTCGGGCGGCCCTGGGCACAGGCTGGGTGGGTGGGGTTTAGGGCGGCCCTGGGCACAGGCTAATTGGGTGGGGTCTAGGGCGGCCCTGGGCACAGGCTGGGTGGGTGGGGTTTAGGTGGCCCTGGGCACAGGCTGGGTGGGTGGGGTTTAGGGTGGCCCTGGGCACAACGGTTGTCTATAGCAGCTGTGCAGGATTTGGTGTCAAGCAGAGGTCCATTGCTTGTTCTGAACACATGTGAACATGCAATGAATCTTGCCATTGATAAGGTATAGTGCTGTATTCCATTGCTTGAAGTCAATATTTGGTTCACAATGGTTAATTCATGATGCTGGATCTGGGAACCGAAAAGCATACGGATGCTGCATGCTACCTCCATTTTTAAACGCAGGGTTACAGATTCTGCTGGAGGGCAAGCTACTGTTTTGCAGGTTATGAAGGATTAGAAGATAGCAGCTAGCTTGCCTTCCTCTGATTCACATTGTGGGGGAAGATGGTGATTCTAGTTGTATCGTATTCTACCCGTCACAATACCTTGTCCGCCATAATTTGCTGCTTGACCCTGCTTGGTCATCCAGCCTTGAATGCACCCCTTCTCTGTTTGTTTGGCCCCACGTACGTCTGATACTGGTTTCCTGCTGTAGTGCTCGCTTTCTACTACTGGTATAAATGCAAGCAAACAAACAAATTGAAGGTGTGCCCGCACCCTGCTTTTCTTGACCGCACTGTCCCCTGCTCTGATTACGTATACCTAACTCCCAGCTGTGGTTGCACGCTCAAACGTTAAGTCTTGTTTCTGCTGTTCTGCAGATGTGTTCAGAAATGCGCAAGCTCAAGCCCAAGCCGAGAAGGCCACAGCAGCTGCAGCAGCAGCCGACGCCGCTAACGCCGAGACCGCCCGCCGTAACGGCATCATAATCGGGGTTGTGGTCGCTGTTGGCATTGTTGCTGTCTTGCTGTTGCTCCGTAGCTGCTTAATGAAGACCTTTGTGCGCACAAAGCAGATTCTCAAAGCTAGGAAAGATGCAAGGGAAGCCAAGAAAGGAGAAGAGGAGGTGGAAGAGGTAGCAGGTTACGGGAACTCTTCCAAGTCCCTGAGCTTCAAGGAACTTCCTGAGCGAGCACATGAACTTCCCACTGTTGTGAAAACTCCCAGTGGGAACTTCACAGCGGCCGGCTGGGCAATGCAGGGTTACCAGAGCCAGGGGCATAGGGGTTTGACTGCTGGTCAAAGGGCGGTTGGTAGCGCTGGCAGCCCTAATGGTAGTTACATCAGTGACGACATCAGCAGTACAAGTGGGATATCCTGGGGTTCGTACCCTCCTGCAGCTGCTACAACTATGGAGGAAGTATACTACAGCGAAAGCCTCCCTTCTCACACTGTCAGCACCACTAGCTCTGATTCCATGTCACCCGGTGCCGCCTACCCACTCAGCTCGCCTCGCTTCAACTCACCCGGTGCCTACCCACTCAGCTCGCCTCGCTTCGACTCACCTCAGACTCAGCCCACCTCACACCTGCTCAGGTCACCAGTACATGGTCCTTTGAGGCGAGCCTTTGGTACTGGCTTTCCTGTAAATGCTCCCATGGACTTCCCACAGCAGGTCGGCTATGAAGCTCACACCGGGAATATGGTCGTCACCAGGTTCCCTAGTAGTGGTGGGAGCCCGAGCACAGCTTCGGCACCAGCGTCACTAGGTGTCACGACAGCTCCCAGAAGTGACAGCCGCAGGAGCAGCTTCTCCGTGACGTTCAACCCTACAACAACTGAGGGGCTACTGCAAAGCCCCACTGCTGCTGCTGGCACTCGATCCGGTGCCGGCAATTCCCCCAGACGTCACCCCACACCGTACCGCCTCCGCCCAGTCACTCGGGTGATCCTGAGCGGACCCCGGCCGATGATGATCAGTCCCTTTGCTCAGGTCCAGCAGCCTGAGGCCTCTGATGTTCCAAGGTTTGTCATCACTGACAGTGATGATGATGCTGCCGGAAGAAGTGATGACAGCCGTCGCCACCACAGCCATCAGCAGCAGCAGCAACCGGGAGCCCAGCTGAACCCATTCAGCTCCTTTGGAGTCCATGCACAGCCCTTCAGGGTCACTAGTGACACTAAGCAGTACAGGACCAGCAGTACAGCTACTACAGCAGTAGGTGGTAGTGCTGGGATGCAGGACAGCATGCGTAGTGCCGAGGGACCAGGGGACCAGATGCGATCCACTAGCAGGTCTAGGGAGAGGAGGTCTGCTTATTGGGCAGTGTTTGGGGAGAAGATGGAGGAAGCCAGAAAGGGGGCAGCTGGCCGTGATGGGGGCTGGGATCAGTGCTAGTATGAGATAGAGAAAGGTCTACGCAAGGAGACTGTGTATTGTTCTCCAGCACCGGATTGTGGCGGAAGGATTCCTTGGTGTCAGCGCTAGAAGGTAGAAGAGGCGGCAGGGCGGCCCTAACTGTGCTATATGGAGGTCGGCAGAACGCCTGCATTATTAGTTCCAACATACCTGCATACTTGCTGGCACATGTCAGGACTGCGGTCATATGGAGGACCGGATGCCTCTCTGAGCAACTATTGAGTTATTTTTACAAGTATGTTACTTCACTTGGCTCCTTGCTTGCCAGAGCACCAGAGTTCTGTGTGGATGTTTTCTGGTTACACTGCAGCATACGAGCTTCAGCACAATTACAGACTGTGCTCCATCAGTGTGGGGGATAGGAAGCAGGGTCTGTGTGTACAGGTCTAGGCATATGTTGTCATTCATACCAGTACACCTTTGGATCCGTTTTTGTGTCCAATGTGTGCGGCAGAGATCTATTTTCAGATGCTTCAGGTTTCAGTGACTTACATGCCTGATGCGGACTTATGCTGCCATATGACTACATCTCTGGACTGGGTGATGGTCGTAAGAAGGGAAGAGGGGGGGGGTCATGCAAACTTGTTGACATGGCACCTGGGGTGCAGGTGATCAAAACTGTATTGGCCTGGATATGTTTGGTCGTTTTGACCTAGCAGCCATCTTGCGGTTGCCACACCTTCATTGAGTGACTGTGTGTTCAGCGGTTCTGGTGCTTGGCGGATATTCTCTGAGCCCAGGCCGTTTAGTGTACGCACACTGCCTAAGCCGGCCCGGGCCAATTGGTGTAGAGAGCGTGTCCTGGTGTCCCGGGGACATGCTCACTACACCAATTGGCCGGGCCGGCTTAGGCGGTGTGCGTCGCCAAAAGCTGTTCAGCAGGATTAACAGTGGCAGCCTGCTGTGCATGATGGGCAAATGGCGATAGGCAGCTGGGGCTGCTTCTTTTTGCGCTCACAGGGGTTCATTCTGCTAGATGTCTTCAGTTGTGATGAGTGAGGGCTGATGATGACATGTATGACACTTAAGCGTGGTGTGTGGCGTAAATAAGCCTTCGGAGCTTGTCGGGGGATAGGTTCCTTTGCTTGCTTTGTATGTTTGAAGCGCCCATTGGGTGCACAGGAGCGATTTTGGTTGCTGAGTGGAGGGGGTAGTTGTTGCTGGCTTCCTCAACCAATATGTACTGCTAAGTGTTCCTCACTGTGCCACAAATGAAAGTGCACATCCGACTCACATTGGATGCCAATGGTCACAAGCTCTCATGTTTGCCGAGTGTCATCGATTATCCGGGGCCCATTGCGCCATCCCATCCCATCGGGATGGGTTGCAATGGAGCTGTATGTTGGCAGGGTCCAGCAGTGCCGAAAGAGAAAACCACCGAGCTCCTGGTGCACGGTAGCCTGACTGAATTTGCACTCTGGATCGGGCAAACTGGGAGTTGTCAATTTTGGTGACCGTTAGGATTTTGACTCTCTAAGTGTCAACCATGAATCAACTGCAGGTCGGACAATCCTGCGAGCAGGCCGTACCATCATGATATCCCGGCTAATGCTAAGTAGTCTGCGGACCTCACGCAACTGGTCACGCCAGCGGCCTGCAAGACGTGGTACCCCCTGCCCCCTTTGGCATCATCGTGCTTACCACCAAGAACACCGTTCAAAGATGGCCAGCTTCTTCACCAAGGTGTGTTCAATCTTTCATTGTGCTTCATTTGACGTATTGAGACACGTACCTGGCTCGTAGTCACCCTGAAACCAGCGGGAAAGTTTGCACGCAACGGCAGTTCGTGGCAATGTTCTGTCGATATCCTGCTGTCTCTCGGCGTAGATCAGATGTACAGTGTTGTCCACCCAGTCACTACAGCATGGTTTGATTGTCTGACATGATCTCAAAGTTGCGACCCCTCTATTGACACTTGCAGATGTTGAGCGACCCCTCGAAGCTAGAGCCAATCATTGCCAAGAGCTTCGGCATGTTTGATAAGGATAAGAGTGGATTCATTGACGGTCCCGAAGCGATGGCTGCAGCGGACAAGGTCCTGCAGATGGCTGGCATGAACAAGCCCCACCATACCCATATTGAGGCTGTTTTCAACAAAGTTTCAGGGCCAGACAAGAGGCTCAGCAAGGCAGAGTTCCAGCACATGATTCATGAGCTGCTGAACAAGGTTGGCAAGCACCCCAATCCAGCTGCTCCTCTGGCTCATTAGCTCAGCCATGAAGCTGAGCCAGACTGGGTGCGTCCAAGCAAGCAAGGGAAGGTCTGGCAGCGGACAAATCCTCTGCATGCTACATGTAGATGTGGCCGAGGAAGCAGCTATTCCAGGAGGGCCTTCATCAAGGCAGCATGCATAGGCAGCAGTTGAGTGGCTACCTGCATATTAACCTGTAGAGCGAAGCTGGATGTGGCAAGTGCAGCTGAATTGCCATGGCAGGCTTTGTGACACAACTTGTACTGCCACACAAGTGTCAGCCCATGAAGTCCATGGACCAAAGATGCTAATGAGACGAGACCCAGGCTCTTCGTTGGCAGCTGCAGTAGGCGGCAGCAGCAGTTATGACTGACATGAACTGTCACTTGAAGGAAGCATGGAGATCAAGCAATACCTGTAGAAAGACTCGTGTCTATGACAAGTGACTTGTTACATGCTTATAATGGTGGTGCATGCCATATTGCTTAATTTACCAGGGGCTATGATGCTGACCCTGGGGATGGGCTGCAAACAACGAGCAAGGGCAACTGTCCCGAGATTTAGGGACAAAGCCATGAACATTGAGAGAAGTATGCATTGGATGCATAACCTCATTTTGCATGCTTGGGCAGGCTCAGTGCCCAAAGATGTGTGTATGTGGCAAACTGTGTTCCTTTCAGCTTGCTTGCATGCATGCTGCATGCTGCATGCTCTGGATCTACCTCTGTTGTTGGCCTGCTCCCAGCATCTCTGTGGAGTTTCAGAGTGGGCTGATGGTAGCGTTTGCCGTGAGCCTTCGAAGCACTGTCACGCATATGGGTCTCAGCAGCAGTTGTGTCTCAACAAGGTGTGTGACCTAAGTTTGACCTGGATATTCTGGGGTGTCACTCGAATGCGGTGGTGTCACTTGTGGGAGTTACTGGGGTTCGAGCTTGGTGTGTCTGTTCACCTTCCAGCTTCAAGAGGGACGTTGCCGGTAGGGATTGGAGTTGGTATTTGTGTCTGTGTCTGTCGGTGTGTGGTTGGCTCGTGCTCATGTGTGAGCACTCGTGGTTGCATGAGATGTCTTGGCAGTCGAGTATGTAACTGTCTGTAGATCTCACCATGGCAGTTGGCGATACCCGAGTGTTCACCTGAACGGAGCCCATGGCCGGCGCAAGCAGCCCGAGGCTGACAAACGGGCGTACCCTCGCAAGGAGGTCCCAAATAGCACGAGCCCTTGTTTCGGGTTAGCTTGCGGCCCAAACCATTTCAGGGGTTGTCGAGGGTGCAGGGTTAGCATGCGGTTGCGCCGGTGATAGGGGCTGTTGGGTTGCAGGGGTAGTTTTGGTACGCTGAAGAATCGCTCTGAGTGATGCAACGGAGCAAGCATAGGGCTCTTGTTGCGACAAGGTGCTCTGGCACATCTGGGGTTCGCAGTGGGGCGGAGCAGTGCCGAGCAGCATGCGATTTGCTTCAGTTCACGACAGTAACAGCAACGGGGTGAAATGCGCAGTTGGGGATAAGGTTCCGCTTCAGGCAGTTTAGGTGGATGTCCGGGGACTGTGCTTTTGGGGTGCGCAGCAGGCGTCTGTGCGGGGTTCGTGTGCGAGGATGGGGGATACGGGTGATGACAGGAAGCATCCTGAAGTTAGAAGGGGGAAGGGGAGCAGAGTCCGCTCAGGGGGAAAGAATCGCCCTTGGATCAGTCAGGCTACGGGCAAGCCAGACCCACCACCTTGGTGGGGGGCTGAAAGTGTTTGCAGCACAGCAGCTCAGCTGCAATTGGTGCAGCGAAAGACAGCAGCAAGGCTGCTACTCCAGGCAGTAGCAATAGCAGCGGGGATGTGGCTGCTGGGGTTCTACAGCAGCAGGTTGGGGTCAGGGTGTTCTACAGGGGAACGGTGAGCAGCAGCTGGGTGGGCTTATGGAGCAGGTTCAGCGACAGCAAAGGAAGATTGCGCGGCTGCAGGAGCTTTGAAAGCAAGATTGGCAGCGCATCAGTGATCTGCAGCAGCAGCTGCAAGCCGTGCAGCTGGGTCATGCAACGGAGCTATCAGGCAACAATACAGAGCAGTGCGTTGCGGATGTTTCCAGTTTGGAGCCTAGGGGCTCTGGCTTTAGACAAATCAGTGCTGGGGGTGCTGAGAGTTTGGATGCTAGGTGCAGTAGCTCCTTGAGCATAACAGCTCCTGCTTCTGGGGCTGAGGAGGGGCCGAGGTCGCCTCCCAAGGGTATGGGGCTGTCTGGGTCTTTGGAAGAGGTATGGTCGATTACGGACTTGGGCGTGGGCGTTCTGAGAGAACCTGCAGCTGAGGAGATTAAGCTTTCGAGGGAAATGCCTGGGGCAGGGGAAGTCAGTGCTAGAGTGGGGTACGGTATCAGCGGTTTGGAGGCAGTTGGGGGCAGTCTCATGAGCAGTACTGGGTGTACTTCCGGGGTTGCAGCATCCAACGGTGGTGCTGCAGACTTGGTTGGCTTATCAGCACCAGGGGCAAAGGGGAGCAATGGGGCGAAGGGTGATCTGTCCGCTGGCAAAGATGTATGTGAAGCCGTGTGTCGTTGCTTGATCATTGTGCCTATGGTGATCGAGGACTGCAGTGGCAGTGATTTTGATGAGGATCAGGGTTCTGGGTCAGGTGTAATGACGGGCTCCGGCAGCTGGAATGAAAGCAGCAAGCAGCAGCAGCAGTCAGAAAGTCCCGCTGGTGATTGGGCTCCTAGCAGTGTGCTGCAGATGGAGCAAGAATCAGCAGGGCAGGTAGCGGCATCGGGCGATGAGGCGGCTTCATCAAGTACGGCGCGTGTACCAGCAGTGCGACAGCAGCAATTGGAGCCACCTGCTCCCATTATGTGGCAGTCAGAGATCTTCAGTTACCAGCATGGCAGCTTCCCAAGTATCGATGTTGGGCAAATACCAGACTGGGTTCAGGATTACGTGGATGCCGTGGCTAGCTTTGGGGAGGCTCAAGGGCTTGGGAGGTGACGAACAAGTTAAATGGGGTGGTTGTTGCTCTGTCTCCTATTCCTTATGAGGAGGTACCTTGCTTTCCAGTTGGGCACTGGGTGCTCGCTTGGCTTGAGGATGTCTGCAGCAATGTCAATCAAGAGTCACTGCAGCAGGTGCTGGTGTGGTTTACCCAGTTACAGGCTGAGGGCAATGATGAGGCCTGGGAGACTAGCGGCGGTATGTGGGGCACGGTTGTATCTGTGTTGATTGCAGCTGCTCAGTTGTTGTGTCTCCTTCAATCTAGGGCTCAGGGTTACAGCAATGAGGTACTCATGAAAATTGATGTACTGGGAGCCATCGCAGTGGAGGGGTTGGTTCGCTGGTGTTGAAGGGCTAAGGTTGAGTGGGACATGGGGGTTTGAGCAGCTTCTTGGATCGTGTGGGAAATGGCTAGGTGTTGTGTTTGGGGGTCTCTTGAAACGTCTTGCTTGGCAAGAGTGGCAGTCAAGAGATTGAGCCATTCAAAGTCCTGGGCTTTTTGTTTATGATCTCTTGCTACAGGGGTTGCTATCTTATGATAGGAGTTGGGGCCTATGGTTTTAGGGTTCTGTACATGGGTGCTTGTCCTGTTAGCAAGTGTTTCATGGAGCTGTCATGTGGCAGCAGCTTGTCATGGTTCTGTTTGGGCCATAAGCCAAAAGGTGTTTTGGGGTCAGCAAGGTGCTTGATTGAAGCTGTGGCTTTGGTGTGTTCTCGGGGGTCTGATTCAGGATTGTGGACCCTGTGAACGTCAAAGTAAGGCACATGGAACAGACTTGGGAGTGTTTCACAGTAGTGGCAATAGTGAGGCAGAAGTTATACTACTGGACCGATGAAGGTTGGTGTTGTGCCCGGGAAGTTTGATTTCAGGCGTGCATGGTGTGTGTGCATGATAGGTTTTATATAACAATGGTTTAAAGCACGGGTATAATGAGGCCAGGCAGTTGCGGTGTCTTTGAGCTGGGGGGGTGTCTCATGAAGTGGTTTGAGCTCTGCAGACATCCGCAACTTAGCTGGTTCTGAAACTTGTTGTGGGCTGGGCAGTGCCTTGTGCAGATGAAGTGTATGATGTGCCTGGCATTTCCAAGCACATGTACAGCCTGTTGCAACGCTTGGGTTATAATCATGTGTCAAAGGTCCACTAATGGGTCAGAGTATGGTGTGTTTACCGTGACCATGCAGAAGTGGAAGTCAAGTCCTGGGGTGGAGTGCACGCGTGTAAGAAGGACCGTGCACCCTTGTTTGGTTGTACGTTGGGGATTGAAGTTGTTAACTGATGTGTGCGTGCGGGATTCCATGCACCAGAGGTACAATAGTCTGCATTGATGTCGACGTTGGAGGCTTAGGGGATGCAAGGGGATTGGGGAGTGTCCGAGTTTCTGCAATGGGTTTTTGGGTATGTCTATTGGTGAAGAAATCTGAAGAGAGTGCTTGGTTTGAAGTGGTGTTGGAGTTCAGCATGCAATCCTAGTTTCCTTAGTAACCATGTCTCATGGAATGCGCGCGTGTTCTGTGCACCCTGGTGTACACTGGTGATGATGCCTTGTGGAATGATACTTGTTAGGTTGTGCAGGCGTTGCTATCCCAGCACCCTAGCAATGGTATAAGTCAGGCACTGGGAATTAGGTTTGTGTCTCATCTGGGTTAGAGCATTGATGCACCACCCTTAGTTTGCATGGGCAATGGCTGTATGGTAGGGGTGTGGCTTTGGACCTTTGGGAGCTGGTGTGTTCTGGGAGCAGTATTGGGAGACGATTGGGAAGGTTTGTAAAGATGTATCAGAAGCTTTGTTGTTCTGATGGTTGCCGACTGGCCAAGGGTTTACAGCCCTTGTGACGTGAGGCACAGATGGGAGTTGCACATTGAGCTGATGCTCAAGGTGGGCTGCATGTGCGTGCCTTACTTGCATGCAAGTGCACATGTCAGTTGACCTATTAGGTCCATCCGCAGTCTGGCTGCTTGATGAGCTGCACTTCTTTGTTTGAGTTTTAGTTTGGTGTCCAGTTCGGGGTTAGATTAGTGTTGATGTGGTTCGGGGTTCTGTCCAGTGATTAAATGTCATGGGCGATGTCTGGTGCAAAGTCCGAAGTCACGTTCGGCAAATGATCGGTGTATGTTCTGGGTACGTTTGGTGCATGTTCGGGGTATGTTCGGGGTACGGCACAAGGTGGGAGTTGGGCTACAGCATGCATGTGCATGTCTCCTCTCCGCAGGTTGCCGCGCATGTTGGGTCTACTGGCCAGAGGCCCCATGCAACTATCTAGCAACCTCTGTCGTGGCGCATGTTGCAGATTTAAACGCTACGGGGTTTGCATGTTGATCTACTGCGTAGGGATCACATGTCTAAAATGCAACTGGGATGCAACGGTGTATAGGCTACGGGGATGCAACGGAGTATAGGTAGAGGCTACGGGGTTTTGCATGTTGGTCCACTGGATCGCATGTCTAGTAAGCTACGGGGTTGGTGCCATAGGGCACGGCATTGGGGTCATCTTTGACTCACATCTTCCTTATTGGGCAATGGAGTATGGGGCAGCAGTGTTGGCCCAGCCAACTGCTTGTGGAGAAAGTAGGGTGAACTGGCTTATGGGGCAGTAAGGTCCAAAGTCTCAAACTGAACACAGCCATAGCTTCATTGTTGATTGATGGGTGGTTTCCAAAGTGATAGCCTAAGATGTTGCTTGCATGTCTGATTGGATAGAAGGTGGCACGAGTTTGGGGGGGGGGAAGTGCTGTTGTGGGGAGTTCTGGAATGCGACGCTTGGAGCATGCTGAGGGCAAATGCTTCTTTGAGTCAGCCAAATGTGTTTGGTGTGACCACAGTTCTGTGAAGTCTACTTCCTAGGCTGCACAGGTTATGCAAAGCAGTTGCCGTTTGTTGGGCACAGGGGAGACGTTATGGTGTAGCAGTCCTGAAGCTCAGGGTATGTATACTGGAGATGGGTTGAATTATGTTGTGGGTTTTTCCAGTGAACAGTGGTAGCTTCAAATGACATGAGTGATGGCATACAAAGCTTGGTTGCTGATTTACGTGTGCCACAACAATTTGTGTATTGAGTCTTGTGCTCTTGCCTGGGGTTGGCTTAGGGTTCCTCTGTGAGTTTGAACAGGGTTCAGCGGCTGGGGTCAGTTTGGCGTCCAAGTCTGGTCTGGGGGGCAAAAGCAAGGGGTCAAAGTTTTTGGTGTTTCGGGGTTTGGAGTTCATGGTCTACATGCTGGTGTCATGCTATTGGACCACATGTCATGTCCTTGATACAGCTTGATTGGAGGTTCTCGTTCTGGTGTGTTTCTTGTCAAGTTCAGGCGTCTGCGTGGGGGGGGGATGGTGGTCTGATGTTCCATTCGGAGTATTGTGATTGTATGGTGTGGGTGTCTTGCCTCATGTTTGAATGATAAGGGCCGGTGAATGTGTATCTGTGGCTGCCGAGGCAGCAGCACTTTGTTGTACAGTTTCTGCACAGAACTGCTGTTGATTAGCTTTCATGTGTACTACCACTTGGTAGCTGTCCGCTATGGCTACAGCTATGGCTTATGATTAGCAGCTAGCTGTTGGACATGTTGCAGTGCATGAGGTTGCTGTATCTGATCGGGCAGTAAGTCTTTGGGGAAGCTTTTGGGTTTGGGAGCATGCGGTACGTGATTGGAAAAAACTATGAGTCAGAGGTGAAGATGGCAGGTTGAAGATGGGCTCACCACTTACATGGTGACCAAGGGGAAGGGGTACCAATTGCAGCCAAAGGGAGCCGCAAGTTCCACGGCGGCAGAAGGTGCCTGTTGCTCTGCCGATTCCTGAGCAGTAGGGTTTATGGGTTTTTGGTTGGGGGTTTGAGCTGGGTTCAGCGCTCGTGTTTCATGCTGAAAGACTGTTCAAGACAACATGGCGACATTGTGTTCAAAGCAACGGGGCAAACTAGAATCTGCGGGTTCTGAGTTCTATGTTCGTGATCGTGTGTGTTGGTCCACTGCAGGGACCGCATGTACTGGGAAGCGACTGTGAAGCAACGGAGAGCTACGGGGCTAGTTAGGCTACTGGGAAGCCACTGGGTTACTTAGTTGAAAGCTATGGGTTTTATTGGTTCTGCTACGGTGCGGGTTTAGGGTATGTGGTTGGTTGCTGAAAGCTGAAAGGTTGTGATTGGTTGCTCATGTTGGGTCATGATTGGCAGCGTGCAAAGCACTATGAAATTGCTGGAAGTTCTTGGGTGGTGAGATCTGCATTTGTGGCTGGTTAAATGTCAGCATGTTGTATAGTTTGCACAGAATTGCTTTGAATAGTTTGCATGGACAGTACAGCAGTACAGCTGGCAGTATTTCTGCATGGCTAATGCTATTGGCTTGCTTGTGAGCAGCCAGCTATTGAACGCATGGCAATGTGTTGCATGTTGCATTGCATGTTGTATTGCATTTTGCATTGCATACCGCATTGCATTTTGGGTTTGCATTTGGTTTGAGACAGGACAGAGCTTCAGGCCAGAGGCTTTGTGCAGAATGCAATAGCTTGTGAAAGTTGTAGCAAAGCTGACCTGTAGCAAGTGGGTACAAATCAGACATGAGTGTGGGTTCAGGCAGCTCGTGTTCTGCATGTTTCACAGGGTTCGCTGTACTCGCCTCTGTGAAAGGGGGGGAGGTCAGAACACTCGCATTGGTTCCTGAAGTTCAGTCTGAAATGGGAGGTGTGAAGTGTCTCACTGGTTGTGCATTGATTAGGGTCAGCAAGTCATGACTGTTGAGCTGTATCACATGCATCGGTCAGTTGGTACGACAGCACGTGTTGTGCTTAGGAATCTCTTTTGAGCACGGGTTGGGTGGCGCTGGCCCCTGCCCATGATGTTCTGTCACCGAACCTGCTGCTCTGAATGTACCAAGTACGCCCTTAAGCGCCTTCCTTCTGGGCACTGACATTTTGGAAAAGCTTAAACTCCCTGAAGTTGAATTGGAAGGCGTGTTCTGGACATGCGTGCTAAGGTGCAAGTTTAAAGTTAAAGCCAAAGGGCCGCAGGTTCAATCTGATCTCAACCGGCTGCAACTGCTGCCAAATTTCATTGGCAGCTCTCAATAACCACACGGGACCTAGTAGTCACTCTGTTAGGCTTTGCTGCCCAGATACTAAGCCTTCGGGAATAGAACAAAGGTTCTACGCAAGCCAGTTAGCAGAAGGTGGTGGGATGGCAACTGGCGTGCAGAATGTTGCGTCGCGACGTGCTCCTCAAATCAATCATGTAGCTCTATACCACTGTAGCCATTGTAAACAAGTGCAGTAGGCACGTGACGGCAGCCGGTGACGGCAGTACTGAGTGAGTGAGGAAGGCACGGGTACCTGCTCGCGCTTGAGAATTCGCCCAGCCTGCAATCTCAAGAAGGTGAGAGCATCTTGCCACAGTTGATGGCTGTGGCAACAACCTGGTGCTGGAATATACATGCGTTGCACGTGCACTCGGGAACGGTCACGTTGCTGTGAGTCGCTCTGACGGAGATATCCCCTACGTCTCGACTGTCTGCTCAAGGCAAGCGGTCTAGTTCACATCAAGGGCATTCCAAGTATTGGCTGTTAGCAGCAACAAACCAAGTAGCTTTTGGCGGGGAATGAGACCTCTCCGTCTCTGGCTAGAGGCACCACTTGGCGAAACTGGACTGATTGAAGTTTTCCCGGAGAGTGCTCGGCGTCTCTTGTTGGAAGGAGAAAATGGAACACCAGCCCTTCCCCCTCACACCACGGCTGGCCTCGCTGTTGCCGTGGTCGCCCTGGTTGCTATTGCGGGCACGATGAGTGGTCTTACGCTAGGCCTCTTATCTCTGGACCGGCTTGACCTGGAAGTCATGCTACGCACTGGCACTCCAAAAGAGCAGGTGCTTGCCAGACGCCTACTGCCCATTGTGGCTCAACCAAACTGGGTCCTTACGACGCTGGTCATTGTGAACACTGTAGCTGGCATGGCTCTCCCTCTGTGCCTTGACCGCTTGGTGAATGTAGCCGTGGCTCTTGTCCTCAGTACCACCGCCATCGTGATCTTCGGGGAGATTATCCCACAGGCAGTGTGCTCACGATATGGCATGACAATTGGAGGCCATTCTGCTCCTGTGGTTCGTGCCCTGATGTGGCTAACTGCGCCTCTGTCATGGCCTATGGGCAAGGTGCTGGACTGGCTCCTTGGTTCGGACAGGGCACTTCTGGGCAGGAGGCAGCTGCGCGCGCTGGTTGATCTGCACAGGTAAGGAAGCTGCTTGCAGCATGGCATGCATGGAGGCTGCATGTAGCATGGCATGCATGGAGGCTGCATGTAGCATGACATGCATGGAGGCTGCTTGCTTACCAGGTATTTTGCGCATGGCATGCTTGAACAGTTGTTCTGGCTGCATGCTTACCAGGTTTTTTGCGCCAATAGCGTTTACTTAAGCCCTTTTAGGACTTGCAATCGGCCTTGCATGCACATGCATGTGGATGTATTATGCAACAAGGCCATGGCGGTGCATGCTGCATGGGCACATGGAACTGCAGGCAGCATGAAGCTGTGAAGGAACCGCATGCCAACTTCATGGCTGCATCACAATTGCTTAACCATGCGTGGGATTTTTAGCTAAGCAAGAACCAGCAGCAGGTCATAAGTGGGGTGCAAAGACATTGCTTTGCAGGTCTGGCAGGAAGGGGTGTACTGCACAATGTGGGTGTGCCATGGCTTTTGGAAACAGCAATGAGCAGCACGCACGCAGGTTGCAATAGCTTCTTAAACTCACGAGGCCTTTGCAAAGTACTTTGAGCATCTGTAGTGACATGGCTGCTTGTTATCTGGCACCTAGTCTTGCTCGAGCAGCCGCTCCCATGCCATTTGCTGTGCTGTGCCGCTCGCCCCTGGGTGGAAGCCCTACTAAAGGATGGAACTGTGCTTTTCTCCCATCAAGCACTTGACAGGCCCAGAAGCCCTCTGCTACTGGGGCAACTCTATCTTCCACCTAACATCGTGCCCATTTCTGCACAGCAGTTCTGCACAGCATTTTCCAGCAACTGTTTTTTCTTTGTGCCCCATGTATGTTGGTGCTCACAGCCTGTGATTCTGATGGCGAGCTCACTTATTGACGCGTGTGTGTGCCTGGTGTGTTATTTGCAGGACCTCAACTGGACTTGGTGGCCCCCTGAATGAAGATGAGTTCAATGTGATCCTGGGTGCGTTGGACCTCAGTAATAAGGTAGCACTGAAGGCAATGACATCTATTGACAAGGTGGTCATGGTCAGCACTGAAGACACGCTGGATAGGTAGGTGGGGTAGAGGGGATGAAAAGGACCAGAGCACGCAGGCTGTGCCTAGGGGAAGGGATGAGCTCAATGATGTGCAAAGTAGCGGTGGTGACAGCGGTAGGACCTAATACTTTGCGTTGGTTGCTGCATTAGTGTACTTAAACAACAAGCTGTAGGTAACATGGGACAAAAACAGGGTAATGCATATTAAGGTACGGCCACTGGCAGTGAGGATGGCAAGCATGCAGTACAGGGGATGCTGGGTGCGATGGATGAGATGGAGGCAGGCAATTGGGGGATAGGTAGCAGTCTGGATGGGTCAGGTATGCTGTGGGTGGAGTAGGTCCGACTGCAGAAAGAAGGACGTTGGTGGTGCAGGCAGCAATCGTTTCTCATTTCTGTAACGTTGTCATCTTGGGTGCCATCTTATGTTAACCAAATTGTCTTATGTTTTTCACATGAGTGTGTGAGCATTATGCTGTGCACTTGGTCCCGTTTGTCCTACTGTGTCCTCAGAGGTGGCTGAGTGGTGCTTTTACTGTTTTGTTCTGCTCTTCTGCTGCAGGGCTACTCTCCAACGTATCTTGGAGTCTGGTCACAGTCGCATCCCAGTTTACCAGGGCTCAGATCGCAGCGCTATAATCGGTCTGCTGATTACCAAGGAGCTGATGCGATTTGTAGGACCGATGGCACCAGAAGCTTTCAGAAGCCCTCCCGTGGTTAAGGACCTGCCCATGCGGGACCTTCCCCACCTGCCTGTAACCACCCCCATGTTTGACTTGCTAAACCTCTTCCAGACAGGGCATAGTCACATGGCGCTGCTGATGGCACCTTCTGGTGCTACTGCTGCTATGGCAGTTGAAGCAGCAGGGGGTGACGCCAGTAGCGTAACAGGAGCGGGAGATGCAGGGGATGGGAAAGATGTGGGGCACAAGGGGTTTGGAGGGTTCACGGAGAAGCTTAGGAAGAGCTTTGGCAGGAGGAGTAAGAGCGGGCGGGACAAGGAGGCAGCGGCAGCAGCAGCACTAGCAGCGACTGGGGGTTTGGAGCTTGTGGTGGAGTCTCCTGAGACTAATGGTAGTGCTAGCCCCCGGAGTTCGCCTAGGTCTCAGGGTTCAGGTCATTGTACAGGCACAGCTGAAGCAGCGATTGGAGACTGGGACTGTCGGGGTGGGATGCAAGGCGTGGATGGTCGCGGCGTGTATGGTGGAGTAGCTGAAGCAACGGGACAGCAGCAGCAGCAAGGGGGTGTGCCGGCTTTGATACAGCATCTCCAGGCAGAGGAGCACAAGCAGCAGCAGCAGCAGCAGGGTGGGGGCAGGCAGGCAGTGCTTGACCATTGCAACTCATGCGGGAGGAGCAGCATGGAGCGCCGTGCTGCTTCAGAGAGCGATCTATCGTGGCTGGAGGGCCAAGGGGATGCTGCAGCTGCTCATCTGAACATTGCTGATGCAATAGTAGCTGCAGCAATGAGAGAAGCTGCTGCTGCTGCTGCGGGCCGTCGCGGTGGTGCTACTGCGGGAGCAGGGGGTGTAGCTGGGATTGGGGGTGGGGGTGATGAGAGTAGTGTGGGCAGCGGGAGGGGTGGGAGGAGGAGGGGTGGGAAGGGGTCGGCATGGGTGCTGGGTGTGCATCATGGATTGACGCCTGTGGGCATCATTACACTGGAGGATGTGATTGAAGAGCTGATGCAGGTGAGATGGCTTCTTTTGTTACAATGTATCAAGACCAGTTCTATTTGTATCATGATATCCATTTAGTATGAAAGTTATAGGATGGAATGTCAAGTACCATTGTATTATTTCCCCACCCGGCCTGGCCTCTTGTCGACGGTGCACTACTTGTGAGCAAAAGGAGGAGCCCAGCCCCAGACAATTTGCTGACTTTTGTGCGCCCACTGTGCCGGCCTGTTGGGGACCCGAAACCCCGGGCTTGCAGGGCAGCACGGGTTTTGTTGTAGGGGATGTCAGGTCGTTGTCCCTGGTGTCCCTGGTGTACTTTCATATGTAAAGTAGTGAATAAAAACTATATGGTCATCTTCTGTTTATTGAGCCGAGAGTTGTATGTCATTTATTCTTTAGACTTGAGGATGAGATTGAAGAGCTGATGCCGGTGAGATGAGGCAGGTGTTGTGGGCAGGATGGGGAAGCACTTTTTGGTGGGCAGAGGTGGGCATGTAGGAGTTGGGAGGTTTGGGCGTCTTGTGGATGCCTAACTGTGCAGTGTGTGAGCTGGGTTTATTGTGTGAGCGGCTGGTACTCAGACATGGGGTTTTAGTTAGTTCAGGGGGACTAACATGAGAACTTGTTCTTGTGGTGTTGGTGTGGGATATGATTGTCTATGGACCTGTGCCTACACTCCAAGGCCTCTCGTCTCTCTGTGCCGGTCCTATTCTGTTCTCGGCTTCTGTAACCTACTGCTGCTTCTTGCATTCTGCCAGGTTTGCAGAAAAAGGATTGGTGTCTGTGCTGTTATGTGCTGATACTGAACTGCTGCTGCTTCTCTATCGTTCTGCCTTGCAGGAAGAGATTGTTGACGAGACTGACACATACATTGACAATGATAAGACAACACGGGTGAACGCACGCCTGTTGACAATGAGCCTGCCACCTAAGCTCAGGAGGGTGCTCATGGCTGGGCAGCTGGCACACACAGCCGCTGCTGCTACTGCCATCGCTCTTAATGCTGCAAGAGAGGGTCCAGGTACAGGGCAAGGTTTAGGGTCTGCTGGGTCGCTGCCGTTGTCGCAGGGCCCTGGTGACATGGGAACTGGCGTGAGGAGGCACTCGGGTGGTGGTGGTGGTGGGAGGAGGAGAGGGTTTTGGCCACCACTAGCAACGAGAAGTGCTCCTTTGCAGGAAAAAGGGCCCTAGTTGCAGCTGTTGCGTTGAGTTGCTGGGGGTGAAAAATAGATGACTTTCTAAATTTTACTGGCATAAGTCCCACTTGTTGAAAGACTAAGGGCTTTGGATTAAGCTGCAACTTGGTTTGCTTGTGTGGGTGGTGGATAAAGCTGCAATATGGTTTGGCTGTTTGGGTGCGGAAGGTTTTAGATCCAGTGCCCCATGTTGGGAAGAGTTGCGGAGATGTGACATACACAACCTTGGGCCATGGTCACCTTGTTACTTGTGATTCTGTAGTGAACATTGCCGCTGTGGCTTAGTCATTGTCTACTTGACCACCATTTTGGTGGATGCATTCTGCAGTTGAAGAAGATTCAGCCTGCTTATGCAGCACCATACTGCACATGTGCAATAGGTTGTCTGCATAGTGATGTGCCAGCGTCGTAGCTCTCAGATCATGCTGCTACTTCTTCTCGTGTGCATGGCGCTGGTTCCTCCTGCAACAGGACACCATCATTTCACCCTGTGGAGAGGCAAGATAAGCACCCTTGACATATTTACCACATTAGCCGTTCCCACATTGGTTTCTTGCAGTCCTAAGATTGCATGTTTGTCCTTTCTTGGGTGCATGATTGAACTGGAAGGGACTAAGGCTTATGACAGAGCCTTGGTGTGTGGTTGGAAAGAGGAGCAAGGGTTGGGTTTGGGCTGGGCAGGGACATTTATCTTATTCTTGCTGCTGCTTGCTGCTGGTGCTCGCAGCTTGGAAGTTTTGGTGGGTGCAGTAGAGCGTGTCTGGGTCCTGGGTTGCTTTGATCGCTGGTCAGTTTTTAGCCTGGGTGTTTATCTCCATGATGCTGCAAGGGAAGTCTCCTGGTGATTGCACCATCATCCACTCAGCTAGTTGCGACGATGCAGGGGACCTTAGGTCTGGCCCGCGTAGAGGTGTAAACGCTTCCAGCTGTGAATTCATCAACAGAGAATGGTCCTCTCAGTTGGCGTGCACGCCGGAGTATTGAGGCAGTTGAGAGCCAGGGGGGCAAGGAAGGAGGGACAGCATGCAGAACAGAGAATCCAGGCCTTTGTCGGGGTGTAGCAGTGTTGTCATGCTACTGTGGATGTGCACTTACAAGGCCGGCGTGGCACTGTGACAGTGGACATGCAAGACAAACTAGATCTAAGCATCTCTTGGATGTCTGTGTAGTGGCCATGCCTCCAGTTGAGATGGTAAGAGCTTCGATCATGAGCAAGCCGGCACAGGCGTTCCGTGTTTGCACAGGCACATGGGAATCACGATAGATGTTTCACAGGACATGTGTGTTTGTATATTGGGTGACTCTGACAGAGTGGTGTATGTTTTGGTGTTTGGGGAGAGTGTAAATGTCGGTGAAAGGGCATGTTGTTCGTTTTGTAACTTCAGGTTTCACTTGTTTGCTTGTTTAGTTTCACTTGTTTGCTTGTTTTTGGCAGCTCATGGCATGGAGGTCAGGTGCAGGTACCCAAAGCAGGGGAGAGTGCGGATAGCTTCATCAAATCAACTCAGCATGCTGCACTCATGCATGATTGGTGCTGTTTGTGTTGTGGTACTCAGGCCCTGCGAGGCTGGCTTCGAAGTAAGCGGTAAGAATAGCTTGATGATAGGTTATAGGGAATGTAGGATGAATGGAGCCGGCGTGATTTGTGGTTAAGGCCGGCAGGCAAACACACCTGAGTGAGTGTCAGGGCTGTCACCTTTGTCCATGTGTCCAACTGGGTCCCGTTGCATACAGAATAGCCATCGCTCTGGACACGCGCCTATGAACCCCTGTGTGAGGTTCTTTATTTGTGTGTTGAGCTTGCTTTATATGGATGGAGTTGGAGGTTCAGGAGGTTTAGGGCTCACGCTGTTTGAACTTCCGACTGCACGCTCCGCAGCCGGCCGATGTTGGTCTTAATCAATCATGGGCTCACTGGCTAGGCGTGTAACACAACACATATGCAACAATTCGCATTCCACGTTCGATACTAGGTGGAGCTGATGGCGACTCATGCGCGTCTTGCTGTTGATAACATTTTTAACATAACGGTGCAGGCCTGCAAGGAAGCGGCTTGTGCTCATGGGAAGTGCTGTATTTACACGGTATCATTTCAATGAACAGCCCCTTGGTCGTCCCACCAGTGAAAGTGTAGTAGAGGCGGGTTCGCCCGGCTGTTCCCAGGGGACGCCAGACATCGTGGAGCCGGGGCCGCCTCGGCTAAAAGGTTTGCAAGATGAGCCGAGGCAAACGGAGTGTTAGTGCCATAACGTGAACAAGTAGACTGCAGTCGAGCAGCTGTCAGGATGCCTAACAGATGAGTCAGGCTGACAGTCTGATATTGCTTGGTTCGACATGAAGAACGGTAAGCGCGCGGGTGGCTTCTTCTGTGTGCAGGCTCGGCTCAAGGCGACAACAGCATATGTGAACCAGCCCCGCAGATGATATTACTAGCTTTTTCAAGCGGCAATGTCAAAGTGCCAGGTATGTACAGGGTTTCAGGTTGCAGCATGGGGTTTGGCGAGATATGGCTGGCCTTTTTCTGCTTCTGTCGCAATGAGGAGTATGGATGCGGTTGGCACTGCAATCACTTGAGTCTTGTTAGCAGAAAGCCTCTGCAACTAGTCATTTTACTCATGCATAACCTTCCCTGTGACTTTTGTGTGTTGGTTTGCAGAGCAGCCCTCAACAGCCCGTGACCTTCCTCCAGACCTCAACCCCATCGTGGTCATCCCCTTGCAGTACTTGTATCACTACTAACCACCACCCCCTGTGGTCCTGAGTGACTACAGGGTGGATCGATGGGCTGCTAGTCGGCTGCGTCGGTGTGATATCCGTGTGCAGTACCAGCCAAGACATCAACACTGGTGGAGGACAGAAGCAGCAGCACAGCAAGCCCTCAACCCCATCGTGGTCATCCTCCCGCAGTATCTGTATCACCTTTATCCACCACGCCCTGTGGTCCTGAGTGACTACAGAGTGGATCGACGGGCTGCAAGTCGGCTACGTTGGTGTGATAACTCTGTGCAGTACTAGCCAAGACATCAAGACAGGTGGAATACAGAAGCAGCTGCACAACAATCCCTCAACAGCCCGTGACCTTCCTCTATCCCTCAAACCCATCGTGGTCATCCCCCCGCAGTACTTGTATCACTACTATCCACCACCCCCTGTGGTCCTGAGTGACTACAGGGTGGATCGATGGGCTGCTAGTCGGCTACGTCGGTGTAATATCCATGTGCAGTACTAGCCGAGACATCAAGACTGGTGGAGCACAGAAGCAGCAGCACAGCAAGCCCTCAATCCCATGGTGGTCATCCCCCTCGGTATCTGTATCACCTTTGTCCACCACCCCCATGTGGTCCTGAGTGACTACACGGTGGATCAACGCGCCGCTAGTCAGCTGCGTCGGTGTGATATCCGTGTGCATTACCAGCCAAGACATCAACACTGGTGGAGGACAGAAGCAGCAGCACAGCAAGCCCATCGTGTTCATCCTCCCGCAGTATCTGTATCACCTTCATCCACCACCCCCTGTGGTCCTGAGTGACTACAGGGTGGATCGACGAGCTGCTAGTCGGCTACGTCGGTGTGATAATCCTGTGCAGTACTAACCAAGACATCAAGACTGGTGGAACACAGAAGCAACTGCACAACGATTCCTCAACAGCCCGTGACCTTCCTCCAGCCCTCAACCCCATCGTGGTCATCCCCCCGCAGTACTTGTATCACTACTATCCACCACCCCCTGTGGTCCTGAGTGACTACAGGGTGGATCGATGGGCTGCTAGTCGGCTACGTCGGTGGGATAACCCTGTGCAGTACTAGCCGAGACATCAAGACTGGTGCAGCACAGAAGCAGCAGCACAGCAAGCCCTCAACCCCATGGTGGTCATCCCCCTCGGTATCTGTATCACATTTGTCCACCACCCCTTGTGGTCCTGAGTGACTACACGGTGGATCGACGCGCTGCTAGTCGGCTGCGTCGGTGTGATATCCGTGTGCAGTACCAGCCAAGACATCAACACTGGTGGAGGACAGAAGCACCAGCACACCAAGCCCTCAACCCCATCGTGGTCATCCTCCCGCAGTATTTGTATCACCTTTATCCACCACCCCTTGTGGTCCTGAGTGACTAGAGGGTGGATCGACGGGCTGCTAGTCGGCTACGTCGGTGGGATAACCCTGTGCACTACTAGCCAAGACATCAAGACAGGTGGAATACAGAAGCAGCTGCACAACAATCCCTCAACAGCCCGTGACCTTCCTCTATCCCTCAAACCCATCGTGGTCATCCCCCCGCAGTACTTGTATCACTACTATCCACCACCCCCTGTGGTCCTGAGTGACTACAGGGTGGATCGATGGGCTGCTAGTCGGCTACGTCCGTGTGATATCCATGTGCAGTACTAGCCGAGACATCAAGACTGGTGGAGCACAGAAGCAGCAGCACATCAAGCCCTCAACCCCATGGTGGTCATCCCCCTCGGTATATGTATCACCTTTGTCCACCACCCCCTGTGGTTCTGAGTGACTACACGGTGGATCGACGAGCTGCTAGTCGGCTGCGTCGGTGTGATATCCGTGTGCAGTACCAGCCAAGACATCAACACTGGTGGAGGACAGAAGCACCAGCACACCAAGCCCTCAACCCCATCGTGGTCATCCTCCCGCAGTATCTGTATCACCTTTATCCACCACCCCCTGTGGTCCTGAGTGACTACAGGGTGGATCGACGGGCTGCTAGTCGGCTACGTCGGTGGGATAACCCTGTGCACTACTAGCCAAGACATCAAGACAGGTGGAATACAGAAGCAGCTGCACAACAATCCCTCAACAGCCCGTGACCTTCCTCTATCCCTCAACCCCATCGTGGTCATCCCCCCGCAGTACTTGTATCACTACTATCCACCACCCCCTGTGGTCCTGAGTGACTACAGGGTGGATCGATGGGCTGCTAGTCGGCTACGTCGGTGTAATATCCATGTGCAGTACTAGCCGAGACATCAAAACTGGTGGAGCACAGAAGCAGCAGCACATCAAGCCCTCAACCCCATGGTGGGTCATCCCCCTCGGTATCTGTATCACCTTTGTCCACCACCCCCTGTGGTCCTGAGTGACTACACGGTGGATCGACGCGCTGCTATTCGGCTGCGTCGGTGTGATATCCTTGTGCAGTACCAGCCAAGACATCAACACTGGTGGAGGACAGAAGCACCAGCACAGCAAGCCCTCAACCCCATCGTGGTCATCCTCCCGCAGTATCTGTATCACCTTTATCCACCACCCCTGTGGTCATGAGTGACTACAGGGTGGATCGACGGGCTGCTAGTCGGCTACGTCGGTGTGATAACCCTGTGCAGTACTAGCCAAGACATCAAGACTGGTGGAACACAGAAGCAGCTGCACAACAATCCCTCAGCAGCCCGTGACCTTCCTCTAGCCCTCAACCCCATCGTGGTCATCCTCCCGCAGTATATATATCACCTTTATCCACCACCCCCTGTGGTCCTGAGTGACTACAGGGTGGATCGACGGGCTGCTAGTCGGCTACGTCGGTGTGATGATCCTGTGCAGTACTAGTTAAGACATCAGGACTGGTGGAACACAGAAGCGGCTGCACAACAATCCCTCAACAATCCCTCAGGGTGTATCGATGCGTCGAACTGAGGTAAGATACGCGCCAAATCCATGCACGCTGCACCAATGCGCACGCCAATATGATCGTCATGTAATGGTACTAGCACATGTGTGATGGTATTGACTGTACTGGTCGGGTGCTCCTTAGCCATGAATACTAGCGGTCGTGTATGCATGGCACATGCTGGGCCATTGTCATGTACACCCATTCAAGTATGCGTCATCACCACGGATCCATCCTTTTGCAGTCATAGTCTCTCAGCTACATGTCATCATAAGGCTGAGTGTATGTGATGGGAGGGGGGGTTTCGCTCCTTATAATGAATTCTCTTGAATGATCTGGCAGCCTTGTCTCTCTAGCGCTCTCGCCTCTTTGTCTGGATTCTGCTCTCCACATAACAAACAAACAAACAAAAATTTAAGGTGCGGCAACCGCAAAGGGCTGCTAGGTCGAAACGACCAAACACACACACACATACTTACAGACTGGATGAGTTATGCCGCGGGCGCTGCACGGCCTGAACGTTGTGCAGTGATCTACTTCTAATAATAATGAATCTGGATTGTTGTGGCTATCTGAACCTAGGCAGGGGTTCCCGGCTTGCTTGTTTTGTTGCTTTGTCTTGCCCTTCTTTGCTTTGTCGTGCCCAACCCTTCTACATGGTTAGGTTATGTTGCTTGTTAATAGCCCGCGACAACAATGATGGCAATCTCAATACGTCATGTAGTAGTAGGACATTTTTGGGAAATGTCAAGCATGACAAGAGTGTGAGCTAGTTGTCTCCCAGGGCTGACTCGCCTTCTTGCAAGCTGTAGGGCGGGGCCAAACAAACAAACAAAACAAAAATTTAAGGTGCGGCAACCGCAAAGTGACTGGTGAGATAGATGTTGATGATCTCCTGATGATCGATTATAAATGGTCACTCTGACTAAATTTGTTTTGTCTGGGGTAGTTGACCAAGTTGAAGCTCCCATGTTGTCTAGGCATGTGTTATCATGTCTAGGCATTATCAACCCCCCCTCCCTGCTCTTCGTGACATCTCATGTGAGGTGCAAGGCACGTGATGGCACTTCTTGCTGGCATACCATGAGATGTAGTATTGGAAGTAATGACGTGAGGGTTTCTGTATGGGACATCTTTTGCTGAGTTTTCCCTGGTCCTGTCAGCCTTCATTGGCTCCTAGGGATGCGGCCCTGATGAGTTCCAAGGGCTAATTGGTACTTTGGTACTGTGAAGTGGTAGGGCTGCCGCAGTTCATTATGGGCTATCCATTGAAGCACTGTAACATGCACGAGAAGGCTCCATGGTTTCCATTTGAGTCTATCCAGTCGGCGCAATGTCGGCGCATTTAGTAGCGTGCATGTCGTGGATGCGGGACTTCTGCGAGAGTCGTACTCTGTCGCACGACCGCGAAAGTTGTCTTTGAAGATTGCCACTCTAAACAGCATGCTTGCAAATCGAAGGTTCTCACGCTCCGGTCCGTTATGCCGGAATCACTAAGCGGTACAGTCTTTGCGGGTACAATGACTAAGTACGGTTGGCAGTATGTCCCCTGTCCTGCTTGCGATCACGGTTCTGATTCAGCAGCCATGCAAACACTGAGGACGGCACGTTCTCGACAAGGTACTCAATACGGCCGCTCCTGTTCCCTCCTAACGGGCTTGCCAGCCACTATCTTGCCACTTGCCAAGCATGGATGCCATGTAAGTCCACGCATGAATTCCATCTTCCATGTAATTGAGGTTACTCAGCAAGTTTTAGTCGTACCTGCATTCCTGGTATGAATCAGCGGAAAGATTCAATAGCGGTTTCCAGCAAGAGACAGAGGCGTGGGGCGCAGCCTGGCAGGATCGGGGACGGCGAGACGACTAAAAGGCTTCGGCCAGCGCTTGATATTGTCACGTCCGCACAATCCAGAACAATGACTGTACAAGACGCCACCTCTGCTACTGCGCACGATAGTGCAAGGAGCGCTGCTTCTGGTGATGGCTTTGCTCGCACTCGTGCAAAAGATGGCAAGCTGCCAGTGACCTTGTTATCCGGCTTTCTTGGGTCCGGCAAGACTACCCTGCTAAAGCGCATTCTCGAGAACAGGGAGGGCATGAAGGTATGAAAGCAGGCGTCTGTATGCCAGGTTGATGGTGTTGCTACACCGCTAGTAGTGAGTGCTCAATGATCATTCTGTCATACGTTCCCAATTGCTGCTTACGCCTAACAGCAGGTCCTGTTACTTCTGCTGTCACCCTGCAGCTGAATCCACAGAATTGTGCCAGCTGCTATCAGTCCAGTGAACTGCTATGTCTAAGGCTGACACTATCCAAAAGAATGCTTCAATCATCATCTGAGTCTACCTGCCATTGTGCCCATCAATTCCCATTATATGGACTTTCAGACATTGCAGTAATCTCAACGCAGTCCCTCCAAATAATCTAAGACCAATGGAAGTATCTGCTGCACAGTTGACTAGCACGCGGTGTAGTTGTTGCAACACCCCACGGGCCATAGCAAAGTTCCAAGTTGCTTGCAAGCTAATCCTAAGCTTGCCTGAGTGAACGGCAGGCACAGCCACAGATTCATACATTTCCAGTACTTCAGACCTTATGGCCCAGCGTGAGCTCAATATAAAAACTCCCCTGTCATTACAGCCCCCCCCCCTTTATTTGCTCACTAATCTTAGAACTACCGTTGCATGTTACCACAGGTTGCTGTCATCGTGAACGACATGGCCGAGCTTAACATTGACGCAGCACTGGTGATGACCCGTAGTGGTGCTGGTGGTGCTGCTGGTGGTGGTGGTGGTGGTGATGGCAGTCCAGCACTGCTGCAGCGCCAGGAGAAGCTTGTGTCTCTCAGCAATGGTTGCATCTGCTGCACACTGCGGGAGGACCTGCTGGTGGAGGTGGCACGGCTGGCTGCTGCTGGACTGTATGACTACCTCGTCATTGAGAGCACAGGTAGGAGATGGGAGGGGGCTAAAACTGTTAGTGGGGTGGAAATGGCTTACATGTGGTGCTAAGAGGCTGGAACATGTTTTTAGGGCCAAATAGGGCTCAGTACTGGTGATCAGTATGTTTCTGGAGCTGAAGTGGCCAAAGCACAATGTTTTTGTGGCTAGAATGGTTGTGTCTGATTGGCTGGTTACAGTTCTGAAAATGGTTGCAGACGAAGGGGTAAAACTAAAGGTAAAAATATGACTAGTATAAAAAGGATTGACATGAGGTCCAGCAGCTATGTCAAAAGCACCCAAAACCTCCACTGCCCCAATGGGGGTAAAGAGCCTCTGCTCTGATCACAATCAGGAATCTCCCTCTGCTGCCGATCTGCTGTCTCTTTGTTGTGACAATCATTTAAGATAAGTGCAGTGCAAAGTCCTGCTCGGAGTGTGTTGCTTCTGCTCTATGGTAAGGGATCCGTGTAATCTTTACACCAATCCTTTCCACAATCCCACGCTGGAGAACAATCACACGGTCTCCTCGCGTAGATCTCTCACTCTCTCTCCTTCTGCTCTGCTCCTAGGGATCAGTGAGCCCATGCAAGTGGCTGAGACCTTTGCCATGACCATCCCTAAGGAGGAGCTGGAGGGGAACGATACCCTGAAAGAGCTCATGCAAATAATAAAGCAGCAGCGGGGCAGCGGCAGGAAGTCCAGAAAGAAGCGTGCTGCTAGTGGTGGTGCTGCTGCTGCTGCTGAGGCGTTTTCTCTTGGATCTTTTGCCAGGCTGGACACATGTGTTACAGTGGTGGATTCCTCGCGCTTCTATGACGATTTGCACAGCATTGAGGAGCTGAAGGACAGGTGAGGACTCTAGGGTTTACTGTTAGGGCTTTAGGGTTTTCTGCTCGGGTTTTAGGGTTTATTGTTAGGGCTTTAGGGTTTACTGTTAGGGCTTTAGGGTTCTATGGATAGCGGCTTGGGTAGGTTCAGGGGCATGGGGCATGTTATGATAGCTTGCACAGCATTGGGGAGCTTGCTCAAGGACATGTAAGACCTCTCAAGCTAGGCTTTAGGGTTATCTGGGTAGCGGCTTGGGTACGGTTTAGGGCATAGAGGCATGCTGTGATGGCTTGCGTAGTATTGACGAGGTATAAGTATGGTTAGAACTGGTGGGACCTGGGTTGCCCGAGGGACACAATGGCTCCTGCTGCTGCTCTTGGTGTTGCCAATATAGGGATCTGATGCTCTTGGTGATCCCATGGTGGACAATCAAACTAAAAAAAGGCCCTGGGTCACTATAGCTGCTACTCGAGCAGTATGTTACACAGAAGAAGAGTTGCTGTTGCTGCAACCCTTATTTGTAACAGGAAGACCTGTTACACTACAGACCAATATGTCTGTAGTACAGTAAGTACATTTCCCAAGGGCAGGCATGTTTTCCGCTGCTCTGTGACATTACTGCTAAGGTGCAATTGTTTTCATTGCCTGAAATTTCACACAAGTACCTAATGCACCTGCTGCCTCTGCTGCTTCTGCTATCAATATATGTATATAACATGGTATGGGTGTGTCACTGTTGTTGTTGCCGCTCTTCCGCTTACATCCTGCTGCCTGATGTTGCTGCTGCTTACAGCTGTGTAGCTGCTTTACCTTCATATATGATTTCAAGCCCTTTCGGGCCCTTTTTGGGGAGCTGGTTGCATTATTTGTCCGTAGTTGGATGTCTGCTTGGGTATTCCTCTTGCTTGGTGGTATGGATTCCATTGTTTTTGGACCCATCCGATGGTGTGTTTGGTCGTTTCGACCTAGCAGCCCTTTGCGGTTGCCGCACCTTAAATTTTTGTTTGTTTGTTTGTTATCGGTTCTTGCTGCTAGAGCAACACTAGATAGCAAGGGTTTAGGGTTTAGTGTCACCACCAATGCCCTGCCTAAGACTCAGGGTTTCTGGCTAGCATGATTACAGTGGAGCATGCCCAAGCCTGATAAGGTTGTACTGCCTGGGATTCCCTGCTGCTCTCCAGTTCACCACTAATTATTGATTAAACAGGGTTTAGGCTTTAGGACAAAACCCTAAGCCTAAACCCTAAACCCTAATCTGCAGTTCAGCAGTTGCTTCTTCTCCAGGTGCCCGTTTCTACTGCTCCAGCTGATTCTACTGCCTTACTTACCACTGTCACATGCTGCTGAGTACTAATGGCTCAAGGCCTGCTTTAAGTCCTCTTGCCAGATCGTGGTTAAGTACGGCTTTGAGGTTGCCCGTAAAGACTATGACTGTCGCCGGCCCGCTGCCCCGCCCCTCCCTGCGCCCCTGCCCCCCCCCCCCCCAAACTTTTACCCCTGCCTCCTGGCCTGGGTGGTTCTGAAACACTGCCGATATGATTACAGATGCTCCCTTCTCTCCTCCCCCCTCCCTCTTGTCTGATGTCAAGTATGGCTCCAAGATCCCTCTTAAGGATGACCGCACCCTGACCCCTGTACTCACCCCCCTCCCCTTGTCTCCCTCCCTTCCCACCCTGCATCCTGGCTTTAATGCTTCGAATGGAACACAGCTCGCATAACTCAACTTCTTTGCTATCTCCCTACCCCTTTGATATATAAGAATACTATATGTTTTTGCTAAACCCTAGAGCTCCTACATCATTATGACTGTCAGGTAGGGCTCCGAGGTCCCTTGTGAAGATGACCGCACCCTGCACTTTTCTCTTCCCCCCTCCCCCCCTTTTTGCCCCCTTCCCTCCCACCATGCATCCTGGCTTTGGTGCTTCTACGAACATACCTACTTGCGCTCCTTCCTCCTTACTCTCACCTTTGTACTGCCAGGCATTCATATAAAAATACAAAAGGTGTTCCTCTAATTGTTAAACCCTAGAAGCTCCTACCCAACCGTGGCCGCAGGTATGGCTCTGAGGTCCCTCCTGAAGATGACCGTACCCTGGCCTGTCTGCAGTTTTCTCTTCCCTCCTCTGCCCCCCTCCCCTCCCATCCTGGCTTTTTTTAAATGTGCTTCTGAGAAAACAGCTTTCATACGGTATTTCGCGTGCTCCTTCCTCTATCTACCCCCTTCCCCCTCTCCTTGCACTCTCAGACTTATAAACAAACAAATGTATTCCTGTAATGGCTAAACCCTAAAAGCTCCTCCTCAACCATGACCGTAGGTATGGCTCCGAGGTCCCTCCTGAAGATGACCGTACCCTGGCCTCCCTCCTCCTAGAGCAAGTGGAGTTTGCTGACATCATCCTCCTTAACAAAGTGGACCTCATGCCTCGCAAAGGCAGGAAGAGCATCAGCAGGTTACACCAGGCCATGCAGCAGCTAAACCCTAGGGCCAAGATCGTGGAGAGTGACCACTGCAACGTGCCTCTGACTGCAGTGCTTAATACTGGGGTGTTTGATATGGAACAGGTAGGGTTTAGGGCTTTACGTGCGGGTTTAGGGTTTAAGGGTGTAAGCTGTTGGGCTGTTGTGTGTGTGTGTGTGTGTGTGTGCGTGTGTTGGGGCGGGAGGATTTGGTGTCGGGAGTACTCGGGTGAGTGACTTACTGGCTTGTTTGATGGGCTGAAGCTGGGGTTTTGGTTGCAGGGTAGGGTTTAAGGGTTAAGATGCTGGTTGAGGGTTTAGGGTTATAAGCTGTTGCGACTGGTGAGGAAGGGAGGGGAGGCTCGCTTCGTGAGCTGAAATTGGGGTTTTGGTGGCATGACTTGGCATGCAGGGTTTAGGAGCATGTTGCTGGTGCTGGTGCTGATCATGGCCCTCACTGGCCATCCCTATCGATTAGCTCTTGCCTGTCTAGTTATGATTTAAGTCTTGCATTTGCATTTCATGATATGCCATAGCAAAAGCGCCATAGGCCCCGCACCTCAAGCTGTCGCAAAGAACAGCGAGGTGGAACAGAATATGGGTTGTCTTTGGCATGTATGACGACATAAAAAAAAAACAAAAATTTAAGGTGCGGCAACCGCAAAGGGCTGCTAGGTCCATAATCCTAGACTCTTGCATCTACTTTTTCAACCCTTCCCCTGCTTTCTTTTTCTATTGGAATTTATTCTACCTGGGCCTCTGAAGCCCCAGGATGGTTAGCTTGCCTGAAATGTGGTTTGGTCCATCACGCAAAGAGCGAGGACTATGGCATATGCAGCTTTGTCTATAGTGCCCCACCGCCCCATCCACCCAAACCCGTATGCTCTCTATTTTGTTTCATACTCTCAGTTACTGTGGTGTATCCTCTGAGCCCACAGCTGTTTATACTGCCTCCTATATCACGCATCTGTACTGCCTCCTATGTCGCGCATCTGTACTGCCTCCTATGTCACGCATCTGTACTGCCTCCTATATCACGCATCTGTACTGCCTCCTATGTCACGCATCTGTACTGCCTCCTATGTCGCGCATCTGTACTGCCTCCTATGTCACGCATCTGTACTGCCTCATATGTCACGCATCTGTACTGCCTCATATGTCACACATATGTACTGCCTTAAGTGTCACACATCTGTACTGCCTTAAGTGTCACACATCTGTACTGCCTTAAGTGTCACACATCTGTACTGCCTTAAGTGTCACACATCTGTACTGCCTCCTATGTCACACATCTGTACTGCCTCCTATATCACGCATCTGTACTGCCTCCTATGTCACGCATCTGTACTGCCTCCTATGTCACACATCTGTACTGCCTCCTATGTCACGCATCTGTACTGCCTCCTATGTCACGCATCTGTACTGCCTCCTATGTCACGCATCTGTACTGCCTCCTATGTCACGCATCTGTACTGCCTCCTATGTCACACATCTGTACTGCCTCCTATATCACACATCTGTACTGCCTCCTATATCACGCATCTGTCCTGCCTCCTATGTCACACATCTGTACTGCCTCCTATGTCACCCGGCCTCTCAAGCCCCAAGGATGGTTAGCTAGCCAGTAGTGCCCATCATCCCGCCAAGCTATACTGTACTCTCTTGGCCCTCATACCTTACCTGTAAAGTTACCTTCATAATTTTGACTGCTGTCTTGTTTGTTTTCATGCTACCCAGGCCGCTCAAGCCCCAGGATGGTTAGCAAGCCTGAAGTCTGGTGTAGGCCACACACCAGAGACCGAGGAGTATGGCATAGGCAGCTTTGTCTACAGAGCCCGCCGCCCCTTCCACCCTGCCAGGCTGTACAAGAACTTCCTTGAGAAATACTTCCTCACTAAGGTGATACATGCGGAACCACCTAGTTTGAAAGCTGAGGTGGAGTTCTGCTCTAATGACGGGGGCAGTGAAATGGAGGAGGAGCAGGAGGAGGAGGAGCAGGAGGAGGAGGAGGGCCTGAAGGTGGCAGAGAAAGAGGTAAGCCGGGTCTTGAAGTCAATGGAGAGTGGGTACAATGGGGGGAAGCAAAAGGCAGGTTTGCTGTTACGGTTTGCAGTCTAATTAGGGTTCAGGGGCTGAACCCTAAACTACAGGAGGAGCAACAGGGCTTCAAGGTGGCAGAGAACGGAGGTATGAGCATATCATCCCTAATCGATGTTCGAACTGCTTATAATGGGCAGAGTTGAAAGGAAGGCGAAGTGAGCAAGTGATGTATAGGTTGGGAAGGTTGAGTTGGGGTACTGCTCTAGTGTTAAGAGTGGCGGGCAAGATAAGGGACCGAAGGAGACCAGGGGAGGCAGGGCATACAGGGAAGGGCCAGGAGAAGGCTGAGGGGAACTTGCAAATTGCAGGGAAAGGCCAGAGTGGGGAAGTCGGTGCATTTTCTATCGAGGAACACATGGTGGTGGTCCTTATTGCTGCAAGACAGACGCGGTGAGAACCAGCATAACGTAAGGTCGCTATCCTAAATAATAGCTGGCAACATGTCCCCAAAGCCCCAGTGTCTGGTTTCACTGGTACTGCTGAAAGCAAGAGTTTCACAAAGCCAATGCAATGGAGCCCTTTATAAAAAAGGCGCTTTCCCGGGTTTTTGCTGAGCAGATGCTCTTGTTTGCTCCACTGTCAGTATAGTAATACTGCATCTCTTCCTTTTGCTGCTGCCATTTCTGGATCAAAAGATGCTAGACCATTATCAGCCATCCCAACAGGAGGTGCTAGTATGCCTCTGACCTGGGTGTACTGCTGTATTTTGTGCTCACTGAGGGTTTAGATAAACCCCAAACCCTAACAACTAAACCCTAAAAGCTTTGTGCAGGCGCTGGACCAGTACTGAGGAGAACCGGTAGGAGGTTCTGAAAGCCTCTTCATACTAACTTAGCTTTCCTGCTGTGTTTCGGTGTTTGGTGAAACCTCAAAACCTGAACCCTAACACCTAAACCCTACTTGCAGGCGCTGGACCAGTATGAGGAGACCCGGCAGGAGGTCCTTAAAGCCTCTTCATCTGAGCTGGGTGTGCTGCTGAGGAGCAAGGGGTTTGTCTGGTTAGCCACGCAATGGGACTCGGTGGTGGAATGGAGCTCAGCAGGAGTGCTCATGCAGATTAACAAAGCTGGGAACTGGTTCTGCACGTTACCAAAGGTGCGTTACCAACGCTGTGTGTGTTTCCGAGGCAGGGGTGTAGGGTTTAGGGAGGAGGAGGTCAGCAGGGGCTTAGCAGGGGCATATGGTTTATGAGCTGAGCAGGGGATTCATAAAGATTTGGGGTTTAGCAGTTCAGCAGGGGCTCAGGGTTTAGGAGCTCAAAACCAGTTTGGGAGGGGTTTAAGTTTAAGGAGCTCAGGAGAGGCTTAGGATTTAGGAGCTCAGCAGTGGCTTATGGTTTAGGAGGTCAGCAGGGGTTTAAGGTCCAGGAGCTCAGCAGAGGCTTAGGAGAAGCTTAGGGTTTAGGAGCTCAGCAGGGGCTTAGGGTATAGGAGCTCAGAAGGGTTTAAGAGTTTGGATGCTCAGCAGGGGCTTAGGAGGGGCTTGGGAAGCAGCAGGAGCTCAGCAGGGGTGCTCATGCAAATCAACGAAGAGGTAAAAGCTTCTGCACCATAGTACCATAGGTGCTCCTGATGTGACAATAAGGCATTTGGATCATTTTAGCTGCCTTTTCTATTGCGTTCTTCTGTGTGGGAAGTGTGTGCATTTTGGTCCTCTCCACTACTGAATGCTGCAGGAACCTGTCTTACAAACAGCCCTCCTTGTTTCAGACCTAGATTGTAGGTAGCTGGCCGGCTGAAGTTTTCCCTGCAGCAGTAGTACTCTGGGATGAGAGTGTTGCTGCTGAATTAAGATCATTAGGACACTCAGGAGTCCAGACTACCCTAGAACCCTAGATCCTAAACCCTACACCCTAAAACCAATACATTGTGTGGGGCCATGCACTAATTTGCCGCCCGTCTATGTTTTCTCTGTGTGCGTGTGTGTATCCCTGGGAGGAGTGGCCTGATGCCGCTGAGGCAGTGGCTCACATCACCCTAGAACCCTAAAACCTAAACCTTGCTGGGAAGTCATGCACTAACCTACCACCTCTCTCACTTCCTCTGTGTGTATGTATTTCTAGGAGGAGTGGCCTGATGATGCTGAGTCAGTGGCTCACATCACCTTAAAGCCCTAGACCCTAAACCCCACAATATAAAACCTAAACCATTTCTCTCTGTTCACTCCGTGTGTTTGTTTCCCTAGGAGGAGTGGCCTGATGATGCTGAGGCAGTGGCGCAGATAAAGAAGGATTTTGATGACTCTGAGCATGCCACACTGATTGGGGACAGGAGGCAGGAGCTGGTGTTCATTGGACAGGTGAGAGGGGGAGGGGGTGGAGTGTGTTGGGCTGGGTAGAGGAGGGGAAGGGAGGGGTATTGGGCAGATGAGAGGGGGGGGTGGAGGGGGTGGAATGTGTTGGGCTGGGTAAAGGAGGGGGAAGTTGGGGGGGAGGGGGGGGGATGGATTGGCAGATGAGAAGGGGGGAGGGGGCGGAATGTGTTGGGCTGGGTAGAGGAAGGGGAAGCTGGGGGGGAGGGGGGGGCTTTATTGGGCAGGTGAAAAGGGGGGGGGGTGGAGAGGGTGGAGGGTGTTGGGCCGTAGAGAAAGTTGGGGGGGAGGGGGGGGGGGTAATGGGCAGGTGAGAAGGGGGTGGTGGTGCGTGTTGGAGAAGCAGACAAGAGGGAGATTTGGGGCAGGGGAGAGGGACAGGGTCCGCGGCGATGGTGTTCAATGAGCGGGTGAGTCATCATGATGGGAGCGATCAGGCACAAAAGGGCTGCTACTGATCCCGTGGCGGGCGATGGGGAGCGAGTAGGTAGGGGGCCTTAAAAGAGGGGGAAGGGGGAGGCAAAGGGGGAGTGGAGCTGGTACCTAAAGAGGAAGAGTACGGGGCATGAAGTGAGGTGGAAACATAAAACATAAAATACTGAGGACTGTGGGAAGTGCACGGCTGAACTGGGCATCGTGAGGCTCAATTGGGCAGGCAAGTTATACTATGGGTATGATGCGGAAGGGGGGCGGGGGGAGCAAGGGGACTGCTTCAGGGTTTAGGGGTTTAAGGCTGCGGGGGGAGCATAACTGGAAGGGCTGCATGAGATCTAGGGCCGAGGATATCATAAGCAGGCAAAAAAGGAGGGAGTTTTCTCCAGGATAATAAGTCTGGGGGTGGGCAGGAGCTAGAGGATTTAATCTGGGTGGAGAAAATGAGAGAAGGCACATGGGCATTGCAGAAGCAGCAGCATTGGGTAGGGGTCAGCGGACAGGCAGAGACCAGGCTGATCTGGATAAGGGGAAACCCAGTGCCATAAAGATGGGAAAACTGCAGGCTAAGGCAATAAGAGTGGGGTGGGGGAGTAGTGAAGCTAAGACCTAAACCCTAAACCCTAGTTGCAAAAACACGAATAGGGGGGAAATGGAGAGGCAGGCTCAGCTAGATGAGTGCAGCGCCGACATTGTCTGAGCTCTTTGACAATGGCCAGGAAAATGGCCAAGGACAATAGTTTCATTCTTTGGTAAAACAGAGAGGAAGTAGACCATTACTGTTATTATGTATTGGCACCCATTATCCCTTCAGTCAATAGCATCCTTCAGGAGGTTTAAGGGTGTCTTTGCATCTCTCTCTTCTGTAGGAGTTGAAGCGTGAGGCCATCACTGCTGCTCTAGATGCAGCCTGGTGACAGAGTCAGAGCACCACATTCTGGAAGTAGTCACGGCCATTGATAATCGCCAAAAAATATGACAGTAGTATCGCTCTTATCAACTGACAACAAGCAGCTCCGACTCTCCCGCCGGAGTATTGGACACTATGCATTTTCGCACTGTCTTCCTTACCCAAACTATGTCTGCCCTTTTGCTGTGGCTGTTGCAGGAGTTGAAGCGTGAGGCTATCACTGCTGCTCTGGATGCGTGCCTGGTGACAGAGGCAGAGCACCAGGTGCTGTTAGCTGCTGCGGAGTCTAACACCTGGCCTGAGGAGCTGCAGCTGGAGGATCCACTGTTTGATGAGGATGAGGAGGATAGTGAGGAGGAAAGTGAAGGAAATGGTACTGAGTAAACCTTATACTGGCTAAGGGGCCCCTCCATCAACCAGACGCTGGAAATGAACACATAATGTCTGATTGTTTGATGAGGATGGTGAAGAGGAGGAGGCAAAGTCTGAGGTGGAGGAGAACTAGGAGACTGAAGGAGACACGAGCGAGAGAAAGGGACAAAGGGCTCCCCGTCCATTTTGCTGTCCGGCCTGCCCGTTAGGGCCCGCCCGGCCGCTTGCCCGGTTTTCAGCCACCAAGAGTTTCTCCAGTTCTGTAGCTAATGCTGCTGATATCGAAGGGTCGGAGGAGAAGGGGGGCCAGACTGAAAGAGATGGGCGGTGGTGAAGGAGTGAGGGACCCCTGAGCAACCTCCTCACTGGTGGAACAGTAGATTTTTTGCGTTGCTGCTAGTATTCGGTGGCAGGCTGGGAGCTATCTAGATAGTGCCTCCCTACTGGAGCTGCTGGACTAGAGCCACCAATGGTGGATATCCCTGAGTAGGCATCAACGACACATCTTGTGGGGATGAGATTTAAGTTAACCACAGCAGAGCATCCATGATCAGCCATTATTTGTTTATGCCGCATGGCAAATAGTTTTCAAAGGAGCATTTTCTGTCATTAAAGTGGTGATTCTGGGTTGGCAGATTATTAAGGTGTCACTAAAGCTGTTACTTGGGTGAGAGACTCAGTCTACTTGGGTGGTGCAGAGAGGGAGAGAGAGATCTACGCAAGAGACCGTGATTTGTTCTCCAGCGTGGTTATGTGGGAAGGGTTCCTTGGTGTAAAGATTACACGGAGCCCTTACTGGGTGTTGCACTGCTTGTGGGAATTGCTTTGCCAAAACAAGCTGTGGTAGTTAACATTCCGCTCATGGCATGCAATTGAGAACGGGGGAGGTACATTTGCATGCATGATTGCCCCGCTAGATGCACTGCTAATGCACAATTTATGTTCCACTTGAGTCTTTTGCATCAACACATTGTAGGGTTGAGCGAGCTGCTCAAGCTGAATGCACAGTACAGTTTTACAAGCAGGTGGACGAGAGATGCAGTGTTTTATCAGAATCATTACTGCCTTATAGGATGGTGTGCAGGTGTACTGCCTGACCTCTTTATTCTTAGCAGATGCCATTGCCGGTTCAATTGTCATCTTTATCTGTTGAGAAGAGAAGTTGGCGGTTAGCTGCAAGAACATGGATTATGTTGTACTCCTGGAGACGGAGGAAGGTTCTGCTTTACCGTCCGAGTCATGGACAATGGATGCAAGTTGTGCATGAGCGCATGTGGTGATATCATGCTGCGGGCTGACTGCTCAGTTTCAGCTGGCAGCGTACGCATATCCATACCATTCAAATCGATCGCGGAACATGCTTTGCCTGCCACCATGTGGTAAGAGAGGCCACTGCACAGCCCTCCGAGCCGAGTGTGCAGGAGCCATGCATGACGGCCATCCCAACCAGTTTCCTAGTGATGTGAGGGCGTAGATTGAGCGAGATAAAGAGACAGAGAGCTGCCAAAAGCAAGTTCTTGTGTGTTGAATGATAGTGTCTTTTGGGTGAGCAGGTTTTTGAGAGTTGCTGCTGGCAGCTGCAGCTATCAGCCGTATGCTGTTAGCTGCCATGCAGCTGGTCTTAATCACCAAACCAGGGATACGTGCAGCTGTGACGGCAGCCTTGCTACTGATATAGCAGCAGGATGTGATGCGTGCAGCAGCCTGATGTCACTCAGTAGCATAACTGTGTGACGACGGGTGCAGCCAGCAGGAACTAACACTCACTGACCAGAAGAACGTTGGTTGCAGAATCATTGCGCAGTAGCCACTCGATCTGAGAAGCAGTTATCCTGAATAGGTGCTGGGCCTCAGGACCGATTGCAGGGGTGGAGTCGGCCGCGGATGGATACCATCCGCAAAAGGGTAGGTTCACCGAATCAAAGTTTCCTGCTTCAGCTGGGTAGTTAGTGCGAGCAGACCCTCTAATGTTTTTAATTTCCGCGAATAGGGACAATCTCTCTCTTGTAAGCGCGTTGGACCGTAGCAGTCACATGTCACTATACACTACTGTCGCTCAGTGCAAACAACCTGTACCGCCCAGGGTATTGTCGTTTACGATTACGATAATCATGGCCCCTCAAAGGGGGCGCCCGTACGGAGCCAACCAAGGCTCCATGGGCAGAAATACTGGAACCTGGTCCATCAGAAGTGAATGCCTCAGCCCGTATCACCTCTTGGTCCAGAAAGAAAAGGTATCAAGTATACGACCTTGTTGTCGTTGCCTGTACTTATATCGGACACCCAGTATCACTGGACCAGACTCAAAGGTTACGCGGCAAGCATGTATTCGTTGACAGTACAAAGTGCCCTACAAGCATTCTGAGACTCACTAACAGTTCGACTTGCCGTGCGCTGACCATCAGTTGACCCAGTCAATAGCAAGCCAACTCGGCTCAGAGGACAAAGCAGCAAGGATTGCAGCAGCAGCATTGGGAGCAGGGGCAGCAGAGGACAAACAAACAAACAGAAATTCAAGGTGTGGCTGCACCAAGGCCGCGGCAGCTAGGTCGAAACGACCAAACACCAAACACACCGAGGTCAAACCCCATCTCCCTACTCAACGGAACAGGAAACACCACAGAAACGGCATTAAAGGGCCAACACATAATCAGCAGCTACACACACATATCAAGAGTTCAAGCCACAGGGGATAACCCATTTGTTTGCACTTCTACAAGCTCTGCAAAAAATCAGATGCATCCTCAGATTCAGAATCAAACAACAGCAGCAGCATGAAGCAGAGTCCGTTGTGCTGCTCCTTTGCAAGGGAAGAAAAAGCAACATCCTCCTCAAAATTGAGCAGCCAGGGCCAACACATATTCATGGCGTCCACACACTCAGTCACTGGCTAGAGAGATGCGGTACAAGCCTGACAAACAAGACCAAAAAAGAACCGCATGATAACCTCCGCATACGTCGCCAAGCGACCACAGTTTCCAAACATACCTTCAGCAAGGCCTATTAGCAGCACATGGGTGCAGTTTTTACTGCTGTTAAGTGGGCGGAAAGTGTAACCTGAACAAGCTTAGCCTTGGAATGGTCCTATCTGATGGCAATTCAGGGCGTTCAGGGAACCTAAACGAGCTCAAAAGTCATCAGATACCACCACCTCAAAAGACATAAAAATCGATGTCAACGTTTGCACAGTAGCCACAGGAAGGTGCACATTGCATGAAAAGGTACCCCGCTTCCACTCCCCAGTAAACCCGCTGCTCTTGGCTCTCAGACATCTACCCCAATGACACCATGGCATGTCCCGGCTGGGCCATGACTTCCAGGCAGATGCACGGGGCTGCACACATACACTTGGAGATATTACTTGCATGGTCTGTCGTTTCCCAGAAGTCATGGAGACTGACCTCAGCATGTACCGACATGAACATACACCACATGCACATGGTAAGTTAGGTTTTAGGGTGAGGGTTTAGGGTTGCACCCCTCTAAAACCCTAAACCCGTGATAGCAGGCCAGCATTTGCGCACATGATCTTCATTGCATGCTCCCTTCCTTAACATAGAGAAGCAAGCCCCTTCCAGCATTGCAGCACCAATGCAGCCAAGCAGGAACCATGCTCAATGCATGCCCCCCCCCCTCTCACCAATGCATTCATGCCATCATTGCAGAAATGATGCCCCACCATGAGTGGACAAGCATGCTCAACAATGCATGCTGGATTGTTATATCCCAAGAAAATGAGCCATGACAAACAGATGTACACTGCCGCACTCCTTACAAGATGACATTCTGTAGCGACTGAATGTCTGTCAGCAATTGGAACAACCTCAATGCAAACAGAGCAGCAGCAAGGACTACACACTGCCATTCAGGGCAGCAACCACCAGTCTGAGCACTACTCCCTTGACTTATGCAAGAGGGGAGCTCCCCCCTTCTCTGTGTAGTTATGTCTCTCTCACAGAGTCTGGGAGAGTCATGCTTCGAATATAAACCCCAATTCTATACATAGTGAACGACAATAAGAGGTAGGCTGGCATGCATCCTGGGTGAAAAGCTGTCATGCAGAGAGAGACTCAGAGAGAGACGCATGCACACAGCCTCTAGCTTCCCAGCAGGTGAACTGCATTAGCCTAGCACTGGCACAGCAGCCACCAGCAACATTTGCCGCTGCCACCAGCCGCATTAGCAAGCAGCTGCCAATCCAAGCATACTCCGAGCATCCAATCCAAGCATACTGCATTCATTCTTCAACCGTTCATCATTCTTGTTCTAGCTATTCTACGCATAAAGCAGGTGCACCCCAAATAAAACAACCCCACCAGGCAGGGACTCCTTGCTGGCTCAAGGCATTCTGACTCAGCACGGAATTGAACTGCTACCTTGCAGCAAATAGTAAGCATATATAGACACAGCCCCAAGCATGACAAGTGCAGAAATATGTCACATCAGACAAAAGCTTCCAAGCGCAAGAGTAGGCCACTACGAGCTTCGGAGCCTCTCAGTCAGGCTTGCTGGTTGCGATGATAAAAAAAACAGTTCTGAACGGATGACAATCAATGGCACCAGTCCCAAACCCAGCATTGTCCAAACCTTGCTGTGTCTAATGAATGTTGGATGGTAGCCCTACTAGTGATGATTGCTCATATCCAGCTCAGAACACATGCTGACAGGATAGTGAAGATTGCAACAAAGACACCACAGCAAACAGGCACACTACAGGTCTGGGCAGTGGCAGCATAACCCCAACCAACAGAGCCACGACGTGGCATCTGTCTTCTAACAGTGTTCATCAAGAGGCATTTCCCATTGCGATGGCAACCAGGAGCCAACCAGGACCAGTAATGCACTACACAAAATGTGTATGCCCTGCATGTAATCTTAACCGGCATGAAGACCCCAAATCCCTGAATTAACCCTAAACCCTAAACCACGCCTCTGCTGCTTTTGCTGCAATGCAGTGATGTTGGGAACACTAGCTCACCTGCATGCAATGCAGACCCCCACTCCCTGCCCCTTGTGCACCCTCTGCTGGAGGGGCACACCCGCTTGTTCCAACTTTCACATATCAGGACATAGCAGCATGCAGCAGCTATGTTAGCAGCTCATGCACCTTATGCAGCATCCTTGGCAGCTAGCTGCCTTCACAACAAGATGCATGCCTGATAAGCTTTACAAATATTGGGTGCATGATAACCTTTGCAACAATTGTATGCATGAAAACCTTAAGCCTGCCTTTACAACCCATATTCAATGCTGGGCTGGGGCAGGCACATTTAACAAGCGCTACCGTAATGCAAGACATGCATAAAAGAGAAGAATCACAGAGAGAAGGTCATGCTGCATTTCCTTGCCTGCCGCGAGCTAATATAGCTGCCCCTCAACTGCAGCAAAAGGGTGTTTGTATAGACAAGCCACAGAAGCATACAAAGCTGGGCACGGCAGCAGTGTGGGACCAGATCCATTCCCATGCGCAGAGCGCATGGTATACCTCAAAGTATTGGTAGATAAACATACTGCAGGCTGTGCACCCCAGATAAAGCAACCTCCCACCAGGCAGAGATCCTTGCTGGCTCCATGCATTCTGACTCAGCACGGGAGCCAATTGCTACCTTGCAGAAGAAAGTAAGCATAGATGGAGACCAATGCACATCAGACAAAAGGTTCCAAGTGCAACAGTAGGCCACTACTGGTCATCGTCCAAACCTCTCAGGCTTGCTGGTTGTATAATGCAGTCCCGGTTCTGAATAGATGCGGCACTGGATAGCAGCAGTGGCCATCATGTGATCGTTCAAACCTTGCTGTGTCTGTTGAATCCTGATAAGCACTACCGCTGAATGCTCTGATCCAGCTCAGAGCACAAACTGAGCCCCATGCTGACAGGATAGTGAAGGTTGCAACAAAGACACCAAAGCAAGCCGGCAGACTATTAGCAGACTACAGGTCTGGGCAGTGAGACCCCAACCAAGACAGCATGAAGCATCCCCTTTACAAACAGCACCAAGAGGCGGTTACAGGTGCAATACCAACAAGGAGTCTACCAGAACCTGTAGTGGCCTAATGCATGTGTATGCCCATGCAGGCAATGTCAACCAGCATGCAGAACCCCACTCCCTAAATCAATCTTAAACACTCAATCCATGCCTCTGCTGCTCCTTCTGCCACTGCTGTTGCTTTGCACATTGGGAATACTAGCGCCCCTGCCTGCAATGCAGACCCCCACTCCCTGCCCTGCCCCAGTCACATAGCAGCATCATGCAGCAGCTCACCCATCTTACTAAAGCAGCACCCTTGGCAGCCCCCTTTACATCAATGAAAAAAAAGAAAGAGTCCCACCCCTTTACCACCCATATTCAATTTGGGAATAGGTCGAGCACATTTGATGATACTGAACCAAGGCATGCATCAAACATACCAAGCTCAGAGATACACTTACTGTGTTCAATCTCGGTTGCCTCCAACTGATGTACCTGCTGCATTTCTGCAGCAAATGGTAGCTGTAACCAGAAGCCACAAAAAACAAACAGTAACGGGCGGAGCGGAACTGTGTCACCAGACCCATTCCAAGCCTGTACACAACACCCATGGCATGCTTCTAAATACTGGCACATATCATTGAACGCTTAATCATCATTCTGCCTTAAATAATTCTGCTGGATTGTCTATGTCGAGCCCATTTTAAAGGACATTGTATATGGTCATGTCACCTGGAGACACCTGGTCAAACACTTCGGTCAACCCATACATGCCCACAGAACCAAAACCCCAGAGACCTTAAAGCATGCTGACAAGCAGGCCTGCACGCCACCTGCAGGTGTATTCGTACCGAAGCACAGCAGGCTGATCACTAGCATACACTACACATGTACTGCCACCCCCAGAATACTTATTTGTATGGTCCACATGAACTTGCAAGCGTCCTTGCTACTCTCCTATCGGAAGCAGCTTCCAAAAGTGACATGAATGGAGCCATGGCTGACTAAGCCCCACCATGCAGCATTTACCAACCCGTGCAATTGGCCTGCACTACGCAGCTCAATCATCTAAACAATAAGCCATATTAGCTATCCCAAAGCTCACCCAAGACCACACGCCAGCATACGATCCCGCCCAGATGACTGGAGGCACTCAATCTCATGGCTGCCGGAAGCATATGGATACTACCTCAAGGCAACTAGGGCTTAGCACAAGATAAGCCCCTGAAACTCATGTTCCGATATTACTACTACTCCATCTGCGCTTCCCCATTTCCGTGCTGCAGACCTCCTACCTGTGCACCATTTCCTCGTTCAGACCTAGATCTTATCCCCAAAATGCCGTAATAGCCAGCAACCAGAAATGGATAAAAAACGACTTCCTCAGAACGCAGTGTTACAACAAGCCAATGGTACCAGTAGCCAATGATCACCTCAAGCTGACCACTTCAACCAAACTCATGAAACTGTGACATTCACACACCATGCATGCAGGGAGGAAAATCAACTGTCCTCCATCTGCCCTCCACCACTCCAAGTACTGCCAAAACACACCTTTGATGACCAACCAAATCACGCATGACAAGCGGTGAGACACCTACTCAAGCAGACCCATTTATGACCCATGCGCCAGCTCAGGGTTATAAGCGATTTTGAAGTTGCTACGAACAGGACCGGGTGCCTTTACAAACGCCTCCTGAGCAGCAACACAAGCATCAGCACTGCTCTCCCCCCAGAACCTCAGCGCCGTCAGGTGCACGAGCCCAGCAGCCAGATCCTCCATGCTCCCATCTTCCCCAGTCACCTCTATAACCTGGCTCAGTGTGAGTGAAACCAAGCTGGTCAGGGACGAGAGCATGGAGATGGCCTCGTCGTCAATCCACGCCAAAGTGTCTTTATCGTTCTCCTCAATGGTGAGGGCCCTCAGCTGCGTGAACCCTGTGATTGGGTAAATGCTATCCCCTGCTAGATCACCACCACTCAGCGTGAGCTTGGTCAAGTGAGGGGCTGCTGTCCGCAGTGGAGACATGATAGCGTCCAGATTATCAATAATCCAGACATCATCATCATCATCACCGTCATCATAATGACGATCTCGGACCACCTGGAGCTCCCTTAGCATGCTGCGGCTGGGGTGAGCTGCCCATGTCCCATACTGCTCTTGAACCTCTGGAGCCCGTATCACAGCATCAACAAAGGGCAGAGCCTTAGCCCTGGCAAGCTGTTCCTCGTCAAAACCCTCAAAAGCGCCTAGCTTCAGCTCGACAAGAGGCAGCTTCTCAAACACTGGCAGCAGGCTGCCTACCCCCCCACTATCCGGTATGCTGCCGGAGAGGTCCAACTTGCTGAGCTGCGGGAAGGCAACCGGGGCAGCTTCTAGAAAATTCTTGATGATGGCATCATCCAATTCGCCATCACCATTGAGCCCTTCCACGCCAAGCGCTAGGACTTGCAGGTTGCTGAGAGTAAGTAGGGACTTCAAGAATGGCGCATCAACAAGACACCGCTTCAGAGTCAAGCTGGTGAGGGCTGTCATGGAGGAGAAGGACATATCTTCACCTGGCAACATGGGCAAACCAAAAGAGGTGTTGTCAAGAAAGAGACCAACATGGTTCTGATGACATGGATAGGTTTCCAGTCAGCCACAATTCTCTACCTGGTTTGGTTACAGTCATTGTTACAACTATGATCACTAGGAGTGCGACCGGCACTGCCTAGGAATGTCATTGCGTAACCTTCGTGGTTACTGGTTCCCCAACCGTGTTCGTTCATGGTTGCATTGCTGAATGGTATATTTCCTGTATTTCTCTGATGGGTTGATAGAGCAAGGTATTGAGGTGCCCTCGTGGTGGCTTGTATGTGATCGGCCTATTGCCGTGTGTCCTTGAGCTGCCTGCCTGTCTTAACCCTAGATCCTAGGCAAGTGCATAATGCATGACAAGACAAAGAGGACAAGGGGCACGTCCTCACCTGACAGAATCGCCCAAAAATTGACATCCACCTCCAAGCTCCTGAGCTGGGGACCAGCGGCAATGATGGATGTGAAGATCTTGCAGGAGATGCGATCCGCCAAGTCACCATTAATGCACTCACAGAAGGAGGCGCTCAACTCCTCGAGCGCGCCCTGGAGGTCTTCTTTATGGGTGTCCAGCCACACAGCCAGCTGCTCGCCAGACTTAAAGTCCTTGATGTTCGCACGGATGCTGCTGCAGGCAGCAGGGTATGCCTTCCTCCAATCGCGGCAAACCGAGGCGATCATCCCAAAAAGAGCTTGCTGATCCAGTTTCTTGAGCATGTTACGGAGGAGGTCTCCCTGGAGGCGGTCGAAGTAGCACATGCCTCGTTCCATGAGTGGCAGACTACACCTGCGAGCGGCACATGTAACATAGGAGTTAGCAGTTCTCGTGATTGTCAGTATCAGAAATGCATTGCCGTATCGAGTACTAGCTATTGTTGAACTTGTCGGAGGGGCATGAGCACTGAAACAGTTTCTGTACAGACGATGCTATTACCCCATTGGGTTGCCACGCACTGATCCATGTCAGGTGCTGCATTCAAGCCAGGATTGAGCACCTTCTTGCAGAGTACTGCGTACAGTACCACTGTTGATCACAAGTGTGCAGCCCCTAGTATCCTTAGTACCCCGGGGGGAAGAAACAGCCGGATGCTGGGGCACCTACTGAGGCTCAAAGCACATCTTCCCGTTCGCTGCATCGCCGGAGCCCATGGGCGACCTGGGGTTGTGCCCCCACGTGACTACTGAACATGCATTTTTAAAGCAGAGAAAGAGTTGGCTGCTAAACTCACGCGTAACCCACCAGGTGGCGTAGATGGCTGATCAGTGACGCCTTCAAATTCGCCCAGGGATGTTGTCAAGTGCTTGTAACAGAAGCAGACGACAGCAAAACAGCTACGCACTTTGATTGCAAGATGACGACTCCTGTTAGTGATACCACAATCTTTGCATGCATCGAGCACGGGCAACAACATCCATTGCACTCTGCGGACTAACCTGTAAGGTTCCAGGCATAAAGCAAGGCCAAAGTATCATGTCAGAGATTCAAAAGTTGAGCCGACTGCTGGGCTTCCGGCCGTGTCCGTCTTGCATTTGACGCGAGGACTCTTATCTTAGGATCTTAGCTCTTTCGGCTACCAGGACCCATTTCAGTCCTACTAGCCTTGCCACTTTTGAACAGCCAACCCAGTTCAGCACCGACTATGATATGCCTGCCGGACACGAAGGTCACGGCCAGTGGAGAGGCCAGATTATGGCTTTAGCTCTACCTCGCTAGCACGATCGGCTGTGCCATATGGAAATCGGCAGAACGCTTGCATAGTGAGCTCCGATACGATTACACTAGGCCAGCCCACCCTACACTTCACTCAGTGGTAGAGTGCACCCTAAAGATGAGCTGGGTGCATCTTAGCTGGGAGAGGAATTGCGCCATGCGCGCTACTCCAGCCTCTTCCAAAAGTTTAGGCAGAGCTAAGAGCAGGCGTCTAATCGCTCAAGAGACCTCGACTTCAGCAGCATTCGCTATAGCTTGCTTTCCAGCCTCGTCCCTTCATTCACTAAACTTAAGAGTATATTACGCAATCGTACAAACCGTACAAGCCCGAGACACACCAAGCACAATACAGCATAGAAGTTTGGCGGCGCGAAGCAATCCAACACAAACTTCAACCCCACCTTCAGCACTGCATGTTAGCAACACATGTGTGCAGTACCGCTGCTAAGCAAGAAGTAGTGTTACGTGAGTTTGGGAAAGGTGCCCATCTGCCAACGCAGAAAATGCTGGAAGCTGAAATTGCTTGGCTCGAAGTCGGAATTGTCCTATCTGGTCGAGAGCAACTGAAGGCATTCAGGGCCGACCTCAATGTCATCTTCAGACAGCACCACCCGAAAAAGGCATAGCATGCAAAGTCGATGCTTCATAAATAGTAGCCATGCAAAGGAGCAGCGAGACAGAAATTGAGCACAAGATACCCCTTTCCGCGCCTTACTATCTATTGCTCACTGCGGCTGCTGAGTGCGTGGGGATGTTACAGAGAGTCAGCGGTTGGGCAAGGAAACTAAACCCTCAACCTGGCTCTGCTGCTTTCCTCTCCCTTGCCCGCTGCTCCGCTAGCTGGAGATGTTGCTCTGCTCCTGTTGAGCTCATGCTGCAAAGAAGAGTCCGGGTTTATGGACGTTGTTGGATGTTGGGAGGATGTTGATCTTGTTTGTGAGCACCCTCAGGACCCAGCCTGTCCCAGGAATCGCATTACTCATAACTCTTATGCTGCATGGGCAAGAGGGCTCCATGACGATGCCCCTACATACTTGAAGTCAAAAACCCTGTCTTTTCGCATGGTACAATGCATTGCAAAGATGCAGCTAGGATGGCACTGCTTGGCCATCCACACAGGAAGATACAATGGAATAGTAAGGGAGGACAGGGTGTGTCGGTTGTGTCAAACGCTTGGTTATCGGGATGATACCACAGGGTCAATTCCAGTTGAAGATCTTGTCCACTTCATGTTGGACTGTAGGGTGCTTCACGCTGTCCGGGACAATTTCCCCCTCTTCTTCAAGCCCACCTCCTTACCAGGGCAATCCAAGGATAGTCATGTTAAGTTTATTCTCAATCATAGTGATCATGTGCAAGTTGTGAGGTGCATTTCAGCTCTGAAGGGAAGGCGGGAACTGATTGTTTACAGCTGCTTGATGATGGTAGAGAGGGTGAAATTATGCCCGAAGGTTATCTTCCTTTTGACTACAACCTATGGAGGATTATGGGACATGATATAGATTAATTACCTATGACTTACATGTTACTGGGGACCGGTTACTGGGCACTGGTTCATAGTCTGTGTTAGTTCTGGAACTGCTGCTGCTCAGTGATTCTCCACATCTGGGTGAGAATGTTTTTGGCATAAATTGTATGCAAAGTTCTGGTATATATGCTGTTGCGTTGCTGTTTGTTTGCTGGGGGTAAACCCAAAAAATCAAAAAACCAAAAAATGTAAAAAATTAAATTGTGTGTGCACTCTTCCAGGGCCAGTATTCTACATCATTGTATCTGATTGGACATGCATGATCATGGAGTTCAACTGGTGGATGGTGTTCAGTTTTTCCTGGTTCTATCTGTGTTAGTGGCTTTGCCACCCTTGTGGTGAACTGTGGCACCGCACGCGTGCCGATGGGTTTGCCAATGTAAGATTCACACACATGGACTGATCCAAAACCTAACACCCTGAACCATGCCTCTGTTGCTGCTGCAGTGTATGGCAAGATCAAAACACATCGCTTTCTTTGAGCGGGCCATCCAAGGGATGGCAGCATGATACATGGCACATGCCATGCTCAAGGCGGTCTAATCCACAACACGCAAAGCTGCCATACAGGCAGATAACTGCCAACCCAAACATAGACGTCCTCATCCATTCTGCCCCTCCCTGAACATTAACCTAGCACCGGCACAGCAGCAATGATACAGTAGCCATCAGCTAAGCAAGCTAAAGCAGCTGCCAATCAAAAGGAAGAGCATATACACATATCATTTTTCATGATTGCCATAGCAAAAAGTGCCATCGGGCTCCGCACCTCAAGCTGTCACAATCAAAGAACGACGAGGTGGAACAGAATACGAGAGGAAGAGCATACTGCATTCATTTTTCAATTATTCTGTTTCATGTATCAAACATACTGCAGGCTGTGCACCCCAGATAAAGCAACCTCCCACCAGGCAGAGATCTTGCTGGCTCAAGCATTTTAACTCAGTCTCACGGAGTTTAACTGCTACCTTTCAGCATATAGCAAGCATAGACACAGCCTTAAGCATGACAAACGCAGAAACATGTGACATCAGACAAGAGCTTCCCAAGCGCAACAGTAGGCCACTAACGAGCTTCCAAGAAAGCCCTAAGGCTTGCTGGATCGTTGTAACCATGCAATCACAGTTTCTAAATGTATGGCACTGGATGGCAGCAGTGGCAATCCTGACCATCATCCAGACATTGATGTATCTATTGATTACGATTACGATTACATCATGGCCCCTCAAAGGGGGCGCCCGTACGGAGCCAACCTAGGCTCCATGGGCAGAAATACTGGAACCTGGTCCATCAGAAGTGAATGTCTCAGCAATATCACCTCTTGGTCCAGAAGAAAAGGTATCGAAAATACGACCTTGCCATTCATCCCCGAATAATGACAAATCAAAGTAAGGATTATAGTCCTCACATTCCTCCGACCTCCGAAATTCCATGCATTCATAAACAAACTTTGCAACTTGGAAACTTGGCTCTTGGTCCATGAACAATCTCACGTTGTCTGAATTATGCTTGAATGCTGGTAAGCACTACCAATGATTGTTTTGATCCAGCCAGAACACAAAGAACCTTTGACAGGACAGTGAAGGTTGCAACAAACTGCCCAAACAAAGCAGGCACAGTACAGGTCTGGGCAGTGAGACCCCAACCAAAAGAGCAAGTAAGGACAGGACATCCGTCTTCCAAACCAAGCATCAAGTGGCGCTTCAACCAGTGCAATTTCAACAAGGAGCCTGCAATGAGGACCGGTAATCGAGAGAAGTAACATACAGCATCTATATGTTGCTGCATGTACTGCCAACCAGCGTCAATGCAGACCCCACTCCTAAAACTAACCCTAACCCCTGAACTCTGCCTCGGCTGCTTCTTCTGCCACTGCTGATTTGCATGTTGGCGCCCCTGCATGCAATGCAGACCTTTACTCCCCGCCCACTCTTCTTTCTCTGCAGGAGGGCCACAATCCCTCAGTTGTCACCACTGTGGCCCAGTCGGCCGCGGTAATAACAACTGAGGGATTGTGGCCCAGGCAAAGCAAAGGCAAGGCAAAAGAAGGTAAAGCAGCATGCAGCAGCTCACCCGCCTTACACTGGCAGCCACCGACGTTTACAACCAATGCATGCAGGAAACTCGTTAGAGTCCATACCCAATGTGGGATTGGGTCAAGCACATTTCAGTCAGTGATAACCAAGACATGCAACAGACACCCACTACTAGGTAACTCAATCACTCAAAACGCAAAGCCAGCCACGCCAAAAGGTCACTCAAGACCAAGCAGCACACGACCCCCGGCCGCCCTGATGACTGGAGTCACGGCACGTTCTCATGCCGACCACATGGAGATCCCAAGGCAAACAGGCATGAACTAGCACATTAGGAGCGGTCCACCTAACTACGACCCCTACATCTGCTTGTAGTATCCTTTGATTCAGTACCATAGTGAGGCAATCGGCTCATATGTCTTTTGATTGACCATTGCTTCTGCTTCCTTGCATGACTTCACCGATCGTACAGAGCTTGACAAGACGCAATGTATAACGAGCACAGAAACACGTCACATCAACCCAGAGCGCCCAAGAACAACAGTAGACCTCTGCAGTCTTTGCCACCTGCTAATGTCAGCATTGCAATGATAGTTCCAGGATGGAGTACATTGAATGGCAGGCACCTGCTCCTGGAAACCTTGTTGTGTCTTATCAACGCTGGAAGCACTCCTTATCATTGCTTGTTCAGCTGTAACAATGTTCAGTCAGCTCATAGAGCCAAGACCCCATGCGGACAAGGCGCTGAACGAAGGTTGCAACCAAGCCCTGGAACTCTAAGCAAAACTGGTCTGGGCAGTGGGATAATTCAGGATGACTGCAACCAAGAGAGCACGGGCAAGGACACCGTTTTCCTAAACAATGTCCAGAGGTGGTTACCAGTGCGTACACTGCCAACAAAATGCCTACCAGGATCAGTATGTGCATGTGTATGCCCCTGCATGCAAGGTCAACCAGCATGCATACTCCCACTCCCTAAACAAACCCTGAACCCTAAACCCTGCTTCTACTGCCGTCCTCCTGCCGGTGTGCATGTTGGGGACACTAGCGTCCCTGCATGCAATACAGGCCTTACTCTCGACCGTGTCTACAGCCTCTGCTAGAGGCCACACTCCCTCCTTGTTACCACTTTGACCCATTTGACACTCAGGACATAGCAGCATGCAGCAGCTCACCCAAAAAATACCAGCAGCATCTTGGCAGCTGTCTTTACAACAACTGCATGCATGAAAGCCCTTACAATCCAAAATCTATCTGGGGAGCGGTCAAGCGCCTTAACTTGCACGGACCCACGATTCATATGCAATAGACACAAGAAGGACATGAACTATCATGCTGCATTTCCCAGTCGGCTGCTAACTGATTTAGCTGCCCCAGCAAAGGGTAGATGTTGAAAGACAAGCCACATAAGCATACAGTCATGGGCTAGGCAAAAGTGTGTCACCAGACCTTTTCCAAGCACCTAGTACCTTGGTGCACCAGAAAATACAGATTGCTGCAGCAAAGTTGCTTTGAGGCTTGCTATTACTGAGCTCTTATACAAGGACGGTCTCCATGCACAGTTGCACAACATGTCCCCTGGACACAGCCAGTCAAATATCTCAACCCATACATGCCTACTGCTTAATAAGAGTGATTCCGCAGGCTATTGAAAAAAGCGGTCCCAGAACCGCCAATACGCCACTTGTTTGATAAGACGGTCAAAACGTGTTTGGCATGCGACCGTGAGCAGGTATTCTACTTGCAATCGCATCCGAGCAAATCAGAGCTCCAATCATCACCATACACTACACATGTACTGCCATTCAGAAAGCCTTCATGCTGGTCCCCCTGAGCATGCAGGCCTTCTAATTACTCTGCTTACACAAGCAGCTCCCAGACTTGATCACATATAGCCATGCTAAGCCAGGCCAGCCTATTTGGCATGTACCCACTTGGCAACTAAAGGTTAGCAAAAGACAACACCAAGGCCTACATAAAGCCCCCACACCCGCTGGTCTCCCTGATCCACTACCACAGGCAGGCTTCAAGCTCCCATGTCATACTACTTGTAATCGCACTTTTCTGCTTCTTTTGCTGTAAAGCACTTCCTGCTGCGCACCTACATCAGTCCTCTTTCAGTTCCAAGCGCCATCCCAGATATGCAAGCGAACACCCCAGCAATCAGACTGCCCTTTGAAAAAAAGAGTTCACAAAGGACCAATCAGATATCAGTAGAATCATCTCAGCCTGGCCACTTCGTTTCAGCTAAAGCCTGAAACCAAGACATGTACCAAAAATTGCAGCCTTGGCTCCTCCCAGTTCATCCAACATGCACACACCATGCAAGGTTCGACCCAAGCAATTGCCTTCCATCCGCACGCTGCACCACTCCAAGTACTGCCCAAACAAGCCTCTGATTATCAACCAACTTGCTCATGCTAAGCAGCCAGCAACATCTACCCTGGCTAACTAATATGTGGAGAATGCACCTTTTCACAGTTGCGGCTGCATTCTGGCCCATGGATGTTGACCCTGTTGCGAGCATCAACAGGTGCATTCTGAAATGCCTCCAGAGCAGCCCCATAAGCCTCAGCACTGCCCTCCCCCCAGAACCTCAGCTCTGTCAGCTGCACCAACCCAGCAGCTAGAGCCCTTCCCCAGCCACCTTTCCCAGTCACCTCTATAACCTGATGCAGTGTGAGTGAGCCCAAGTTGGTCAGGGAGGAGAGCATGGAGAGGTCGTCATCAGCAACGAATACATCAAAGCTGTCGTCCTCCGCCCGAATGACCAAGGCCCTTAGCTGCGAGAACCCTGTGATTGGGCTTATGCTAGGATTACAAGCAGTCAGCGTGAGCTTGGTCAAATGAGGGGCTGATGTGTGCAGCGGACGGAGAATAGCGTCCACATTCTCAGTATCATGATCATAATCAATGACACAGAACACCTGGAGCTCCCTCAGCTTGCTGCGGCTGGGGTGAGCAGCCCATGATACATACTGCTCCCGAACCGTGGGAGCCTGTATTACTACATCCACCAGGGGCAGGGCCTTGGCCATAGCAAGCTCTTCCTCATCAAAACCCTCAAATGCTCCCAGCTTCAGCTCGATAAGCGGCAGCTTCTCAAACACTGGCAGCAGGCTGCCTACCCCCCCGCTAGAGTGCATCTCTTGCATGCAGCCGGACAGATTCGACTTGCTGAGCTGCGGTAAGGACTCCGGTAGAGCCACTAGGAAGTCCATCATGATGCCCGGATCGTAATCGGATTCTTCTGCATCTTCAGCAAGGCATTGTACATCGATCAGAGCGAGGACTTGAAGCTCCTTGAGAGGAAGCAGTGACTTCATGAACAGTCCATCGACGTAACAATTCTTGATGACCACGCTGGTCAGGCCTGTCATGGAGGACAAGGGCACCTCCTCACCCAACATATAGTGCCATCTGTTGACATCTACCTCCAAGCTTCTGAGCTGGGGGCCAGCGGCAGTGATGGATTTGAAGATCCGGCAGGCAGTCCGCTCTGCTATATCATCATCATCATGAGCATCCAGCTCACTGAATGAGGCGCTCAACACCTCGAGCACGCCCTGGAGATCATCCTTATGTTTGTCCATCCACACAGCCAGCTGCTCACCAGACTCGATATCCTTGATCTGCGCACGAAGATAAGTGCAGACAGTAGCGTACGCCATTTTCCAATCGCGGTTAACCGAGGCGACGCTCCCAAAAAGATCCCGCTGATCCAGGCGCATTAGCACTTCACGGAGGAAGCTGTCACCGAAGTCCCCCTGGAGGAGGTTGAAGCAACTGCCTTGGTTCATGACTGGTAGAGTACACCTGCTAGCGGCAAAGCAACAGTGGTATCAGCATTTCCGAGTAGCTTGAGCTATCGCTTGACTTGCTTGGCCGAGATGCATGCGCGCTGCATAAGGATCTGTACATACGACTATATTACCCCATTGGGCTGACACGCGCTGATCCATGCAAGGACTGTCAGCAGAGCCATAATTGAGCAGCTTCATGCCAAGTACTGGCTATAATGAAAACCACATGGGTGCAGCAGGCCAACTTTGAGCTGGCTGCTAAGATCACAGGTAACCCACCACGTGGATGCAGATGGCTGATAAATGGAGCCTCCACAAGCTATCTCAGCAAGCTTGGCAAAATCCTTCTAATAAGAAGCAGACGATAGCAAAACAGCCGTGCGCACTTTGATTGAGAAGGGAAGGCAAAAGACTTTTGTAAGTGATACCAAGCTCCAAGCTCTCACGCCTTACTGTGTTGGCAGACACGCTGCTGGCTAAGCTACACGGTTCCAGGAATAGATAGAGCACGCTGCAGCAGGAGCCGAATAGCCACTCGGCTTGAATTCAAACTAAAGTGACTGGGCTAGCGGCTGGGCTAGTGGCCTCCCCGTTCATGCATAGGGGTTGGCCCTGTCTGCCGCGAGGATTCTTATTGCTTTCAACTGCTTGGACCCGTTTCGGCCCTACCATCCTTGCCACTTTTGTAGAAGCACACACTCAACCCACCACTTGGCATCCCGCGGTTGCCCAGTCTGGACAGGCTCTCAGAAAGGTCAGAACCAGTAGGCAGGCCTATAAGAGTAAGGCCCCATTTGGAAGACAAAAGGACGGAGAGCTCCGATAGGAGGCTCGTAGTTACGCGTACCACTAAGGGAACAGCATATGATGTGAAGATTGCACTGGGCGCTCTTTCTTCTTTCCTTCAGGTCGTACGCTGATGCACCTTGGCGAAAGATGGCTGCATGGTAGAGGCCCTCTACCGGGTACAGTGCGCCTGCCTCTTTCTCAAACCTACCGCAGGGCTAACCCCATGGGCCGTCTACTAGGGATGCGATAGAACTTCCTTTTACTAGAGGGATGCGATACAAGCTGCAGAGATAGAAGGCATTGGCTGGCGCGCACCAAACGAAGACTCATTCCAACCACACTTTCAACCATGCATGCTAGCAACACATGGGTGCAACACAGCTGCCAGTAGCAACGTACAACCTGCCACTTGCTTGGCAGCTGTAATTGGTCCTATCTGATAGCACCACCCCAATAAGGCATCTCAAACGAGCCTGTGTTTACACAGTAGCATTACTTCAGAAGTGAACATACTGCAGTGCAATGTCAACCGCCCCGCTTTCCCCTCACGAAATTTGGCTCCTGACATACCTTCCCTGATGACAACACGAAGGTCCATGGGACTGCACACATGACATCAACATATCATTCCAGAATCTTTCCTTCCTAGCCATCATGGAGGTTACACCTCAGCATGCCCATTGCATACTAAATCGGTATAACACAGCAATTAAGGCAAGTCTGCACTAGCAGTCTGCCATAAGCAGTTGCAGCTAACTATGCACCCCCCGCTCCCCCGGCGCTCCTGCTGGTCTCTGCTACTACTGCCTGCTATCAGCACGTTGCGCAACCCTAGCATGCAGGATACGGGTCTGTCTACTCGCTGGCACATTGAACTGTGCTATGTGGAGGTCGGCAGAACGCCTGCATAATTAGTTCCAACATACCAATGCTCCAACAAGTCCTGCAGCAGTCTGCCATGAGCTCCAATATTTGCCCCCCCCCCCCGATTCCCCCCGTGCTTCTGCTGATCTCTGCTCCTGCAACTTGTGCTTCCTACACTGCCAAAGCTCCCGCAACCGTGCTGCTCCTGATGTCATGTTGCACCGGCCAGTGAGACCCTCTGCCTCTGCTGCTTCCTGACTCTCCTCCTCCTCCTGCTGCTGCTGCTGCTGCTGAGAGTATTGCAGAGAGTGAGGGGCAAGGGACTAAACCCTAAACCCTGAACCTGCCTCTGCTGCTTCTCTCCCGCTTGCTGCTGCTGCTGCTGAGGATACTGTATTGCTCCTGTTGTGGATATTGCAGAAAAGAGTCAGGGTCTACAGACTCACCCTAAACCCTAAACCATGCCTCCGCTGCCCCTCCTGCCACTGCTGCTGCTGCTGTGCATGCAAGGAACACTAGCGCAAAACAATATCAGAGCAGAGCTCTCTGTAAAACATGTTATTAAAGTAATTGTATGATACATGGCACATGCCGTGTCCAGTCTCTAGTCTAACAACAGACTAAGCTGCTGAGTGAGGGTACAAACATGCCAGCATTACATGCACTTCCCAATCCAGTCCACCCCTGCCGCCCTGAGCTGAGCTGACTTGTGCTGAGTTGAGCTGCACAGTTGAGCCACCCCGACCTGAGCTGAGTCGAGCTGAGCTGGCCTGTGCCGACCCGAGCTGAGCCAAGCTGAGCTGAGTGGACTCGCAACATGGTTGAGGTTGAGTGCCCACTGGATGCCTCAGACTGCGCCGGTGTCAGTATCGGCAGAGGCACAGCAACACCACCCCGCACCACCCCACCACCCACCCCCTGCTGCTGCTCTTGACCTCCATCCTCCCCTCTCCCACTCTCTGCCCCCCGCTGCTGCTGCTGTTGTTGCTGCTGCTGTTGTGGGTGCTGCAGTCGAAGCCAATCCCTGCAAGCATGTAGACTCACTAAAGGCAATGACAAACCAACAGCGCAGTTCGACCTGCCGGGCGCTGACCAGCTGAACCAATCAACAGCAAGCCAACTCATCTTATTGCATCGCTCAAGGCACCGAAGCAGCAAGGAAAGCAGCAGCATCACCAGGAGCATTGAGCAGCAGAGGAACAGCGGTGCATGCAAGAAGCACAACTCCTGCGCAAGGGAATTATATGCAACCTCTCCCTCAAAAATCAGCATGGCTACCACGTACATGGCCTCCACTCACTCGCTAGAGGGATGCGGTACAAGCCTGACTAGAGACACCCAACACAACACAACACAAGACAACATAATATCAACCTGCAGGGGCACCCCACCCGAAAATAATTTCCAGTATGGTGTGTTTGGTCGTTTTTTTCGACCTGGCAGCCCTTTGCGATTGCCACACCTTAATGTTTGTTATGTCACGTTATGTTCCCACCACACCTTCAGCATATTAGCAACACATGGGTGCAATATTGCTGCCAAGTAGCAAAAAGCAACCTGAACTTGCTTGGCCTTGGAATAGTCCTATCTGATGGTTCTCTAGGGCGTTCAGTAGGATCTGAAAAGCACTGGAGAATCATCAGATACCACTACCCCAAAAACGCAGAGCATCCAAATCCGTGGTTGCACAACAGGCCACGGAAACAGGGCTGCTTGCTCTGCTGCTGTTGGTGTCACAACCACGAGGAAGATCCTTCCTTAGCAGCTCAAACCCCCCTCCCCCCGGCGGTCTCTGCAACTGCTACTGCTGCTGCTGCCTATGCTGCCAGAGCTCCCGCAACCGAATTGCTGCTGCTGGTGTCACCATTACCAGCGAGACCCTCTGCCACTGCTGCGTCCTTTCCCCTGCTGCTGCTGCTGGGGATGTTGCAGAGAGTCAGGGTTTAAATCCACCCTAGACCTGCCTCTGCAGGTGCTGCTCCTGATGTCAACCACCACCAGGGTCTACATCTGCCAACGCTGCAAAGTGGAACATGAACTTGCTTGGCCTACTTGGAATTGTCCTATCTCTGGCCTTGAGGGTGACCCTCAAGATCAAGCTGAACCCATCAGATAACACCACCCCAAACGGGCATGGCATGCACAGACACTGCTTGCACAGTAGCAATGCAAAGGAGCAGAGAGAGCGAGATAAGCAAAGGAAACCCCCCTTCCCCCTCTTACTGCTGCTGCTGCTACTGCTGATATTGCAGAGAGTCAAGGTTGGCCGAGGAGACTAAACCCTAAACCCTAAACCTGGCTCTGCTGCTTCCCTCTCCCTTGCTGCTGCTGCTGCTGAGGAGGTTGCAGTGCTCCTATTGCGGTGGATATTAGCAAAAAAGTCAGAGTTTTAACGGACCAGCCCTAAACCCTGCCTCTGCTGCTCCTCCTGCCACTGCTGCTGCTGCTGCTGTGCATGTTGGCAATATCAGCGCAACATTAACAGAAATGCTGTCCTTGAGAAGGCTGTCTAAAAAATCGTATAATACATGGCACATACTCCGCCCCGTGTCCACTTGAGCAACTGACGGGGCTGCTGAGAGCAGAAACGTGCCAACAAAAAGATACAATTCCTGATCCATTCCACCCCTGCCGCCCTGAGCTGAGCTGAGCTGAGTTGCCCTGAGCTGCCCTGAGTTGCTTTGAGTTGCCCTGAGTGGAGCTGAGCCACGTGGAGCTGAGTTGAGCTGCACTGCTGAGCCACCATGAGCTCAGCCCGGCCAAGCAGAAGTCAGCTGCCCTGAGCAGAGTAGAGCAGAGCAGAGCTGAGCTGAGTAGACTCACAACATGGTTGAGGTTGAGTGCCCACTGGATGCCTCAGACTGTGCCGGTGTCAGTATGGGCAGAGGCACAGCAACACCACCCCGCACCACCCCACCACCCACCCCTTGCCCCTGCCACTGCTGCCGCTGCTGCTGCTCTTGACCTCCATCTTCCCCTCTCCCACTCCCTCCCCCCCGCTGCTGCTGCTGTTGCTGTTGCGGGTGCTGCAGTCGAAGCCAATCCCTAAACGTTCCAGCCCTTGGGTTTAACCGATTCCCCGGCCGCTGCCGCCGACCCCTAGACCCCACCACTGCCGCCGAACCCCACTCAGGCTCAGAAACCACAGCAGGTATAACCCCAGACCCTATCCATGCACCCCCGGTGGGCCCCACGCCAAAACTACGGCCTTGTTCCGCAGCGTCTAGTGCTGCTGATGCTGCGTCCAAGGTTCCCGCCACAGCCGCCGGCGGCTGCACTGCTACTGCTGATGATGATGATGACGGCAGCGGGGGCGGCGACTGTGATGACAGAAGTGATGAGGAAGCTGCCGTCAGCCCCACTGCCGGCGCTGACCGGGTCCGGCCGAGCCGCGACAGCAGCGACGGAAGCAACTGATGACGGCCGCCGCCACTTGCAGCAGCAGCAGCAGCAGCAGCATCACTCTCATCACCGACGGACGCTCCAGCAGTGGCGGCTGCTGCTGTTGCTGATCTGGCAGTGCGCGCTGCTGCTACTGCTGCTCCTCCCCCTCTCCCACCTCTCCGGCTGTTACTTACATCCCCCTCCCCTCCCCCATCACCACCACCCCCTGCTGCCGCTCCGGCATCTCTCCTAAACCCTGGTATAAACCACCGCACAATACCACCCGAACCAAATGTCGCACCTAGCCACATCCCCCCACCCTGCCCCTCCCCGTTCCCACCCCCGCTCCCAGCCCCACCCCCCTGCCCCGCACCCATCAACGCCACCGATGCGTCATGTTTACACACCGGACAAAACCGCCGACTTGCTAACCAGGGGTCCACACACTTTTGATGAAACCGATGCTGACAGGGCAAAACCCTAACCTTATCACCCCCCTTATAATGCTCTAGACACACCGCACAAACTCTCCGTGTTGCACCCCCTCTCGCCGCAAGCCGTGCAAAATTCTCCCCGCCGTTCTCCACCCCCTCCAAACTCGTCCGCCGACAGCCTTGTGATACTGCATTATTTCCATTACTGCTACTGCTGCTGGTGGTGGTGGTGGTGGTGGTTGTGCCAGTTGTCATCGTCCTTCTGATGTAGTCCCTTCCCACACCCGCAACCCCCTGCTGCTGCTGTCGTTGCTGCAGCTCCCGCTCTTGCTGTGTCAGCGCCGACCCCCAATCATCATCATCGTCTTCCTCATCATCCTCCGAAACCGACAACTCCGAAAGAGAATCACTACCTCCTGAACCCCCCCTCTCATTACTGCTGCTGCTGCGGGCAGAGCTTGGGGAAGAGGAAGAGCCCCCTTGCTGCCTACAAACCCCTACCCCTGTCCCTGCCCCCAATCCTGCTACTGCTGCTGCTGATGCTGTTTCAGCAGCAAGAGAACCCCCAACACTCACACCCCCTTCCCCAGAAACACCACCACCACTACCACCACCACCACCACCACCAGCAGCAGCAGCAGTAGCAGCAGCAGAGGGTATTGTAGGAGAAGGGGTATTTACCACTCTCGGCTGAGATGGCAAGCGCTGATAGATACTGTCACACACACCAACACCACCAAGAGCATTAGTAGCAGGAGCAGCAGGAGCCGAAGCACATAGCACTCCAACCTGCTCCCCACCACCACCACCACCACCACCAGCAGCAGTAGCAGCAGTAACGCTGCTGCTTGTGGGCATCACCATCAGCTGCTGGTGCTGCTGCTGGCGCTGGGCTCGTCCAGTTCTGCTGTTCCTCTTGCGCCCTTCATACACCACCACTGGTAGTGCTCGTATGGCAGCTGCAGAGAGCCCCTCCTGCTCACCACCCTACATGGAGTCACAACACCAATAGGACCACATCAGCAACATGAACATGCAGATGTGGTTTAGGGTTTAGGATTTAAGGCCCCTCCCCTCCCTCCACAACACCACCCAGGTGTTTATTGTGATGGAGAATGCAATTTGCAGAGTTCTGGGGCTGCTTTCGAGTGGTGATTACGTGGTGTCAAAGGCTTGGCCAGCTGCCAACTTATGGAAGCGGCATACAGCTACGACAGCCCTGGGCCACCCCCTCTTCACAAATTACCCCCTCACGAGCAGCAGCATATACACCAGCTCTCCCAGCACAACCCTCCGTCTGCACACACACACCCCTTCAGCCCTCCCTGACAGAACCCCTATAGCAGCATCTCTCCCTAGCTTCTATGCCCATTCCCTTTTCTCTCCCCTGCCCCTGTTTCCCCTTTTGAGCAAGCTCTTTCTTGTGCGAGCACATAGCCCAGGGAGCTCTCTACTAACATACTGGCTGGAGTTATGCCGGAGGCGCTGCACGTCCCAGAAGTTGTGCAGTGACCTACCTCATATACACATACCCCAGCTCCTCCCTTAAATCCTCCTCTGCTTGTAAAATACCCCCTCACCTGTAGCAGCATATACCCCAGCTGTCAGTCCCTGCCCTCCCCTTCCCCGGTCCCCTCTTGAGTAACCCCCCACCTGCAGCATACGCAGGCCCGCTGCTTTCCCCCCTAATGTATACCGCTTCACCTGTAGCAGCATGTACTCTTCTTTCCCCGGCAGCCCCCATCTGCCCCTGCCCTCTCTCCCCCAACCACCACCTT